>NW_004624885.1:18966-74579 GCF_000247695.1 Heterocephalus glaber
CTCTTTGTCATGAAAGTATCTTATTTCACCATCAATTTTGAAAGATAATTTTGCAGGTTACATCAATCTGGGTTGGAGGTTGTTTTCCTTTAGGGCTTGAAACACATCACTCCAAGCTCTTCTTGCCTTGAGGGTTTGCATTTAGAAGTCTGCTGTGATCCTGATGGGCTTTCCTTTGTATGTGATTTGTTTCTTTTCTCTAAGTGCTTGTAGCATTTTGTTCTTCTGTTGGGTTTCTGTAATCTTATCAATTATATGCCTATGTGTAGAATTTTTTTGATCAAGGGTAATTGGAGTCCTATATGCCTTACTTATCTGTATTTCAAATTCTTTTCCCTTGCTTGGGAAGTTTTCTTCCATCACTTCTGTGAACAGTTTTTTTATGTCATCTCCACTCTCTCTTGTTTCTTCATTGACTCCAGTCAGTCTTATGTTATTTTTCTTTACATCATCTAGCAGCTTCTGGATTGATTTCTCATAGTCCCTTACAATTTTAAAGAATGTTTTCTTTTCCTGGTCACTGATTGCAATCTTATCGTCTATATCTGAAATTCTGTCTTCACATTGGCTCATTCTGCTGCATAGACTTTCAATGGCGTTTTTAATCTCCTAGAAATCTGTTTGCATCTGTTTTATGGATTCCATTTGTTTCCTATGTTGGCATTCCATCATGTTCCTCAGCTCCTCTATTTTTTTTTTATCTGTATCCTCTCTAGATTCATTAATCATGTCTTGCACTATAGGCACAACTTTGCTGTTATGTGAGAAATTATTTCTGATTTCATTTTTTCCAGATCCTCTTTCATTGCTAGTTCAGGGAGTCCAGGTCATTGAGTATCAGAGTGTTCCATCTCGTTTCCCTTTGGGGTTGCTGTAGGTGTTTTGGAATTCTGGTTCTGAGACTTGTTTACCTGTCTTCTCATTTCCATGGGGGTGGGGGTGTTCCTGGCGCCTGTGCAGCTCACCTCCTCTGTGCTGAGAGCTGTGACACACCTACTCGGAAGCATCCTCCAGGCTAGGAGCCATGGCATGTCTACCTGGAAGCCTCTTGCATGCTGGAAGCTGGGGCACACTGTCCTGGAAGTCTCCTCTGTGCTGGGAACCATGGCATGCCGACCTGGAGGCTTCCTCTGTGCTGGGAGCTGTGGCATGCCTACCTGGAAGTTGCCTCTGGGCTGGGAACCATGGCACACTGACCTGGAGGCCTCCTCTGTGCTGGGAGCTGTGGCACACCTACCCAGAAGCCTCCTGCACACTGGGAGCCATGGCACACCTACCCGGAAGCCTCCTCCTGGCTGGAAGCTGTGGCATGTCTTGGTACTATATAACTTCATTCTCTCTCCCTTCATTTGTCACATAAATTACATCTATACATTTTGTGTCCATCAATATAGTTATAGAATTGTTACTTTATGCAGCTACTTTTTCAATGAGATAGAAGAAAATGTCAAGCAAAATATACATCTATTTAATCTTTTCAAATTTACCTATGTAGTTACCCTTGCCAATGCTTTTTATTCCTTCCCATGGATTTAAATTACTGTTTGGTATTCTTAATTTCAACCTGAATGTCTCTTTTTAGTATTTCTTGCAGATAAAGTCTCTAATTTCTTAATTTTTGCTATCTGGAGATACCCTGATTTCTCCTTCAGTTTTGAATAGTTGTTTTGCTGGGTACAAAATGCTTGGCTGATTTTTTCTTTTAGAACTTTAAGTAGGTTATTTCACATTGTCTGGCTTCCATGATTTCTCAGAAGAAATCAACCATTCAATTAATCTTTGGAAATCCGATTTTTCTCTTCCCTTAGAGTTTGTTAATTATTGGACAAAGATTTTATAAATCTTTATTAGTTATTTTTCTTGTCACTGAGACAAAATATCTGACACCCAAAGTTAAAGGAGCAAAGATTTATTTTGGCTCACAGTTTGCAGAGATTTCAGTCCACAATTGGCTGGCTCCAAGGCAGGGTGGCATACAGGCATCACAGAGGAGAAACAGTTCACGGTGGGCAGAAAGTAGCAAAGCAAGCAAGATATAAGTGAAAAACAATCACCAACAAATGACAATAGCAGCTTCTTTTACCCCTTTTATATTTTACGTAGGCTACTTGGCTTAAGGTGGGTACCAAACCAATCAGTGGACAAATTTACTAATCACACACCCTTAATGTCAGTATCACACATTCTAGATCCAGTTACCTCTGAAATAGCCTTACCCATGACTGCATGAGGCTTTGGCGGAACATCTAGAAACAAGCCATAACATAAACTCATAAAACTAATATATTTCCTAGTTTTGATTTGTTCTCTATAGATGTTGGTACATGTATTCAGCATTCAGCCAGGCTGTTGAAAACTCTGCCATAGCCTTCATTCTGTTTGCACAGAGCCTCAAAGTAAGCAGAGTGAGAGCTTAGAGCCTTCTCAAGTTCTGCCTGAGTGCATGCACAGCCTCATGCATGCACATGGGCTGTTAGGCTTCCAGGAAAGCTCCAGTGGACAGCTCGTTTTTTCCTAAGTTTTTGTTGTTGTCATTGTCAGTCTGTTGTATACTCCAACTGTTATCCACTGTATTAGGCAGCCTGGGAGTTAATCAGCTGCCCATAATAGTTCTGATAATTGTCCTCTCCGCCCTGATAAAAAGGCTCTTCCCATTGGGTGAGCTCTAATTCAGTTCCAGTACAGATGCTCATACAAATGCTAGGCTTATAAATGTGTCTTCTGTGAACCGCCAGATGGGTGAAGTAGTAACAGTGTTCTGGAAGTGATACTTTAAGAATTCCATCTCTGTTGTCCTGCTACTGGGGTCCATGTTGCCAATTTTCACTGCAAATGAGGGCTGTCATTTTTCAATTTTACCAGAAGCTGGAGAAGGAGTGACAAAATTAGGCAAATTAAAATGCTACAGAGTTCATTCTCCCCGTGACTCAGCTATTTTTATTGAATATGTGCATCTAGAGTTTGGAAAAATTGTTGCTCTGACAATTTTTGCCATTTTTGCACTACCTTTATGCAGAGATTTTGGAGGTCCTTACTTCCCCATTTTTGCTGATGAGTCCTATAGAACTTATAGGTTTTGAGGTTTTCTCACTCTCAAATTTAGCTGTTTCTAAAGTTTTATGTATTTCATTTATGACTGATGATAATCTGGGGCCCAAATAATACAATGACAAAATGCATATTTTAATGTAATCAGCAGCATGAAACTTTACGATATTGCAACTTTAAGTAAAACTCAACTTTTATCTAAACTTTTTCATTAATGAGTTTCAATCCATAGAAATTGCATGTGATGTACATAATAAATATTTTCAAATAATGAGTAAAACTGTATAGCTATGCATGGATTACAAATGAATTTCAAAATGTCACTAAAGAGTTATTAAAGAGTTATTGACTTGTATTTGAACAGTAGTTAAAAGTGCATAGGGAGAGCTTCTAATAAAGCTGAAATTAGAAAATATGACTTATTGTGAAACAGTTTACAAGTGAAGAAATATAAAAGCTATAATAAATATATGAAAAAAATAATTCACTAAATGATGTAGTATCAATTTACAAATAAAATATTATGTATAAGCAGAGCATTCTTGACAGATATACAGCAGTAGTTTGGATGATTTTTAAGGAAAATAACCCATGAGTAGATTCGTGGGTGGAGAAGGTCACCTTGTGAGAGAGGCAGCAATCATATACGTGATGAATAGTAACTACTGAGGTAGTGGGAAAGGAGCTCTTAGAAAAAACTTATTGAAAGCTTGAATTTGATGTTTCAAAGATGGAGAATCATTTATTTATCAATTCAAATATTTAAAATCCTATTTTCAATATATTTTTCTGTGCCACAACTATGTTCTTGGCAGATCAAAGCCTTCAAGGGTTAAAGAGTTCAGTCTCACGCAATTTAAGACTTTCCCACCTCATCAGCTTGGTCTTAACATTCATGTCCCGGGAGCCTGCAGAGGGGAGAAGGGGTTATTTTGTCTTCCACTTGCCTGCATCTTCTCTTTTTTGGTGATGGGGCTTCTTTCAGGTGTCTTTCCTTCTCTGGTGTATAATCAGAAGTGCTTGTCAAACTTCGGGAACACACAGCAAGACCTTCCAGGCTTTCCCTCACTGTTCTTTACTTGGGCATGCATTCCAGCACAAGCCTCTGACTGCAGCACACCAAATATCCAAATAGTATGTGACACATCCATCTCTCTTTCCTGCAGGCAGCTTCCAATCTCCCTGAGTGTTTTATATGGGTTCTTCACTTGGCTTGAGAGGCAAGGAAAATAAGCCATCATCATTTACTAGGGGGGAAAACGAAAAAAAAGCAATAAAAATTTCCACAAAGATATCAAGTCTAGGAAATTTCCTGCCTAGAGAAAGTTTCTAGGAAGTCCAGGCAGTCTTTATGCAGTCTTTCTGGAGTGGTCAGTGGTGGCCTTCAGACTCGATCTGGTGTCTTTTTTTAACCTAGAAGTGTATCAGGCAAGCCTGAGTGCTTCTGTAGAATGTTGGGATACTGTGGAGAGGGATTGTGATGGGATTAACTTCTCAGTGCTCAAGCTGCAGAAGCTACAAAGCCATATTCTTAAGTGAAATAAATAGGACACACATGTAAATACTGAGTAGTTTTTCTGGTGTGGGAAAGTGCAAGTGTAAATGAGGACCAAAAGGTATAATAAATAATGTCAAACAGGAAGGAAAGATCCAAAAGGGAAGGGGAAGTAGGGAGTGAGCTGGAGGGAAAGGAAGGAAAAGAAAAAAATAGAAAAGAAGGAAAAAATGGAAACAAAGGTTTTGTAAATAGGGAGGGGTGGAGGAGTGGAAGGGAAGGAAGGGAAATGTGGAAAAAGCAAGAACCAAGATATACCATGTACAGGTACAAATTCCCAATGATGAATGTGATCATAGTGCTTACTTAAAATATACCAATAAACTTAATGGAAAAAAAAGAAGCTACAAAGTCTATTGCCTGGAAATTGCCAAGCTTTCTGTTCCCCTGAGGTTTCAGCAGAATCTCCATCCACCCTCCAAAGTCTGCTGATCCTTCCTAGGGTGTGCATGTGTAAGGAACCTCAGTCTATTTTTACCTAATCTTCATCTTCATTTCCCTTCTCCACAGTATCTGTGATACCGGTGGTCAATTTTGGTTCCCAAGAGAGACTACTCTTCCCATGTCTTATTATAGCTGAATTGTGTGCTACCCAAAATTCTTACACTGAAGTCCTAATCCCAGTACTTCAGAATGTGACCATATATTGGGATCGTGTCTTTAAACAGATAATTAAATTAGAACAAAATCATGAACAAAATACCAGTATGACTGGTATCCTTATAAGAAAAAGAAAGAGAAAATTATAATGGAACAAAGACACCATGGACACACAGGGAGAAGATAGCCATCTACAACCCAAAGAAAGAGGCTTCAGAAGGAGCCAACCCTATTAAAATCTTAAGGTCAGATATCCAGCCTCCAGAATCCTAAGAAAATAAATCTTTGTTGTTTAAGCTGCCCATTGTGTGGCACTCGGTTATGGCAATTCTAGCAGCTAATCTGTTCATCTTCTTAGAGTGTCTCTGTTTAATATTTTCTCCAATTCTACTCCTTTCTACTGTTCCTTCTTATTTCACAGCTACAGCACACACACTTGACCAAGTCTCTAGAACCAGCTACAAATTTACTGGAATAGGGTTTTAACATAAATGTCTGTTTTAGCCAAGACTGAGCATACAAACTGCATTACATTTACAGGGCAGTAGGGGGAGACAGAATCTACATGAGTCTAGAAGTGGGGGTTTATTTTAAGAGATTTTGCTGGGCTCTAGCGATGGAGATGAATGTAAGAGCAGAAAGATGCTGCAGCTTGCTGCAAGTCTCTTTTTTCAAGACCTGATGTAGTGCTACCAGCTCCAAGTAGTCAGAATTAACTGTGTTTTCCTTTACAAAGCATGCAATTATAGTCTGCCTTCCATGTAGTGCACGTAGCTGAAATGACAGATGTTTATATGGTGATTACTATATGCCAGGCACTTTAACATGTGCATTATACCTTATAGATAATGTGAAATTTAAACTTATGTTTTATATAAATTATTCACACACACACAGAGCCCAAGCCAGGTATGTCTTTACAAAAATATTATTTATTTTTTCATATAGGTGTATACCAACAACCCTGTTAATTGACTTTATCATTCTCATTTTATAGGAATCAAGTCTCGGAGAAGTTAAAGATCTTTCCCAAGGTTGAGCTGGAGCTCAGATCCAACCCACTGGCTCCCAGGGCTATATTCTTCACCACCTGCTAGGACAGCTGCTCATGCATTTCGGGGCATCCACACCCAAGTTTCTGTTCATATGTGTCAAAGATGCCATCTTATCCTCTCTCATGTCCGTCCCTCTAGTCTCTCTTTCCTCACTCAGTCTCATACTTGGTATTTAGGAAATATTGGAGACTCAATAAGTAGTTGCCGAGTTATTAAATGCTCACCTCACAGACAAGAAGCTAAGATGCAGGGGTCAGGGACTCAAGTTCTGACTAGGCCAAGTGCTAAGGGGTTGCAGTGCCAAAGAAACAGGAACCAATGCTAATAGAGTTACCCTGACAGCTTTCAACTTCAGTATATCTTGTCTGGCTCATACCTTGAATTCATTTTAACAGACTTCATAAAATACTCTGAATCAGTCTTATGGAAAGGAAGGGTTAAGGAGCAGAAAGGCAACACAACACCCTGAATGCCTTCTCTATGCCAGTGAGTTCCCATACTAGTGGGTTCAGATTTGCCATCTCATTAACTACCAGGCCAAGCTCTAATATTTAGGTAGTGTTTCTTCCATCATTATACACTTAGAAACTGAGGCTCAGACAGATTAAATAATTTCTCCAAGACCACCGACCTGACAAACTAAGGGCTTCAAAGACTGGGTTTTCCTAACGCACCACAAGGGGGAGTCGCCATCAATGGATGGCCCTTTCAGAGAGCAGGAGCCTGGGCTTGCTCTGGGGTTTGCTCAGATTTGTGCGTGTCCTCCAGCTGTTAGGCAGGAAACTGGGTGGCTTCACTGGATAGCCCTGGACGGAGACCAAAACTCATCCCGAGCCCCTGAGTTTCGGGGAGGCAGGTTTGCACCTGCATCTCTGGTTCGCCTTTGGCAGGAGGAGGTCAGATTGCTGTCCCAGAATCTTCAGCTGAGGAAGTGAACTCTGGATCTTCCTCTCTCTGCAGCATGTATGGTTTTACTTGAGGTACTGTGATTTAGAAAGCACAGGTTCAAGGCCTGATGCTTTCTAGCAGTGTGACCCCAGGCCAGCTGCTTCTCCACTGATACAGACCTCAGTTTCCTCATCTGGGGCAAAATCTGCCTGAGTGGCCACCACATAGCACTGCCTGGGACTCTTCTTAGGGATTAAGCCTCATGATCACAGCTTCCTCCTTTATCTTGAGGGGCAGTACCCACTAAAACACAAACTCAGTCCTCAGGAGGAGGCAAATGCTTAACTGTAAGCTTCAGATAGTTTACGGAAAACAGATTTTGAGTGGGGTGAGAGAGCCTGAAGGTACTGGCTGAGGGTGAGAAGTACAGATGTGAGGGCATTAACAGGGGAAGGATGGCATCGCCAAATCTCTGTACAGTGCAAATGCGGACCCAGGGCACTGGCTCTGTCACGGGGGAGAGTAGCACGTGTCTGCACAGCACTCTGCAGCATAAGCAGCGCATTCATGCCCACCATTTGACTGAATGCCCGGAGCATCTCTGGGAGAAGGTGCGGCTGGTGACAGTCTCTTCCAGCAGTTCTGCAGGAGCCTGTGTTTCTCCTGCCATGGTTCTGCTCCATGTCTTTCCCAGAAAATCTTTAGTTATGAGGGCAGAGGCCATGATCTCTATTCATTGCTGTGTTCTCAAAGCCTGGCATACAACTGCTGCTAAAAAATAAAATAATTTTGGTTTGGTGAACTGATGAAAAGCCATCATTGTTTCCGTTTTGTAGATGAGGAAATTGAGGTCTCCAGAAGCTAAATAGCTTCCCCAAGTCACTCAGATAATGGAAGGTGGAACTGGGATTCCTTCTAGCTCTCATGTGAGAAGGATGCAGAGTAGCTGCGGGTGCTGGTGAGGAATCATGTGTCCCAGTCAGGCAGAGGGTATTTTCTCCACACCCTGCCCCACCTGCCACCATGGAGGCGCCAGGGACGGTCTATCAGCACTGACCACATTGTCAGATACATGCGTGACTTTGAGACTGTCCAGTCCACCCTGCCCTCACTCAGAGTGGGGGTATCTTAAGGACAGAAGCTGTGCTTTCTTCCCATCTGTGTTTAGGCTCCAGCACACTGCCCGACATGCTGTCATATTGAGTAAGTTTTTGAGGACTGAATGGTAAACAGATGGATGAGCCTTCCAGTAGCAGCCCCAGATGTGGTTTGCATGTGGCACTCTTGATGCAAGGTCAGAGTGAACTCCTGTAAGCCAAGCTGGTCCCTGGTGCACCCGCTTTGGAGGTGTTGTAGAAAGTCTGGCTGTTGGCCACAGCTCCATGGGCTGCAGGCTCTGCAGGAGAAAGCCCGAGCATTACCTCACCTGATGTGCTGGTTCCTGAGGTCTTGAAGACCCAGCAGAGAGTTTGGAGTGCTCACCCTCCAGGAGTCCGAGGACTCTCCCTGAGTCAAGGCAGGGTTGAAAGATTAGCCCTCAGGTTCATTCTTGCTCTCTTATACTCCTTGGGCAAAGATAGTGTTTGCCCTTAGTCCTGTCTTCGAGGTAGGGGCCAGCAATGCCCATAGTGTCACTGACACTCAGCCTTTACCTCCTCTGGTCTCCAGAACCACTGACATCATGCAAAGCTGAAGAGTTATGTGAGGGACAACACAATTCATAGGCTGGCCTTGATTATCACAATCATCATTATTTGATTATGTTTATGTCATTACTGTTGTTATTATTAGCTCATATTTTTATAGTACTTTATGTCTCGCCAGGTGCTTTGTTATTTATGATATCATTTGATCAGATAGCATATTATTAACCCCTAACTTATAGAGGAAAGAAATTGAGATTCTGAAAAGCAATGAGATGACTGCAGGGTTGCAGAGTTAATATGACAGAGCTGAGAGTCAAGAGCAGATTCCCCTGCATCTCGGTCAGCGCCATCTCACTGTGTTCACTTCGCTCAAATGCCCTGTCGTCCCCTGGATGGATACAAGGTCCCGGTGTCTGTGCTTCTGACCGCATCCTTCCAGTCTTTCATCTCCTGGTTCCCAGTGAGAAGTGTTGTGCCCTGTAACTCCCAAGGCCCAAAGCATTGCTGAGCCTGGTGCTTCTGAGACAAGGTTCCCCCACAGTGCTAGGGGGGCTCATGGGAAAGATGTGCATCAGAGACCCCAGGCAGGAAAGCAGAGCTGAGATGACATAACATGAGGTCTTAGGGTGTCTTCGATGTGCCCGAGGGGTGGCTGGGGACCGCGATGTTTTCTGACTCAGGCTTTCTGCACAGGCAAATGAGCTCCTGTGTCCAAGAGTCCTGGGTCCGGGAGGGGTTGGTGGGGTAGGTGCTGCTGTGGGAAGTTGGCTCAGCCTCTGCACGGGCTGCCCAGGAGCCTCACACTGTTCCCTCAACCAGCCCGATGGCAGCAGGTGCAAGCGTCGGTGTCAGGCTCAGCTTCCTTCCTCTCTCTCTCCCTATTCTTCCTTTGTGCTTTTCTCCTCTCTCTTCCTTCTTGCCACAGAATTTAATGTCTGCCTATCACATTCCCAGCACCTTCTGGGTCCTGGGGATTTACTAATGAGCTAGAAACCTATGGAGATGAACTCTATTGGGGACATGAAGAGTTTGATCCAGGGCCTGAGCTCTCTCTGTACCGGAGAAGCCATGAGCCCTAGGAATACTGCAGTATCTTCCAGGAGCTGCCAGAGTTCTGGATGGCTGGCCTCTCGGAAGCACTTCCATAGAGTAGTAATGCTAACCAAGCCTTCAAGACTGCAGGCCAATTTCTCTCTTTTCCTTCACACTGTGTTACCTGCCCAGGCCTTTTTATTTTGAGACAAGCTCCCAATGGCTAAGTTGCACAGGCTGGCTTTGAACTTACGATCCCAGTTTCCTGCTCCTTTCAGGTAGCTGCCTAGGGGTGTGGAGCCAGCAGCAGAAATAAGATGTCTCTTTTCCCCTAAGATTTTCCCATGATCTACTGGGCTCCCTGGCACTTTTCTGGGCAGTGGCCCTTGAGGGGACACTCTTCCAGGTGGGGAGGGATGGGTCAGATCTCTGAGGACTCCAGTGACCTAGGAGTCCAAGAATAGTTCCAGAAGGACTTGGTGTCACTCAATTTATCAAATGAGGCATCCAAACTTCCAGTGTTTGCCCGGTGTCCCAGGGACACCAAGGCAACAGGTTGAGCAGTGATTTCAGCTACAGCTTCCAACAGATTCAGGCTGAGTCAAGGTCAGAACTTGCTGTGTGGTGACCATGCTGGCCCTGTGGCCTCCTCCCTCCATGACAAGGATAGCTCATTCTTTCATTTCTTCTTTCTCCACCCAAGAAATATTTGCTGAATGCTATGAGCTCTGTGCTTGGCCTGGAGGACTCACAGGGTTAATAACCCAAGGCATCTGCCCTAAGGAGCTCTGCATAGAAGTAGGGATAAGAGTTGCAGGACGTCTCCACCCCATGTTGATGTTTTCCAGGGTAGTGGGGGAGCAGCCAGGGTCTAATATGGAGAGATTCGGTGGTGAGCATAGCCCGGGTCAAGGCCGTGCTGAGGAGGCTCTGCATCGCAGGAGTGAAGGCTGGGGTCTGTCTTGGAGGACAGACCTCGGCAGGCGCCTGAGAAGCAGGCAGGGGTGAAGGAAGAAGGGGGTTCTAGGTGCATTCAAGGATGGCAATAATTTCATGTGGTTATAGTGTCCACATGGTGCAGGGGACACAAGACTGGGGAGGAAGTGCAAAGTCACGAGGAATCCAGGCACCGTTGTGGGAGGTGGGGGGCCGTTGAAGAGTTTTTCCTTTTCACATCTTTTTCTCTTTCTCTTTTCTTTTTTCTTAGTACGTGCTTGTGGTATATAATGACCACTTTTATTGTGGGTATTCGGATCATATACATGACACATTTTAATTCTTTTTGTGTTCTCTTCCCTATTGGTGCCTATTGTTTCTCTCTTTTTTTTTCTTTTTCTTTTTTTTTGGTACCAGGGATTGAACTTGGGACCTTGTGCTTGTGGGGCAGGCGCGGTGCCACTGAGCTACATCCTTGGCCCTGGTGCCTGTTGTTTATGTAGCTAATGGGCTTCATTTTGGACTGAAAAGACCTGTGGATGTTGAAGTAGAGGTGTGGGATGGAGGATACACACAGGGGAATCGGGAGAAGGTCTAGGCCTGAATTCCCTGGATGGAGCAGTCCGCAGCCCTAGAGCTGAGACAGTCCTAGTCCCCATTACTGTGTTAGTTGGCGGAAAGGGCTGGCACAAAGGCAACAGGAAATGCCTGGCCATTTCGTCATTGGCCTCGAGACTTCAGGCACCTGTGCAATTGCTCAGATGCCTGTGACCTAACTCAGGCATGCTCTGCCTGTCCTCCAGAGGCTTGAGTGTGGCTGAGCAGGCTTGGGGAAGTCCTGGCCCCACAGGACAAGGGCAGTCGCAGGCTGGGGCAGGCATGGTGGGTGGTGTCCAGTGCTGAAGGAGGAGGGGAGGAGAGAGAAGCTCCAACCTAAAGAGATGAGTTCTGTTGCCAGCATTTATGAGCAGCTTTCCTTTGCATATTCTGCCGTATTTATTTATTTTTAAATTATCAGCAGAAGCACGACTACCTGAAGAAGAATGGCATGTAGGGGGGAAGAGAAAACTCTGTCACTCATTTCCCGTCCTTTCTTTTCTTTCCTTCTTCCTCTCCCTCCTTGCCTCTTTCTTTGTTCTCTTTCTCTCTTCTTTCCCTTTGCCCTGTTCTCAGCCTGAAACTAGGCCTCGGGTTTGCAAAATTAAATTAAAGTCCTGGCTCATGAACGTGATCAACTGAGCTCTGAGATCTTGAGGAAGAAGATGGAATCTTTGGGTAGGAGAAGTTGTTTTGGGAATGGTCATTTCAATTCAATAAACACTGAGCCCCTTCCCTATGTGAGCCAGGACATGAGGCAGCCCATGGGTGGCGAGGAACACAAAGAAGTGGAGGGCTCACCAGACTGGTCCCCAGCAGGGGCCCAGGGCTTGGCATCAGGATGCACCTCAGGCCCCTGGCACTGGTGACTCTTTATCCGGGCCTCCATGCCTCCCTCCCTCTGCCTGCCTCCGTTCAGCTCTCATTCCCAGGGCATCTGGTGTTTTCCTAGCTCCACACTTTGGACAGTCCATGGAAGGGCAGCACTTGGGTCCTGCTCTGAGTCAGCGAGTGGCCGGGTCGGGCTACCTGAGACCAGGCAGGCAAGCGGAGGCATTTGAGGTGCAGACAGATGAGAGGAGGGTACTCGGGAGCAGTGGGTGGCGGTTCTTCCTTGTACCTCCAGTGCCAAGCAGGTGCCTGGTGCCAGAGAAACTCAGAACATCTAAAACTTTATAGAGAAGCGAAGAGTGCCATTTTATGGAGCCTCCTCTGATCCCTTCGTCTGTTTTCAGTTTCAGTGTCTATGTGCTGTAAACATTTATTGTCCAAGTAATACATATTTGTTGCAGAAAATTAGATGATGTTGGTAAGCAAAATGAAGAAGAAATGCTTGCAATCCCTTGCCTGGAAGTAGTTGCTTTTAACATCTTAATATAGACTCATCCAGTCTTTCTGATGATTATTTACATACTCTATATAAATGTGCAGATGTCTTTAGACCGGATACATAAATGGAAAGGTCACATTGTCCACACTACTGTAACTGGCTGTATGCTTCTCTAGCCCACTGTCCATGGGCTTTGCCCATGATCGGAGACTGCTCCCACTGCAGCCCTTTGGGGCACCTGTGTCTTCACTGGGCTGACAACTCAGTGAACAGTGCTGGTGGCTTTGTCAGCTTTGCCTCCTCACTGCCTAGTCCCAGCCTGGTTCCCTTAACAGAAGTTCTGAGAACTGAAAACCTTCCCCGCAGAGGCCCCTGCTCTGCTGCTGGTAAATAGGGGGCCTCATACAGCTCTGAGGGACAGCTCAGCTCACAGTGGGATGTCCGCTCTTCTGCAGCCAGCCCTCCCTGCTGCCTGCCTCCTGCCACCCGTGCTATCAGTCCGTCCGTCCTCTCCAGCTGGGAAAACAAGCTGCCTCAGCACAGGCGCTTCCGGGAGCCTCCTGGGCTATTTTTACTCCAGAGTCCCCGCCCTGGATATTTACTTACTCTCCAGCAGGAGCAATCCTCCTTTCTCCAGTTACTCACTCTGGAGGCTCCCTGGGCATCCGCGCCCCAGGCTCTAGCTTTGCAAATACTCCCTACCGGAAGAGATAACACCGCAGCTGGCTGGGAGCATCCCACCTCCCCAGAACCGGCCAGCTGGGCTGGCTGTGCTGGCCCGCAGGCGGAGGTTTTCCAGGAGGTGCTGGGGCACGTGTGTCTCGCTCCCCTACAGCTGTGAGTCAGCCTCTGGTGTCCCTGCTTGCACTCATGTCTGGACATTCATTTCTTGGAGGTGGAGATGCCCAAGAAGGCAAGAAGAGAGCTCTGGCGCTGGAGACCAGAACTGCTAGACCCCTTCCACTTGGCACTCCCTTCGCTTGGGACAAGACCAAAGCTCCATTCGAGGCTCTATTGTAGGATCTTTCCAGAAGAGTAGCACAGTTGGCTTTTGTGCATGACGCGTTACTCACTGGGGACTCAGTCTGTGCACAGCTTTCCTAAAGCTACACAGACACTAGGCTGAAGGTCACTGTGATGGTAAGAGTGAACATTTAGGGTCCAACAGAGACCTGGGATCCAAAGAGCAGAGTTTGAAGCCTGGCAACTTTTCTTATTCTCCATGTGACCAAACAAATTGTTTGGCATATCAGGACATTGATTTTCTCTTTGAATTTCAAGGGTAGTACCCTCTTTTATACCCCACAGGGTTGTTGCAAAGATTCAAATAAAGGAATGAATACAAAGATACCTTATAACTGATAAAAGGCTCTCCATGGGTGAAAGACAGAGCAGTCTTCCTGAGAAGAGATGCAAGTAGGTCTTTCTGCCTCTAATGGGCTCACAGTGGTGCAAGTTCATTGTCCTACTCTCTGCAATGTGTAAGGCCTGATTAGGGAGCTGTAGGGCCAAGGAAGGCCCTGAGAATGCCCTAGAAAGCATCCATCCTGACCTACCTGGGTTTTCACTGATAATGATGAAGAAAATGACGAAAATGAGACAGACTAACAGGCACCAAGTACTGTGCACATGCCAGGTCCAGGGCCAAGGGCTTAATGGGCGCTGTCTCGGGGATCCTCATACAGCGGGCCTGCTACTAGCTGGACACTGTTGTCGCCATCCTCATGTCATGGATAATAATGTCCAGGAGCCTTGTCCACCTGTGAGTCCTCTCTGTGGTCTCCTTACTGAGCTTCCCCTTGGCCGAAGGACACCCTCTAACCCAGGGCCATCGAGAATCCTCCTGTTCATCAGATCAGATAGCTTTCAATCCCAGCCACCAATGGAAAGACATATCAATCAATGACCCCATGTTAATTGATTAAGCTACATTCTAAAATTTAAGGCTAGTTTTAGAACTGTGTGTGCTAGTCTTGTATTGCTGCTGTAACAAAGAACCACAGAATTAGTAGATTTAAATAGCACAGATTTAATACCTTTTAAGTTTTGTAGGTCAGAATTGGCATGGGTTTCTCTAGGCTAAAATTGGGGTTTCAGCAGGACTGTGCTCTTTCTGAAGGCTCAGGAAAAATCCATCTTCTGGCTTTTTCCAACTTCCCGAGGCTGCTCCCATTCCTTGGGCTATGGCCCCTTCCCCTGTCTTCAGAATGCCTCACTCCAACCTCTGCTTCTGTTGTCATATCCCTTCTCTCTAACCTTGACCGTCTTGTCTCCCTTCAAAAGGACTCTTGTAATTACATCGATCCCACCTGCATAGCCAGGAAAATCTCCCATTTCAAGATCCTTAACTTAAACACATCTATGAAGTCCCTACGGCTGGGTAAGGTAATATTTCGCAGATTTTGGATGTGTGTGTGTGTGTGTGTGTGTGTGTGTGTGTGTGCATGTGTGTGTGTGTGTAGGGCAGGATGCACATCATTTGGTCTCCCAAAGATCCATATATGCTATATCAGGGCAACAATAAGCAGTAAAAATAAGTTGAATAAAAAGTGATGTTCCATTCGGGATCAGCACATGGATGAGAGCAGCACTGTCCAGGGCCCCAGCAGGTAGGGGTCAGCACAAAGAAGCAGAGAGAGAAAGCCCACTGGAGGACAGAGGCTTGCAGGGTCCCCCGGTCTGTCCTGGTCTGGCAGTGTTGAGACGGCCTGATGGGGATGTCTAGGATTTGTTCTCCTTTACAACTTGAGCTCATTACACAACTCCATGCTCACCGAGCACGTGCAGGTTAAGACTTGACTACTTTGGGGAATTTTCCTACGGGAAGGAAGAGAATGTACCTGTCTGGCCAACATTCAGGACTCATGTTTCTCTTTGTAAACTGATGTCCTCAGTCTCTTGTGAGTTAGGCACAGTGAATCAGTGTCCCCAGGACTGACAAGGTCAGAGGCATGAACAGGGTTGAACTTTTGGGGCAGGCAATAGTCATCTGGGAGGGTTCTTGGGGACCTGCCAACTGGGCCCTCCCTGGTAATGTCTGACTCTGCCTTTCAGACACAGATACCTGATTTCTGGTCATTGAAGGTAGTAGAAGAATTACTTCCAACTTTTCTAAACATGGGATTCAGGCCACAATTCACCACATTTATTAGTATTTCACTCCAGCTTCAATGGTCATGTTTTTTTTTTTTTTTTTCCAGTACCAGGGATCGAACTCGGCTCCTTCCATTTGCACAGCAGGAGGCAAAACCACTGAGCTAAATCCCTGGCCCCTCAATGGTCATGTTTAATAAGCACATTACAATTATCCCTCAGTTCCTCAGGGGGAGGTTCCAGGACTCCCTTTGGATACCAAATCCTCAGCTGTCCAAGTCCCTTATAATCAATGGCACAACATTTGCAGATGACCTCATTCACCTCCTCTCGCATCTCCAGATCGATACCTAATGGAATGTACAGTTAAATGCTATGCACATAGTTGCCATACCGCACGGCTAGGGAGCAAAGAGAAGACAAAAACTGTACACATTCATGTTTAGTAAGTGCAATCCTTTTCCTGAGTATTTCTGATCTGTAATTGGCTGAATCCATGGCTGAAGAACCACAGATACACAGGGTCATCTGCATGTAAAATAGGGCTTCTACCAAAACACCTTGAAAAGAAATAAATTATTATTCAAGAGCCTGAGGACTGTGATGGGAGAAGGCAGATACCAGGGACTGTGTCCTAGCTCTGCCTGGAATTCTGTGTGTGGCCCAGGGTGAGCCCCTCTCCTTCACTGAGTCTCACTTCCTCTCCCGGGTGGTCTCAGTCAGAGTCCCGGTCCTCACTGTGCATCAGTCCCAGGGAGGCTTTGGAGAATGTCAGCATCTGGGCCTCACCGGGCTGAGAACCACTGGTTCCAAATGATGGTGAAGGTGTCTTCCACATCCTCTGTAATTCCATGACATGCCTGGAATTTATTAATGAGAGTCTGGGTTTGGATTTGTTGGGGGCATCTGTCTTCCTTTCTGAGCAGCAAGTTTAACTGAATATGAAAATTAAAATTGAGCATCTATTCCCGCAAAGCACTAAAAACTAGATCATTTGGGGTTTCTAAACTCAAAAGCTTTACTTATGTAGTCAGGTAGGTGTCTGTAGACCTAGATTAGTATAAGTGAAAGAGGACAGAATTGTTCCTTTAAAAGTCCATCACACCCATGTATTAAATGGGTGATTCCTTTGGCTGCTATTAAACTTCTTCCAGAAATCCTGAGCCTGTGTTTTGTATTCTTTCTTATATTTCTCAGCTTGGAGGGAGAGGTGTGGCCCTGATATCTTGTGGTCAAGGCCGCCTGTCTGTCACAACCTGGTGGTGTTTATCTAAACCCACTCTGCCAACTGTGAGCTGAGACTGAAAAGTGGCAGAGCCTTGGGGTTTCATTGTAATATTTACTGAGTGCTTACTATGTACTAGGCACTATGCCAAGAACTTAATGGATACCAGGGCATTTAATATGCAAAGAACCCTATGGAAGAAACACTATTCTCAGTTTGCGGAGAGGACAGTGACCATACCACTGTGAGCACGGAGCTGGGACTCAAACCCAGAGGCTGGTCCTAGCTCTAAGGCTTTCAACCACTCATACAGAGGTTCTGCACCCTCCATGAAATATTTTTCTAGCACCCAAAATAATGCTCCCCCCAAATTGATGTTTACATTAAGATGTTAAGTGACAAGTTAAACTATTATATGCACTGCGATAAAGACTATATAAGCTCAAAATCAAACACAAATCATTAAAAAACTACACATGGTTTAGAAAAAAAGGAAGGAAATGAGTAAAATATTAATAGTAACTTGGGGATGGGTTTACAGAATGATCTTTAATTTTTAACAGTAAGTATTCTTCCTTTATAATCTAATCTATCAGTGTCAAGTAAATACTCAATCTTTTGCTATGGAAAATATTAGGGCTAAGTTCTGGTATTACAAAAAGAGTATTGGTTTCAAACACAGGGATACCAATAACTTGAAATTTAGAATATATTTTCTCACAAAAATAAGGATATCCACACAGATTACATTATTTTCATTTATTTTTGAAATACCTTAGCTTTTTAATTTTTAATTTATTTTCCAATATGGATGCATAAAACATAAAATTGTACATATTTATAGGGTACAATGTGACGTTTTCACACATTGGTACAGATTGTTTTTAGACTGACATTTTGAACTCATAGTTCCATAGTGTTTTTGAAGAACTTTGTATTGCCTTTTCAAAAATTTTTTTTCTTTTTAATATTTTGTGGACTGAAGATTGAACCTGGGGCCTTAACACTTAGCTACATCCCCAGGTACTTTTTAATTTTTTATTCTGAGTCAGAGTTTCATTAAGTCACCCAGTTTGGGTTTGAACTAGTGATGCTGTTACCTCAACCTTGTGTATTGAGCTAAGATTTGTTACTATCCTTATTTTCCAATGACGATTAGGAAATGTGACTGAGATTGCTCATGTGGAGGGAGCAAACCTGGTAACTGGACCAGGACAGCTTCTCTCCAGAGCCTGGACTGTAACTGAGGCACCATGCTTCCCACTGCAGCCCTTTAACCCAGAATGGAACTGAGGTACCATATGTTTCTCTTGTCTTATATTCTCCCAATGCAAATTTCATTGCCAATATTCCATATTTTGGCTACCTTTCCCATACAAACTAATTTTGATGACTTTCTGGAGACCTAGCTCCCCTTCAGAATATTGTTTGTAGCAAAAATAAGCTTTGGATTCAACGATGGGCTTTCGAAACCTGTGTGCACTTTCCCTCCACCAGCTCCCACCCTCTGTCCCCACATCCAAAGAAGACTTTCTGTCTGTGGCCATTTTCAGAAATGGATCTCTCTAGCTCTTGCCTTAGGGAAGATTAGAGCTGATGCCTTATTTCTGGCAACTTCCAGATGAGTCTAGTTCCCCAGCTCCACTCTCAGTATTCCCAAGGTCCCACCCCCTTACTTTGGGTCCACCAAAGCTGTCTTTTTTTAGGACCACACTGAGATAGGTACATAGGTCATTCCTGGGATTCTTCAGCCCATTCTAAGGGATTGTTCATGCTGAATCTGTGCCACTTGTGAGTCTTGGTGCTTCAAGTTCAGACAGGGGCAGATGTCCAACCACCCACATCATCTGCATTAGACCTGCCAAAAATAACATCACCGGAATATCAAGCATTCCCCATGCAGGCTACGGCACCATCTGAGAAGGAACAAAGCCATTTTAGACTATTGGTCTGGGCTTGGGATTTTCTTTTGGCTCTCCATCCTTATTCTAAAAAGGACCACTTAATTTCCATATTGAGAATCTCTCTGTCCATTTCCTACTCTAAGGAGCAAACACACCTTTTTTTCACCCCAGACTGGCCCTGCTCAGGAAATAGGAGCCGAGCAGAGCTGCCCGTGAGATTGACAGGCGTGGTGTGCACCATGTAAGGCTCCGTGGCCGTCTCCAAGGCCTGCAACCCTAGGTGACCTGCCTGTGGGTTAATACTTCAGATGCTTTTGGAGGGAGGAATCGGGTGCTTGGGCTGTGAGGGGAGGATGTCACCCATGCCTGTGAAAGATGCTGTCGGCATCCGAGCATGGCCAGGTACCAGGCCAGAGAGGAACTGTATAAAAGGCGAGAGCTTCCGACAGTGCCTCAATCCACCTCAGTCCTTCCTGGGTGATCCAGTCGAGTCAGTGAGCCAGGTAGAGCACATCTCGTTGGAGAAAAACAAGGAGAAGGGGGTTGAGGTTGGCAGGGGAAGAGGGTGGGTGGAAGAGGAAGGCATGCGGGGTTAGCATCTTTTTGAAGTTGCTAGGGCTTAATTTGAAAGTCTGAGGTCCTACATTGAAACCATTTGTGGGTTTGTTGTGATGCGTCTTAGGTTTTAAAAATCTGATCATCGTGGAGAGAAACCTTGCGAATTCATAGTTCCATTTTTAAATGTAAGAAAGTTACCTTGGACTCAATGAACTCAACACCTTTGTATATTGTCTTTCAGCTCATTCATTTCCTGCCCAGATGTCCTGCCAGCAAAGCCAGAAGCAGTGCCAGCCCCCTCCCAAGTGCCCTCCGAAGTACACGCCCAAGTGTCCACCCAAGTCTCCCTGTCCATCTCCAGTCTCCTCCTGCTGCAGCCTTGGCTCTAGCGGCTGCTGTGGCTCCAGCTCTGGGGGCTGCTGCAGCTCTGGGGGTGGTGGCTGCTGCCTGAGCCACCACAAGCCCCGCCGATCTCTCCGACTTCGACACCGACACCAGAGCTCTGGCTGCTGCAGCAGTGACTGCTGTGGCAGCAGTGGAGGTGGCAGTGGCTGCTGTGGCAGCAGTGGAGGTGGCAGTGGCTGCTGTGGCAGCAGTGGAGGTGGCAGTGGCCAGCAGTCTGGGGACTGCTGCTGACCTGGGCCACAAGGACCACCAAGGAGCAGAATTAGCAGAAGACCTGTCCAGCCTGAGGAGTCTCTTGTCCTGTTCTCCAGCAGAAGTGCCTCAGAAATGCTTTGAGGTTCTCCTTCCTCCTGTCATTGTTCATCCACTGTGACATCTACCTCTGATGTTCTCTGTCCCTCTTACAGTTCTCTGGAGCACAAGGTGTTGCAATTCAGTTATGAAGCTGTTTTCTCTGCAACAATAAAGCTTCTTATTTCTGATGTTCCTGCCTCCTGGTTATGCTCTGTTTACTTCCCCCGCTCCCTACCCCCTAAAGTAAGCCATCTCCCCTTCCCTTCCTTTAAGTGCAAGTGGGCACTTAAAGATATCTGTTTGAGAAGCACATTTTGGCTAAGACTTCCAGAAAACAATTATTTCCTTTAATGGTCTGAATTTGGGAATTTCAAATTTGAAGGAAAAAGTCATGTCTGAGACCAGTGTGCTGGACACAAGCTCACACGAGGGAAGGGGCAGGAGTGGCGTGAGGAGAGGAGGGCTGCAAATATCTTCCATAGTTCGGGAAAGTTTCTCTTCTATTATGGGGAATAAGATTGCCAAAAGTGCTCACTCTGAAGTCCAAGGCATGGGAACTCTACTTTTCTGATGATTACAATCCCAGGTGATTCTATGAGTTGGCCAGAGAGGAACACGCTGGGGAGGTTCTGGGGCAGTGGGTTAGGAGGCAGAGATGACATAGCTGAGCCCATTTCCCCTGGATCCTCAAACCCTGGCTTTGGGTCTGAGTAGAGAATCAAGAAACACACTAATCTCTGCCAGAGACCGTCATCACTTGTGTGTGTGTGTGTGTGTGTGTGTGTGCGCACGTGGTGGGAGTGGGGAAGGGGCTTTTAGTCACTATGGGGGGGTCCAGGACATGTTCCTTTAGGAATGGGTTGGTTCCTTCAGGGGACCTCAAAAAGTTCATGATAGAAAGGATTTTTCCAAATCAACTTTCTCTATACAAGTTCTACAGTTGACCCCTCCTTTGATACGAATGAGTTAGCAGGTAAAGTAAGTTCGTATGAGGGATCACAGCAGATCTGTGTGACATGCAGCCACTGGGCCAGATCTCTTCTCATACTGATTCTTATCAAGCCCTTGTCTTCGCTCTTTTTTAAAGAACTTTGCATGGCCCCGAGGAGACCTCCCTGCATCTTGTTGCTCCACCACTTCCTTCTCTCCTCACTTCTTGCACTGTCTCATTCAGACTTGTCAAGAGGTGCTCTGGTTTGGCAACCTGTTAATCAGGCTCCAAAGCTACATTAGATTAAGCTGGTGTCTTTCATGACCTGCCTTTCCTTGCGTGTTTCCTCGTGCTGCTCCCTGCTAGCCTATTCCCAGCCCATCTCTCAGCATGGACCCTTGAATTCTTAGCCTTGTACTTCTCTTGCGCCTCACCTTCGTGGATGTGGCTGGCCAATCGCATTGATTAAGAAGCAGCTCTGTGACAGTGACCTCTGATTCTTAAAACTAGCTATTCTAAAAGAAACAATCATCACTGAGACTTGGGCCTCTGGAGAGGACTTCTTTTTACCTCATTTTCTTTATCTTCCCTTCTCTGCTCACCCCTCCCTCCCTCCTTCCTTTTTCTTCTCTTCTCTTCCCTGTCGGCTTCCCCTCCATCCCTCATTTCCTTTTCTTTTTATTCCTCCCTCATCCCTCCCTTCTATCTCTTTATTCTTTTGTTTTCGTTCCAATGGGGGAAAAAGGCTCCAGGGAGATCCTGTCTTCAAAGGGAGATGGAGGTGGCAGGTGGGGTCAGAAGCAGAGGGTCTGAAGCCTGGTTTTCCACCTGCAGTTGCCCGTATTTTTCTCCTAGGCACACTAGGGCTGTATCATGGGGATATGGTACCCTGATTACCTTCACAACTCTTCTTGTCTTACTGGTCCCTTAAATTTGCCTCGGTTTTTCTTCCTTTCTCTGCACCACTGGAATTCCCACAGGCACACCCTCATCTTCACTGAGCTCCATCTGGGATTATCTGGATGAAAACTAGTGGGTTTAACACATAGCCTGTGGCCTACTCTGAGCTGCCAAGGACCAAAGCCAGAGAGATGCCAACCCAGATAATAACAGAACTACTCACTGTTGAGGGGATGGGTCCATAGGGAAGGATGGGTGGGCAGGAGGACTGTGTGTGTGTGTACAGTGCAGAGGAGTTCAGAAGGGGTCCATCTCTCTTCCCTGGGGCCCCATGCCTGCTCTAGGCACACACAGCCCTTCCAGCTAGGAAGTGTCCTGTTTGGAAAGTAAACATACCACAGCAATCCTGGCACCTCTGTGGAGTGACTTGGATGCCCATGTGCACCACCTCCGGTACTACCAGAGTGATGACTCCTCCTGTGCTGAGTGTCAGCTGAGCATGTGGATTGGGAAATGGGCCCCTCCCAAGCCCAAGCTTGACTGGAATCTTATAAAAGGTTCTCCCAGCTGTCCACTGCTCAGTCCATTGCCTACCTGCAGCAGGTGTCACCTTCTGCTTGGAGAGCTGAGTGAGTCTTCCAGTGGAGCCGGCTTCTGGTAAGTGTCCACTCGGGGCCTAAGGAAGGAAGGTGGGGAGGACTGAGGACAGAGAGGAGGAGAGGGCGGACTCCAGCCGGCGGGTGGATGTGAAAGGAGCCCTGAGGAGCACCTTCGGCACCAAGGGAGCCAACCTCTGAGCTAATGAGGATGTGGAGGCTGAGTGTGTGTGACTTTTGCAAAGTTGTGCAGCGGGTCTGCAGAAGAGCTGAGATGAGAACCCAGGAATTTTCCCATCCTCTGCACAGCTGGCCTTTCCTTAGTGGTAGCAGGGGCAGCGAGGCTCCAGCAAGAGAGAACAACCAGGGCAGCCTTCTGTGTCTGGATACAGACAGGAGGCGGGACTCGTGTCGGTCAGCATTTGCTAACAGATAAAACGGCAATGCTAGTAACCGAGACTATGACCTGAACGTCAGCGGTCAAAGTGAAATGGGGAAAGGAGAACAGCCCCGCGATTTCGACTGGATCATGCAGATACACTGTTGCAACGTCCTCTGTTTTCCACTTTGGAAACCCTGGGTGGTCCTCATTCTAGTCAGAAACTGGGAAACCACTGGCTTTCTGCAGAGGGCGTTTCCTGCCCTCTGCGCTTTTAACTCGCTGGAAACACCTCTTTTGGGTTTGTTTCTTTGCTTCCACCCGTCCTTGGAGCTTTACTTTTTCCTGACACGCCAGGTTGATTTGTTCACTTGAGGCCGAATCCCCAAGCTCAAGTTTCCCAGTTGCAAAGCTGTGCTCTGTCTCAAAGGCCGCATCTCTTCCAGGTTCGCCTTGAGGAGGTCAAGCATGTCCCAGCAGGGTGCATCGTCCGCCAAAGGCTTCTCCAAGGGGTCTTCGCAGGGCCCCACTCCGTGCCCCGCCCCGGCGCCGGCTCCGGTGCCCTCCCGCTCCTCTTCTTGCTGCGGCGGCTGCTGTGGAGACACCGGCTGCTGCGGCTCCGGCTCCACCGGCTGCTGCTGCTTCCCCAGGAGGCGCCGCCGGCAGCGCGGGGGCTGCTGCTGCTGCAGGAGCAGCCAGAGATCGCAGGGCTCCTGCAATAACCACAGCTCAGGCTGCTGCGGAGGCTGCTGAGCTGGCCGAGCCCACGCTGAGCCCAGCGCGACCCCTCCCCGTGTGTGTGACAGCTCCGGGCGGGCTGGGCCTCCGAGTCAGACTCCGCAAAGCTAACTGCACTCCGATGCCCAGGAGCCCACTGTGTCCTCAGTCCCAGTGGGATGTCCCTCTGGGGGTCTGCGGGCCGCGGATGGAACCCTGGACTCTAGTATGTGCAGGGGCCCGTACGCAGCAGGTGCTTAAAACGTGCCCACTGAGTTGTCCTGTGAAGACGCCATAATAAAGCTTCTACCTGCTGAGAACACTTCTTTCCCTGTTCATTTCCTCATCGTGTGTTTATTAGCCTTACTTTATTACCTCATTCACGACCACTCACAGGAGGTAAAAGAAGAAAAACTTTATGCTGGAAAAAGCATGTGGCCTTCTGGTAGTTAACTGCAATAGCCGGGATTACCTATCAACTCTCCTAGGTATTCTAAGAATTTTTCGAGGCAAGCGTCATCAGATTTCCCGGATGACTCACTAAGTGGGTGTTGTTGCGCCCGTTTTGTAGAAGAGAAACTGAGGTTAAGTACTCTGCAGTCACTTAGGCTTGCCTGCTGAGGAGGACTGGACATGTGATTCCAGGGCTTGCTCTGCCACCGCTCTGCTCTGCGGGGGCCCCAGCCACACACCCTCTGTGTGGCTGAGGTTCGGATGGGAAACTTCAGGGGACTTTGGACGCAGGGCCGCTGAGGTTTGTTTGTTATTGCTTTTGTTTTGTTTCTTGTCAGGGAGGATCCTCGAGCCTGGCTCAGTGTGGAGACTTTCTAAACTGTGCCTTTCCAGAGACTAGAGCTGCCTCCCCCTTGTAGCCCAGGGAGGGTCAGGACCCCAGGGATGTGACATGCTGTGCTCAGAAAAGCACCAACCTCCTTTCCTGGTAAGGGTGGTGGTGCCATCATGAATAGGACAGAAGCCCGGCGGTGGGCCAGGGTTTGATGGCTCACTGTAGGGGAGAGGAAGTACCAGGAAGAGCCTTCCACATGGTGTCAGCTGGGTTCAGAGAGGAGGAAATCATAATGGTGATAATCATAGGTAATAAAGTAGCTACTAACTTTGTTCCAGACACATGCTGAGGCACCTTATATATTATGTCACTTAATCCGCATGTAATCTCTCAAAAATAGACATTGACTCCTCTCTCTTTATATATTGGGGTTCAAGGAGTTTCAGTGATTTGGCTCAGAGATGCACAGGTAGCCTCTGACACCGAGTGATAGATTTGAGATTCGAACTGAAGACCTTAACACCAAAGTGGATGCTCTCGTGCCCACTGTCACGCTCTACAACCTTAGAAATCACCGCCTCGCAGGGGAAGAGGTACTTGAGAGACACACCCAGGCTCTTAGGAAATTACAGCTTGGCTTCTCAGCCACTGTGGTATTCATGATCGAGTGACTGGAGCGCTCTGACACAGCATCCACCCAAAGGCATCTACTCGAGGTAGCTCCTCGGAGACAAGGTCAGAAATGTTCACTGATTCATCAGGCTGTTTAAAGCTGAGGTCAAGCAACCCCCATGAAGGAGGCTCGCAAGGGCAGCCTGCCATGCACGGGAGTGGCCCTCGCTTCCATCCCTGAGATTCTGTGGTTCCCCGTGGGAGGGGACTGGTGGAAGCTGTTAGTAAACAGATGACGCCACCCAGGACCTGCCTCCTCCACACGAGGAGCGTGAGGTGCGTGGCAGCAACAGACCCTGGGATTGGTGGACTGAGTCAGGAAGGGAAACAGCTTGACTCAGAGCAGACTGGAAAGCCAACCGAGGGCCAGGGGCAGCCCCAGAGCAGGAAGCCGAAGCTGAGTATTGGGAAAGAAAGTGGCTTACCAGGAGACACGTGAATGTGAACGGGAATACATCCCTGTGCACATGAGGCGCGTGGACGGTGTTGCGTGGCTCACTGTGAGGGTGGCAGCAGCAGGGGTCCCACGCATTGCTGAAGCCCCGCAAGCACACAGCAGGGAGACAGATGGTTTCAGGGTTCCGCCCTCACTGGCAACTTGAGGCCATGAGTGTTTAAGGGCTGCTTCCAGGTACCTTGGCCACCAGACACTTTCACTAACTACCCCCTTTCTCTGAAAATAAGACCGGGCTGGAAAATAATCAGCCTTGGAAACGAGAGATGAAAAGTGCCTAAGTCAGCCCATCTGGCCTTCCCCGGCGTCAGTGTTCTCCTGCTCGGTGGCTGCTGTGTAAGGCGGGGAAGGCAGGATGGGCTGATGGGGGCTGGCAGTTTTCATCTCTCGTTTTCAAGGCTGATTATTTTCCAGCCCGGTCTTGTTTTCAGGAAAAGAGGGTACTAAAAGAGTAGCTTTGCGTCTAGTCACTCAGCACACTGAATTGCTAGGGCGATCAATAGCATGCTCGAAGCTTGGCATTATTTTATTCACTTCTTGCAACTTCCCCGCAAGATAAGTTTCCTCCACTTTTTCTTGGTAAGAAAACTGGTACACGGGACTGTTGGTTAGCTCATAAATGGCAGAATAAGGCTTTGGGCTTGATGTTTCTGGTTCCCAAATCAACCTTTTCAACCAAATTCTATACTACGCATTTCGGGGACGAAGAGGAATAGCTGTGTACTTGACGGATGAAGGAGAAAGGGGGTCTGAGGGCATGGTGGTGGGGTAGAAAAATCCTTGTGGCACATTCTCAGAGAGGGAGAGAGGAAACCAGGTCAAGAATGATTTGAGCACCAATTAAAGGAATTTAAATGCTATATTTGCGGTGTAATAGGAAAATAGTGCTGAAAGAAATACTTCAAAGAGGTAGGAGTTGACCCACATAGCATCTACAGTGGTCTTGGCCATGCCCTTAAGATTAACCAGGTGCAAGAGTTGGCGTGCTCTAGAGTGATGTGTCCAGAGCAATACCACTGTGGGCAGGAGCAATGGCCTGGGCTTGCCGCGGGAGTCTGAACCCTGCACACAGGGTGAGTCAGAAAAGGAAATGATAGACATGCAAAGCACTTGTCTGGAAGGAAGGAGAATAGATAAAGTTGGGTGCAGTGTTGGGATGAGGATGGGACTGCGACTCCAGATACAGAGTCCTTGAGAACTGGAATGAACACAGCTGAGATAAATACTAAGACGCCGTACAAAGGTGGGAGCCAGTCTTAGTGAATGGATGTGGTTTCGCTTCTGCAGCGAAAGATACGAGCCAACAGACGGCTCTGTCTTTTGCAGCCCAGAGATCTCCGTGTAAAGAACAAAAATGGAGACGCTGGGGTGCACAAGGACTATGTGGTGAGAAATGAATAAATGAATGGGCAAAACAGACACCTACGAGGTTAGCTGAGGAGGAGACCAAACGGTGAGGGAGAAGCTGAGTTACACGCGAAGAGGACGAAGACAATGGAGTCCGAGAAATCCCTCAGAGACGTGGCCTAGACAGTTTGTAAGGCTCTGGCTCTAGAAATCCAGGCGGAAGAGAACCAAGATTGCAGAAGCTGGAGGGTGTCGCACGCTCAGGTTAGTCACACAGGATCTTCCTTCCCAGGGCCAAAGCCGTCTTGGTGTCTTTAGACCACTGAACAGTTATAGTAGGAAACTCCATCTGGGAGGATAGCAGTTTCATCTTAATTCGGTGAAACAGGTTGGACAAGCGAACTGGCATCAGGGTGCATCAGGAAAACACCCTTTTCTGGAGATGACGCTGCCCCAGCTCAAAGTGACTTGGCTCTGATGACAGTCAGCGCTAGAAAATCAAGTATCTCCTCTTCTCTGATAAACATTTCAAGGCAGGATCATGGTTACGAATTGAACTATGTACCTCATGTTTGAGAATTTAATAGTTCTATAGCCAATGAGCTGTGTTTATTTGAAAACTTAATTTGTAGTGTTTAAAGGCCATTTTCCATTCTCTTTTCCTCCATAGCCCATTTTTCTACTCATAGGAAACTTAACTGCATGTATGTAAGAGATAGGAATTAATATTCTCCCTCTTTCCCAGCCTTTACATGATTTTCTGTACATTCACTACTGTAATCTTTTATTCATTAAAAACTTATTGAGCAGGGTAGTATTTTCTGGGCATTTTATGATACAAAAAAGTAACTTCTCCAGTTAATCAGTGGGAAAGTCAAATATCGTAAAAGTGTGTAATGGGAGAAATGCTTGAAGTCAGCACCAGAGAGGGGGGTGGCCCATCCAGCTGAGGCAACAGGTGTTGCTTGAATTGAACCCTGAAGGGTATATAGGCATTGGTCAGGCTGAGAATGTAGGAAAAAATTAGTTAAATTAATACTTGCATTAAATATTTATTGGAGTAAACAAGCGGAAAGGCCAGAGAGGTGAGCCTGGGTTTTGTAGCAAACAATTTTGTACGGCTGAGGCTCATGGAGACAGAATAGGTGGGATGATCTCCATCCCTGTCAGGAAACAGGCGTTGCAGGGCTTTGTGTGTCTTGCCAAAGCTCCTGGGCTTTGCCCGGGAGCCATGATGGGTCTTGGCATTTTGCATTTTGGGGCTTGATAGGTCTCTCTCTCTCTGCAATTATATTAAAGACACCCTGAGCTGGGGTTGAAGCTCAGTGGTACAGCCCTTGCTTTGCATGCTCAAGACTCCAAGTCCAATCCCCAGGGCTGAAAAACAACAAACTTTAGCCCAAGAAAGAGGGCTCCTAACTTCATCTCGAGGGTTATGCCCACCTACCTTTTCTTACTGTCTCTCTTCAATTTCAGAGTGCCAATCACAATTCTGTCACGTAAATCTTCCTTAGCCCTGTTGGATAATGATTGCTCCACTAACCATATTGCCAGATCGTCTCACTCCAGTCACCAAGCCATCTCTGAAGCTAACATCCAGCGATGTCCCCTGAGTCCCCCTGGTCCCCAGCATCCTGGCTTTCCTTCCAGTGCCGCCCACCACTGATCAGCCCCTGCCCTTGCGCTCTGGACGCTGCATTTCTCTCAGTGTTTTCTAATCGTTGCTCACCTCCCAGCCCTTCAGTCTCTGCTAGGATCTCCTCAGGTTCACTCATGCATTTCACCTAAAGTTCTGCCTTTTTGTTTCTACAGACCTCCTTAATTCGGTCGCACATTCTTCCTATTTTTATTTGAGGGCCTCATATGTCCAGGCTGTTAGTCAGAATTTCAGATAGGAACGTGGAACCTGATGATTCCTTTATGTGAATGACTCCAAAGTCTCTACTAGTAGTCTTATTACAGGTTAAAAGTTGCAAATTTTGGGGCCAGGGATTTAGCTCAGTGGCACCGTGCTTGCCTTGCAAGAGCAAGGTCCTGAGTTCGATCACTGGTACTGCAAAAATAAAAAAAAATAAATAAAAGTTGCAAATTCCTATGGGATAGTTTCTTTTGGATATCTCACATACATCTCACATAAACATAATTACTCTACAATTAGTTATTTTCTTTCTTTCTTTTTTCTTTTGTTTTTTCTGTATCGGGACTTTGTACTTACCAGGCAGGCACGGCGCCGCTGAGCTACATCTCCAGTTATTTTCTTTTTCCTTCAGATTTTTCTAGTCAGAGTGGGAACACTGCCACTAGCTGCACTAAAAAAGTGCAGTGAAACTTGGGACTCTTTCTTTTCTGTTGTTTTTGTATCTAAACAGATAGCAAGCTATATTGTTTTTTCCTTTCCAGGAGTCCTCCTTTTTATCCTTTCCTTTCTCTATCTACAACCATCATTTCTAGATTTTCAACAAAAAAAGGGCAAGGAATTTGAAAGTGAAGGAGCCTATCTATCCTGCAGTGCCAGAGCGGCTGGAGTTGGAAATCTTTATCCACGCGGACACCGGCTGCCTATAGGGAGGTCAGAACCCCAAGCCGCTAACTCTGACTAACATTGTGTTACTTTAAATTCTTTGTTGTCCAATATTATAGCCTTAATCTTTTCTTTTTGTGGTACCAGGGATCAAACTTGGGGCCTTGCTCTTGCAAGGCAGGCTGCAGAACCACTGAGCTAAATCAGCGACCCCTATTGTAGCTTAATCTTAATACCCTCAAATTAGCCATCATTATTTCTACCATTTTATATTATCAATGGTTGTTATTTTATTCATATTTCCATCTTTTTCCCTCTTCCCTTGTCATTTATTTACATCATTCTTGCCTTCCTGTTCAATTTCCTTCTTCATGAAATAAATACTCTGGTATTCTTTTAGTTATTATTCACTAAGGGTAAACTCAATCTTTATCTGAAACTATCTTAGGTTGGTCCTTGCGCTTAAATGACATTTTACCCGAATATACCATCCAGGTATGCAAATTTTGCTTAGAAACATTTTAGAGATATTTCTGGTACTAATGATCGAGAAGAGTAAGCTTAATTTATTTTCTTTTCCTCTCTCCTCCCTCGCTCCCTCCTTTCCTTCCTTTTGTACTGAGGATTGAACACAGGGTGCTGTACCATGAGCTACATCCCTACCTCTTTTACTACTTTTTGTTTGTTTTAAATTTTAGACAGGATCTCACTGAGTTGCCCGGACAGGACTGAAACTTGTGGTTCTCCTTGCTCAGCTTCCATAAATGTGGGAATTACAAGAGTGCACCTCTGTGGCCAGCTTTAATTTTCTCTTGTGGAGGAAGGCAAGTAATCTGTTTCATCTTCTGTCACTTTTATATTTCTGAGGACCTGTGACTTTATTCATTCTTGAAAATTTAAAGTTAATATTCTTCAAATACTGCCTTTCATTCTTTCTTAGGTTTCCTTTTAGAAGCATGAAGGATATTCCAGAAACCACTATTCTAAATCATTTCAACATATAGTCAGCGCTCTGTCCACAGGTTCTGTGTCCATGGATTCAAACAACTGCATTGAAAATATGTTTTAAAAGTTGCCTTTGTACTAAACATGTGCAGAATTTGTAAAATTTTCACTATGCCCTCAACAATCCACAACGACAACTATTTATGTTGCATTTACATTGTGTTAGGTATTATAAATAATCTAGCACTGATGTAAAGTATGGGAGAATGTGCGTAGGTTAGGTTCAAATACTATACCATTTGATACAAGGGACTGAGCAACCTCAGATTTATCCCTGGGATTCTTGGAACTAATTTCCTATACATTCTGAGGGTTTCTTCAGTTTATAAGTCCTCTTCTCAATGCTTTTAAACATTTTGTCTGCCAACTAACTATTATGTTAACTTTCATATCTATATCTCCTTCTGTATAGCTTAATAAAACTCCCAATTTTTAATGGAATTTGTGGGTGCCCAGAATAAGCATTCCAGGCTCCCTTGCAGCTAAGGGTGGTGCATGGCCCAGGTCTCAACAATAGGATACTAGTGGAAGTATCTCTGAGACAATTATTAAAAATGATAGACCCCCAAACTTTGCCCCTTTCCTTCTTCACCCTTTTCTTCTCATTGCATGGGATGTATATCAGTGGCTGGCACTGCATATAGGATCAAAAAAACAAGTGTCACCCACTAGGAGCAGAAACAGAAAGATAGAAAAAGAATCAGCTCCAAACGAGAGCAGCTTCTTTGTAGCTTGTGGCATGCTTTCTTTAGTCCATCCTTTGCAGTGAAGTAGTCTGCCTTTGGGTTCTCAAAGTTTTTTCCTATTCTTCATGCCCTTAGATCTCAAATTCCTAAAAAATGACAACTTCCACCCTCAGCCAACTGCCATATCAACTTAAAGGCTTCCTATTTTGGTTTTGGTTTTCAATTGTTCCTTTCATTCTGGAATTTGAGGATTTCTCTTACTTTATTGCAACTTTACATAAACATTAAAATGATTCATTATATTTTATCTAATACTTAAGATGATTATAATAACAAAGATTTAAAAATCTTCTAATAAAAAATTACTGCTAGAACCAGTAGTCGGTACTTTGAAAGTCCTAGACTGTCTTGTTTGTACTAAGGATGTATTAAGGAAAATGATGTTGTATTAAGGAAAAGAGAAATTTCTGCTGTTCTTGAAGGCACATATGCTCTGGGTACTGCTGTGGAGGGACCAGTGGTACTTGATGTGAAAGAACCTCAAAAGAAAGTCAAGCCCCTGCGTGGACCCCTGATTGTCATCCCATGGCTAAACACAGCAGGTCTTTTATACAACTTGTAGACTCTGAGTTTCTGAGGACCGTGATTGTATCCTATACATCTTGATGTTTCTCCAGTTTGCACTATGATTTATAGGTAGAAGTTGGTCAACCCAGCTGTTGATTGTGTTGACAGCAGAAGGTATATAATTTAATCCTTGCTTTGCACTTTATACTCACCAGAAAATTACACCAAGGTGTGGCACATTTCAGTATGAAGTAGCATATTAATCTGTACTCCACCCAGACCAGAAACATACAAAAAATACCTGGGCTCATTTTTGACATTATATTCATTCCAGAACTAATTTATAATCAATAATAAAGTAGAAATGATTCATGCAATAACTGTTTAGTTCAAAATATTTAAAAAAACCCTTGTAGTCATAAATGGTCCAAAATTTAGGTCATCTTTAGCATTTTATGGAATTATTAGATTTGATCACTTACTCAAATGTAGAAAAAAGTCCCCTGGTTAATTCTGAATAGAGACAGGATGTTAAATCAATGCCTTACATGGTAGTTTATTTTATCTTGAAAAATTTCATTTTTAAGAAAATCATTGTATTCACTTTTAGATATTGAAGTAACTTTTTCTCTTATTACTGAATGATTGTATTCATTGTAGAAAAATTAATATAAATAAGCAAATGATAACTCATAATTTTATCATCCACAGATAATCATTTTCACACCTGATTGTGTATTCTTCTAGATCTTTCTTTTTGGAAAAGTTTTTTCTTTTAAAAATATCCAGGCTGTGAAGGTTATTTTTTTATGTGATGTTTTCACTCAATAATGTAATAGCATTTTTTCATGACAATAAACATTCATCCAGAGCATATTTTTATGTTTGAATAGTTTTGTGTTTCACGGGTAGTCCACTATTTATTTAACCCACTCCTTATTGTTGGGCATTGTCTCACCTGCAATTCTTTACTGTAATCAAATCTGCACGGAATGCACATAATTTCTTCATTCAACAAATATTTATTAAACACTTTAACTCTACCCAGTACTATATTAAGTACAGAGGATTCAAAACGGGGGACAAAGTTCCTGCACTCACTGTTACCTACACAGGGAGCTAGACAACAAACAAGTAACCAGACCACGAATAAGATAATCACAGAGTGACAATTGCTAAGAAGAAAATAAAGCAGGTAATGAGATAGACAGTGACAGAGTCAGGTCTGTAATTTAGGGTTAGAAGATGGGCGGAGTCACACGGCCACAGGATAAACCTCAGGTGAACCGGCAGAGATAGAAGGTGCTGCACGCTGTACTATGCCAGCCTTCCACCCCAGGAGCAGAGCCTGCTGGTTGACACCAGTCCCCTGCCCCGAGCCCAGCCCGACCTCCGCTGTCTGACCCCAGTGTTGCCCTCTGGGAGCGCTGTCTGCTCTGTCTGCCTTGTAAAAATAATATCCCTTGAACGTATGAAGCCTGACATTTCGCAAAGAAGTTGCACATTCAACCTAACATATTTATCACTATTTTCTTTACTTTTAATATGGAATTGTTCAAACCTGTGCAAATAGAAAATGCAATAGCCCTCAATTATTCAGCAATCAGATGATAAAAGTTAATATTTTACCAATACTGATTAATAGTTACTAATTCATCTACTCCCTGGACTCCTATTTTTTTCTATATTGACCATTTTTTTTATATTGGTGTATCTTGCTGGACTATTTTAAAGCAAAGTTCAGAATCATATTTTACAACCCTTAAATACTAAAGTATGGATCTTTACCCACAGGGACATTCTGTATAACATGAACACCATTACTATTCCTAACAGAATGGACAATCCTTCTTCAATATCTCAAAACAGTTTATGCTCACATTTTCACAATACAAGTGGTGCCTTGGTTCACTAATGGTTCTTGTCCAATTCTGTTTGTGACCCGAATCAAGGAAAGAATTAAGTTTGTGAACAGAAGTACTGCTTGTAATCTCAAAAATGTGGCTCTAGCATCGGTTTGCTTGATGCAAATGGAGTCCACACATTTAGTCAAATGTCTCTAAAGTTTCTTCTAATCCTTGACAAATCCTCTTTCTCCTCCACATTATTTATTCTTTAAAAGAAACAGCCTATTTATCTTAAAGAATTACTCACATTTTGAATTTGAATGATTGTTTCTTTTTGGTGTCATTTATCTTTCTTGTGATGTGCCTCACTAATTCTTATAAACTTATACGTAGATCTAGGAGCTTCAATTAAATTCATTCAATTTTTTTCTTGGCAAGTACATGTCAGATGTGATGCTGTACACTTATTATCGTATCACAGAAGACATATACTGTCTGGATGATCTACTCTTAGTGATATTAACATTGACTTCTCTAAGTTCCCCATGAACCTGTCACTTAATGGTATAAACATGTCCCATGCTTGTTGCTAGAGCCATTATTTCACTAGAGGTTAATAAATGGTGATTTCCTAATTCTATCACTCATTCTTCATTTATGAACTGGAATTGCTTTTTTTTTTGTTTTAACCAAAAATAACTTTCTCATCAACTGGTGGCCTGAAACACTGCATATAGGAAAGACAGAATGAAAACTAAATTCTTTCTCTTGTTAATTTTCAGAAAAAGGAGATGTTAGCTTATCAATTTCCAAAGATAACCTTTAAAAAGAATTATGAATTTTCTGTTTTCATAGGTATTGATCAGTGGTAGTTGCTATTTCTCCACTGTTTTAAACAGTGGGAGCCCTTGAATATTGGCTCTTGTGTGTTTTTGTCACAATGCCAATAGACTACCATAACATCCTTGATATCTAGTACAGTAGATCTCTTGGGCTGCCTCATAACTAGACTCAGGTATTTTTTTCCTAGGATGTCTGTTTTCTTGTAGTGGGAAATGGTATTTGGTTACCTTAATGTGAATACTATAGATGCAAAATGTTACTAAATTATTATTCTTGCCAGATCCTTCACTGAACAAATCCAGTATATATTTAAAAAGAGAAAATCATCAATTAATAATGATATTTCTGATTAAAACTTTACATTTCAGGATATGTGCTTAAGTTCTTTGATCTTATGCTTGTAGCTTTTTCTTACACTGAAAATTTTGTTTTTTTAAAATTTTAACCTACAATACAGCCATGTTCCTTTCCAAATGATAATGCGAACATTGCTACTGTTGGTAAGATCTTTAAATGCTATGTAAGCTTACTCTGAGACTCATTTGGTCCCTGGGAGACAGATGAGTAAAAAAATTGTGTTTTAAAGTTACTTGGCCTAATTCTTTTCTTTTTTTTTAAATTTTAAAAAATTTTTTTTAGTTTGATTTTGATGTTTAGACATTTTAGTTTAAAATTTTACTCCTGTAACATTTATATTAATCCAAATCCCCAAATAAGAAACAAGATACATTCAGCAAAATCCAGCTTCCTTCCTAGTTTCTGTTACAAAAGTAATCTTTTTCAATATCAGTTTTTAGTTTAGTTTCTTTAAGTCATTATCTTTCCATCTTATTTCAACCCCTTTGTATAAAGCTATTATTATTACGTTGATAATAGAGGAAGTAGCACCATCCTGTTTAAACTCAGGCCAACGAAATTCAAATCCTGCGCTCCTTCCCGTGTCCCATACTGCCGCCTACAGGCACCTTAAGGAATTTCAAGGGAAGGCAACCTTCAGTTAACCTTCGGGTTAGGTGTCCAATTAAAGACTTCTTGCTTTAGGGATGAATCCGCCATCTCTAGAATTACATAATACACGTATGAGGATTATTTTAGGGCTTAGTGTGTGGACAAAAATGTGTGACTAACCACATATGTGTGCTCTCAGGGAAACAAACTATCCTTAAACGCTGTTGTTTCGTGCTGCACAGTGCAAGTTTCCCTGAGTCCCCGCGAGACACTTGCCGGGGACAATGTACAAGAGAAAAGTAGTTCTGACATTAACGAGGACGATAATCCATGAAACAACTGTAATTTCTTGAAGTCTCATTTGGGTCCTTTTAACAGTAAAAAAAAAAATCTGTTCAATGTACTAAAATGATGATAGTTTTAATTTTTTCCTTCTAATATAATCTAATTTTAGATTGTATTGACAACTAGGCAGAAAATAATGAATATATTTATTTATTTCTGTACTGATAGCTGAACCCAGGGCCTTTGCACTGAGATATATACATATATTTTAAGTCTTAAGACAGGATTTTGTTAAGTTGTCCAGGTTGAGCTTCAGCTTCGGATCCTTCTTCCTCTGCCTGTCCCTAATTGGGCAAGTGCACAAACAGGATAGGGTGGCATTTATTTTCCTCCAAAGGGTTTCTTCTGGACTCACCTAGCTGCCCTGGGTCACCTGGAGGCCACACTCAACACGAGGACTTAAAGGCAAGCTCCAAACCTGGCCAAGCCTCTCTCCTGTTTAGTTCTGCTTCCTGGGACAACCAGAGACAAAAGAAAGGGTTTTGTAGAGCGGGGCTTGAAGCAGGCTCAGGACAGATTCAGAAGGCAGAGCCACAGCTTTCCTGGCACCCCTGCTCTGCCTTGGAAAGATCCAAGGATGCGTCTTCGTAACTTTTGGGCTCAATTTCAGACACGTTTCCATGGCAGAGCGTTTGTCAGTGTCCCAGGCAGTTCCTTGTTAACAATAGAATCGAGTTATTTTTAAACAAGGGCAGGAGGTGGGAGAAGGTCCATAGGAGGTGGCATTAGGGCAAGGCAGCCCCAAAAGTGCTCGGCAGAGCGAGCCCATCCCGCCAAGGAGCAGGAGCAGGGCTTGGGGCCACCAGGGCTCCCTCCAGCCAGGGCTGGGGGTCCCGCAGCTGCACACCGGAGCCACGGCTGTCCCACTCTTTCTTCTGGGTCAGCGGCCATGCAGGAGGAGCAGTCACTGCCTGGTGACCTGGAAGGGCCAAGCCACTGCTCCTTTGGTTACAATGAACCCAGAGGTCGACTTGTCCAGGGCTGCAGCCGAGGAGTGTTTCTTCCTTTGGTGCTGGCACAGTCAGGACCCCTCATTCTTAGGAAACTGACGCTGCCCAACTACTTCTTTGAAAAATAAAGTTATTTTCTGACATTTCATACACATAAGTCATACGCATTTGTTAAATTTTGGGAAACAATGAAAACATGAAAAACGGACTGTGTATACAATGGGGACCGCATCTCACGTCTGTATGTGCTGCCTTCCCACGTTATAAGAATTTGTCTGTATTTTTTGTCCACCTTCCGAAATAGTTGTAACCACTGAGCAGTATTTTACCCATTTTATGGGTGCACATTTTTGCCTAACCCATTTCTGTTGGACATCGAAGCAGGTCCTACTTCATTACCTCTCTAAAGAATGACACATCACCGCCTGCTTCCCAAGCCCATGGACCCGAGTTCCACCCCCGGTACCAAAAAAAAAAAAAAAAAAAAAAAAAGGAATGACACACACATTTTTAAAGAAAAAAAATCTCTAATTTAACTGATTTAACCGAGGGCATTTCCTAGCAGTAATTGCCACTGTCAAATCAAAGATCTCTCCAGGGTTTGGGCCGCGTGGTGGCTGGACCATTCCCACGCATGCAGGCGCCCTCTGGTGGCGGAAGCTAGACATTCGGAAAGAGGTCATTAGTAGGTAAGCAGTTTTTTATTGGGCTACTTAACAGTTCTTTTGCTACCTGCCTTTGTCCTTTATCAAAATTTTCAGAAACTGAAATAATTTTTTATGTCTTAATATGTTGGGGCTTTTTGCATTCATGTTACATGGGAATTATAGTGTCAATAATATGGAATAACATTAATATTGCTTAATATATGATATAAAAGCTTTTTTTTTTTCTTTTCTTTTGTCTGTTTTTTCTTTCTTTCTTTTTTTTAGTGTGCCGGGAATTGACAGAGGTGCACTGAGCTACATCCGCAGTCCTTTATTTTTTATTTTGAGACAGGGTCTCATTAAGTTGTTAAATTGCCCGGGCCGGGCTAGAACTCACGATTGTCCTGCCTCAGCCTTCCGCGGACAGGGTTGCAGGCGTGGGCCACAGCGCCGTGCTTACCCACATGTCCATAGTTTTTCCTCCCTCCCTCCCCCTTCCTTTCTCCCTCCCACACTTCCTTCCTTCTCTGTTCACTCTGCAAAGGCCTCACCCTGTGCTTTGGTGCTGACGTGGGTTCCACTGGGCGATTTGGGGGCTTGGGTACGCAGTGGTTTCTCTGCGCTGGACGCCGTTACCTAGCGATCACCCACGGCGCGGGGAGCTCCGGACTGGCTGCTCCTGGTCCCCAGGCCTGCCCACCCCGCGCTGTGTGGGAGAAGCAGCACAGCATCCCAGGCGCAGGCTAGAGAAGGGGTGGGCAGGACAGGGACCTGAGGGGGGGAGCGAACAGTTTGCCAAGGACGGCCTCCCAGTGCCCTTTCTGGGGCCGGGGGCGGGACGATGCGCAAAGCAAACAGTGCAGGCTGCTTCCGACTGGGCCACACGGAAGCGGAAGGCGTGGGGCAACAAGGAAGGAAGGGGCTTTAGGAAGGAGCAGACACCTGGGCCCAGCAGGATGGGGAAAACTTCCTAGGCCGCCCTCGTCCTAACGCTTATTTACAGGACCGGAGACCCCTCCCTCCCTGGTGGCCACATCCTTTGCGGTTTTAAATCTCCCCGTTATTCTCCAGATCTTCACCGAAGCAGTTGTGTTCGTCATCCCGCAGCTTTCCTTTCTTCCTCTGGTCCCTTAACAACTTTTCTGCTAATTTTTTTTTTTTTTTTTTGGAAGCCGGGATCGAACTCTGGGCCTTGCGCTTGTGAGGCAGGCGGCAGCACCACTGAGCTAAATCCCCGGCCCTTTCTGCTAATTATGGTGTCCTTTGACACCCCATTCCCTGCCTCTTAGTGGGGAACCTAGAGTAGCTTTTCGTACTTGGGTGGCAATGGGATCCAACAGAGTCCAGAGCACGTTAGGGGAAGCCAGGCCCTGCCGGGGTGTGGTGTGCTCTTCTTGCCCCGACGTAACCTGTTTCTACGGGCCATGGACAGGAGTTAAAGCCCCTGTTCTGGTCTTCAGTGACCATTTGTTCAGTGGCTGGAGGGGCGGAAGGGAGACGCCCACAGAACAAGGTCAGCAAAAAACTTTATTTTTTCGTAGGAGGAGACACAGGTGATAGCGAGGCAGATACTGCAAGCCCTGCAGGTAGGCGAGGTCTTCGGCCGCTCCTGGGAGTAGGCAGGAAGAGCCCTTGGAGAGAGCTCAGAGCTTTCTCCACACATCTCTCAGTGCTAAAGGGGACTGAAGTGTCTGGAAAAAGCATAGCATGCTGGCAGCAGTCCTTGGACTCTGCTTCCTTGAAAACTTCTTAGCACGGGGCAGCCGTCGCCCCCGGAGCTGGAGCTGAGGCCCCCGCAGCCCGCAGAGCTGGGCGCACAGCAGGAGGAGGCAGCAGGCAGACACTGTGCCGGGCTCTTCTGGGGGCACTCGGGGGAGGGGCACTGGGGAGGGGCCTGGCGCTGCTGCTGCTGGCTCTGCTGGCAGGACATCTCGCTGGGGTCGGAGAGCCTGGAGAGAGCACAGAAAAAGGTCAGTGCAAAAGTCTATGTCTGGCATAAACGGTGTCTCTGGGAATGGATTTACAGAGCCCTTGCTCCTAAGTCCAGCTGCTTCCTGAGCTGGACAGGAAAAAGGGAAACTGGTCTCCCACTGAACAGACCTGGACATACATCTCTTCCCACTGTGCCCTGCTTGCGGAAGAGGAGCTGACGCTTCCAAGTGGACCTAAGTCCTTGCGTTCACAGAAGCAGTGAGGGGAGTCCACTCAGGTGGCTGAGGGCTCCTGCAGCACCCTCGGGGCCCTGTGTCTCAGGAAAGAGTGGCAGGGCTGAGAGCCAGGACTCACATCCCGCAGAGCTCCCTGCTCTGCCCCTGTGCCCTGCCTGGGCTGCCCTCTGAGTTCTCTCTGCTGCCTCCACAGCAGACACCTCTGCTTCCCTGTCTTCCCCCCACCCTCCTGACTGAGCATCTGTCCCCTGCTGGGCACTCACCGGATTCAGAGGAGGCAGCGGAAGGCAGAAGGCTGTGCCCCAGGAGGCTGTGGATGAGGAGGCCCAGGCAGGAGCCCTTTATCCTGTGCAGGGCTGGTGATGCATGGGCTGGGCAGGCTGCTGCTTTCACACCCAGGGAGCCGACAGAGCCCAGTGCTCCCACTAGGTCTCCGTCTTCCTCTTGCCTGCCAAGATGCCTGGCAGGAGGGAATCAGTGAGCCCTGATTACCTCTCTCTAGGTGTGATGAGGACCTGACATTTCTTTCCTTTCACTTATTCAGCGCAGATGCTAGAACTTGAACTTTTGTGTTTCGCTGGGCAGTGTAAATGTAGAGTTGCATATGACCCATTTCCTGACCTCGAGTATTTCAAGTTTAACTGGAGCAACAGAGAAATAAACACATATGTCTGATGCCATGTGATTCACCTGTGAGATCACTGTCTCCAAATGCATCTATTGCTATGCATGTTCTCAAAGAGAAAGAGGTGTTTAAATGTGGTCAGTGCCTGACTCTTGAGGGTGTTGGGTGGTCTGAGATCCTTGTGCCCTGGGAATGCAGTGTAATAGGTAATGGGTGGAGGAATAGAGCCAGGCCCTATGTGAGGCAGGTGGAGACCCTCGGAGAACCAAAGTCGAGGTAGGGTTGTGTAGACAAGCAGACAAAATTGCCAAAGGACCTACAAGACTCATTCTTAATATGAGAAAGGCCAATTTGTCCATATTTGTCTTCCCAAGGGATTTATGATATTTATAAGAAAATAGAATGACCTGTGAGCATGGAGTATTGAAGATAATTGATGGGAGTCAGGAAGATGATTATTTTGTGAGTAATGATGAGGTTCATGATGGTGGTGATATCATGTGGATTGCAATTAATAGAACAAATCTGATAATTATTAATATTTGTGTAAGATGATTTTTATGAAGTCATAATTTGATTTCCGCATTGGATTTCATAGTGGTATTAGAGATAAAATTCTCAGTGAATTCATCCGCTGTCACAATAGTGGCATTTTGCTATTTGTTTCCAAAAAAGTTACAGTCAGAATTAGAGCATTATTTGTGCTTAGATTAAATTATAGTTTTTAAGTGAAGCATTTTTAGGGTTAATGTATGTTATTATTCTTTGTACTTTATAGTTTGTGCCTTTTAGATGCAAAATTTCCAAAAAGTGTATGTAGTTTTTTAGCTTACCCTCTTTAAAGCATGGTGATTCCATGATTTTATTTAGAGATAGTCAAGGGCAAATGAATGGCTCTTGTTCTTAAAGAATGTGGTTTGGGATGGAAGAAAGTGGGAGGGCTAGAGTTGGTATTGGCTCTCTTCTCTGATTTTTTTCTTTCTCCAAGAATCTCTTGCTGAGGGATATCTTTTAAGGCTTAGGTCTAAAACTATACTGGAATGTAGACTTATTTGGAATGGTTTAAGACCTCACCATTGCTAGTACATTGGAAGGATTTACTCATGAAGGGTGAAGAGGGTACATTTTCACACCAGTCTGGATGATGATGTTGAAGAAGGACACGAAGGGTTGAAAAGCACATCACAATTTCTCCCAGTTTTTCTGATGATGGAGGCCAGAGACTGCAGCATGGGCAGAGGACCAGGCTAATGAAAGCTGCCACTGGGGAACTCCAGACCTTCTAAAGGTTCTATCCTGGCCCCTTCCTTGTTGGGACTCTCCTCTAGTCTGTCTTTCCTCACAGTTTCAATATTTGCCCCAAGCTCCCTCTCCTGCCACCACTAGCACCTCTCCCCAATGAATTATCTTCCACTTAAGTCACTCATCTCATATTACTTCATTTAGTAAACTCTTATTGGACAACATCAATATTCCCCATGCAAAGAGCACTGGGGAAACCTCTGTAGTAGAACAGTTATGTTGACGGGCTTGTAGCTGTTGTAGAGATGGTACACCATCTGGAATATGAAGAGATGGTTGTTATAGGAATGGGGCTTGTGCTAGTTAATTTGGAGGAAGACTCCCAGGAAAATGAAGTTCTGCTCTGGTTTGGGTGGGTTTGAAAGCAGAGACATTTCTGTGACAGAATGTCTTAATACTTTTTAACTAGAAAGCAGGAGCAATGAGGCAGGGCTAAAGCCATTACTGGTGAAGAGGTAGAAGTCACTACTATTGGCTAAGAAAAGGGGAAGTTTGGCCATTTTTGTGGTTTGGACAATGCTCTTACATTGTTGATACTCACAGTGGTTTTGTTTGTGCCTTGTCCCCTCAGGGTTGCAGAGTTATCTTGTCTGATTTTGGAGTTTGGGGAAATTGTTTGTATTTGACAGCAGATCATTAGCCTAGCTACTAGAGCCAGGCCAGCTGCTGCCAGTACTCTGGGGCTGCTCCCTCTTTTCTTAGCAATCATTTTGGGCCAGGTTTCTTGGCCTGCAGTAGGGATACAGCAGTTAACAGAGAGTATTTCTATTCTGTGAGTTAATAGTCTGGTAAATTGAACAAATATAGAAAAATTAACTACACCAGGCCCCTCAAAGGAATTCCAAGTGCCTTGGGGCGTGTAAAAATGTAACGGAGTCCAGCCACTGCGGCCAAAGTGAGCTTTGTTTCCTGAGGCCCTCCGAAGGAAGCTGTCTCACAACCGCAGCAAGAGCAGCAGTCATTTTTCCCTCAGGGCTGCCACCCTGCATTCTCACAGGACCGGAGGTGGGAGGAGGGAGCAACACTTGAAAAAGTAACACAAGTCACATTTTGGGAAAGTTTCAGAGGATCCCAACCTCTTTGCCAGGATTAAATAGCTACTTTTACCTCTTTTGTTTCATGCTTCTTTCTCTTTTACTTTTTTATTAGTGCATGTTTGCAGTTGTGACGTCTACATTCCTTGTGTGGAGTTGGTACGTGTGCAACACACACCTTAATTCCTTTTCTCATCCCCTTTCCCTCTTTTCTCCATCTCCTTTATGAAACACAAAGGGATGTCAGTAGAGCTTTCCTCTAGCCCCGTCCCTGCCTGCCCATCTTAGAAGCTTTCCCGAGAGATGAAGACATGGAGAGCATCGATCCCACGTTCACCTCCTCGAGCTGCTCCTGTCTTGTCCTCCTCTTCCTCACGCAATCAGGTGCTCTGCAGCTGCCATGTGAGGACAGACAGTAGCTGTGAGGCTAGGTCTGCCCACTTCTCCCAGAGCAGAAGAGCACCAGTTCCCGGGTCTTACCCCGACGAATCTTGGCTCTCTGTGGCCTCACAGCATTGAGGAAATAGTGATGCTGGCCTGGCTGGATGAAGGTTGAGGGACTCTCGTGACTTAGTCATTCTAATGGGAGGTGAGGGAACAGGCAGCAAGGATCTCAGGTTAGCTCCTCGGAGCCCATGTCAGCAATCTAGGATGAATCAGCAAACACAAAACTCTTCTCCCTTTGCCTGCAACTCACAGTTCCTTCTCAGTTCTGTCCCTCCCATACCTGTAACAGTTGTATTCCATGACAAGCAGCTGAGGCACTCTTAAGGAAAAGAGGAAGAAATGGCCAGACAGTGCCACGTACCTTCAATGCCAGTTACATAGATTCTCATTTCCTCCTGAGATTAAGTGTAGTATTTTTTTTTTTTTTTTGGCACCGGGGATCGAGCTCGGGTCCTTCTGCTTTCAAAGCAGGTGGTGGCACCACTGAGCTAAATCCCCGGCCCTAAGTGTAGTATTTTGAGGTATACTCACCTCCCTAGCCCCTGAGAATGCTCGGGATGTTTTCAGTATGTATGAGTAGGTTGGAATAGAATTTTCTTTCAGAATTGGATGTTGTCTGAAGTCCAGAAGCTAAAAATAATAGTTACCCCTTATTCTCTTAAATTAAAGTAAGCCTAGGAGAAGCCATAGAACATCTCTGCAGCACTTGCTACAAAAAGATGAAGCCCCATTGATCTGTCCCAGCTATATATTGAGAAGGCGGAATTCTGAAGAGGACTTTTAGGAAGGAAGTTAATGTCCTAGAAGAGAGTGCTGTGCTTTCTCCTTTATTTTGTACAGGAGAGGGAAGTGGTTGCTCTCCCGCAGTATAAATAAGTTTAAGGGAGGATTTACAGTGACAACTTGTAGGTGTCAGAGGTCCTAAAAGGAAGGGACATAGAATTATTTTTGTGGTCCTGGGAATTGAACCCAGGCCCTTCACACTGAGATACGTCCCCAGCAGCCACCCCCCCCACCCCTCCCCGCTTTAGTTTTATTTTGAAACAGGGTCTCACTCAGTAGCCTGACGTGGGCTTGAATTTGTGATCTTCCTGCCTCAGCCCGCCAGAGTCCTAGGACTACAGTTACAGGTATGTGCCACCAGGCCTGACAGGGAGACAGGATTTTTATCCTCAAGATGAATGTCTGCTTTGATAGCAGACTTGCTTGCTGATGTCCCCTCTGATCCTATTGTTGAAAGAAGAGAAGGAACTAAAGAGATAGAACAGGGTGTTAACACAAGGCAGTAGAGGACGTCTGGGGAGAAAGGTAAGCTTGCAGTCTTGCTGTTGTTGTGCTTGGGACGACTGCCTGGTAGGTGCAGTGCTCTTAGCATCAAGAAGCTACGGCTTGTGCCAATGAAGGTATGGGCTTGGGCCGCACCTGAAGAGCTCAGATTGGACTGCACATCCCAGGTCTAGGAGCTGTACCATGGAGGGACCCTTTGCAGATGCCCAGCAGGACTTACATAAGTACCTGCAACATGGCCCTCGTGTGGAGCCTGCCATCCTGAGGGAGCAAGCAAGGACCAGTGGAAGCTAGTGGTATAGTCAGCTATGAACTAAATTTCCCCTTCTCTTTCCCATCTCCTAGTACAATGGAAGGGAAAGGGCCCTCAGGAGGGAGGTGGGGAGAAGGAGGAGGAGTGAGTCAATTACGTCTCCTTCTAACTCTAGTTCCTGAGGGGAGCCATGGACAGTGTTCAGGAAAGGGAGGATTTGAGTTTGAGGATTTTGAACAGAATTAAATTTGGCTGGTTTGGACGTAATTATCCATGAAAGTGACTGAAAAAAACCCGTGGAATTTCTCTGAGATGCTGTTTCAGTTAACATAATAGAGGGAAAAACAATGACTCAAGGGCCGGGGATTTAGCTCAGTGGTTCTGCCGCCTACCTCACAAGCGCAAGGTCCCAAGTTCGATCCCTGGTACCAAAAAAACACACAAAAAAATGACTAGAAAACAACAACAAAAAAACCTGCTTCTTCTTCTATCACACTGAGTTTGGAGCATTAAATGCACTAGTTAAGAGGCTCTAAGAAGATCTTTTTAACAGCAAGGGCATTTTTAAAAGAATCTATGCCTTTTCTAGTTTTAGTTCAAATCGGTAAATGCCGAGACTCCATATCACACAGGACAGGCAAAGAGCAGACTCAGAGCAGTTGAGTGGAAGTTTCATGATGTCCCCACAGGTGTGGAGGCTCACTGGGAAGTGGGAACTGGGAAGTTCCTGTGGATGAGGGATATGGTAAAGTTGTGAAGGTCAGAGTGGGAGTCTTCGAGGCATAGGAGGATCTTAGAAGCTCAAGAGGCAGAGGAGAGGACGTAGGGTGTGGAATGAGAGGAACATCTGTGTGCTACTCACCTGTAGCCCACAGGAAAGATGGAAAAAGCTAAACTCTCCGGGAGGCAGTAAACTGTTGGCCAAGTTCTTTGGCTTCAGCACCTTCCACCTCCTTTTCCGGGTCTTCTCTGGAATTCTTCTGTTTTCTCAGAACTTCCTGTCTGTCCCGAATGTGAAGAGAGGAAGTTGACACATTAGGCACACGGAGGGTCTGTGGTGGGTATGGGCAGCAGTGTCGCTTTAGTGACTGCTGCTCAGTGTTTAAGGAATTCACTTTGGCTTTGAGGGAGGCCTCATCTCTAGAGGGCCTGAAGTGCATCCAGGTTCATATGGGATAAGTGGCTGTAGGGTGGCTGGGAGGGAAAGTAAATGGGATCATTGAAGGAACCCAGTGACATTCAATAGAGAAAACATGGAGTAGGCACCACAAAAATAGTGTCTGGGAAAACGCCAATAGTGTCCGAGTGGGTCATTCTGGAAATTAGATCCAAAGTACGGTTGCCAACACCAGAACACAGCGAAAACTGAAACCCACTATTTATGAATGAACACGGTTTAAAAATGAAAAAGCTTAGGGTTTGGGGTGCGTATGTGATTTTCAGGTTGACTAGCACATTCTGTGAGGGACTCACCCACTCCTGCTTTCATCACCAATGTCCCGGTTGGGACTTCTCACCCAGGAGGTAGAGGGACAAGGGAGGAGGAAAGGCAGCACCCAGCACATCTGTGTGGCTCACTGGATCACCCGGTGTTGCTCCTGTGTGGCTTGCATCTGAGCTGTGCCCAACAGGATATGAAAGCCTGTGACTGCGCAGGCAGAAAGGCTCCCCAGAGAAGAGACTGCAGCAGCACTGAGGAGACGCTTGGCCCTGGCTTAACGCTCCTCTACTTTCGCTTCTAGGATATCTTGGGGAGATTTAGAGTCCAGATGAGGGAAAAATGCAAATCATGGCACGTGTTTACATCCATGTTAAACCTGTTTATTTCAGAGCTTGTGGTTGTGAACACACAGCTTAGCCGAAATTCCTGAGCAGAGACTGAAGAGAAATAGAAAGTAACTTGGGTTGAGGAGTCGTGAGTCCAGTGAGAACTGATGAAATTTTAGAGCTCTTTTCCCGTTTTGGTTTGCAGGTGAGAAGTGCGTGGTGCAGTGGGGAAGTGCAATTATGTCTTATTTCAGGGGCAGTATCGTGAGTTTTGAGGAGAGACGGGCTCCAATAAACCCAAGACTGTTAAACTCTCTGTTCCTCAGTCTTTCTATTGTTCTGTCAGTCTTAATTTTTTCATTCATTAAAAATCATTCATTCTTTCAAACAACTCATATTCAGATGACAATATACACTATGTTGGGCAAAGGAGATACAAGAACGAAGAAGATACTATCCCTGTCCTTAAGGTGATAATGTAGGGCTGAGAGACAAGTAGTTAAATAAAAATGAACCCCTGAGGATGCAGAAATACATGTGTGTGGGAATCCTCAGGCCGGAGGGGACAGTTCTGTGGTGCCCTGCAGTGACTTTGAATGAATAGTGCATCCAGAGGTTGCCATCTGCTCTCGTGATGGTGGATGAGATAAGCAGGTTGTAGAGCTTGTATCTGTCCAGGGGCAGTAAATCCAGTTGGCTCAACAAGACGATGCCTGTGAACCCTAGAGGCATTGTGGGGGCCACAAGGATAGAGATATAATTCTGGGGAAGAGGGGAAATGGGACCGAGGGAAGCTCTGGGGGCATACAAGCCTTAGAAGCAGAATAATATGCTAAGAGTATCTGTTCTTTTAGACACATGCTTCCAGGCTTGAATCTCTCCCTGATTCTCCTAATAGTTGCATTAAAGTACAGATATCTGAAGAAAAAAACTATTTATGTAGAGGAACCATGACCCAAAGATGTCACAAGTGAAACTATAGATTGAGTAAGAAATCTACAAAGACTGTGGCTATGTGCCTTACACATCGATGACTGTTTAAATACTATGCCAGTGTCATAGTGACTGTAGTATTCATTCTAAGAGAACCAGGATAAAGAGTGATTCAGACTGTCTGCTCTGGCTAAGGAAGATTAGCCCAAAGATGAATGATTACATTTGCACGTGATTCTAATGCATTGATAAGGGGATAAATGTGTACACCTAACATAAGGTGGACTGAGGTTGTGGGAAGTGCAGCTAGGTAAGGTCTGTAGCACTTTCCATTGGATTTTTATAACAGCGGATGTCTATATCCTGAATCAGTATATTAAAGATATGTAAGAAAGTGACCACCATTTAGCTTTGAGAAAACATTACTCTGTTAAACGTGTCTGATTATTCTGATTCAGGAAGGGCTCTAGGCACAGCCATGCTTTTAGATGTTCTCATGCATCATAGCCAAGTGGAAAACTAAAGATCTTTCAAGACACTTGAGTGAATATGGCTGTTTACTGCACCTGTGGGTGGAGAAAAGGAGACAGGAAAGGAGGTGGACTGTTCAATTTTTGAACTAACATTTTACCATCAGAATCAGAAATCCCTTGTGTTGATCAGCTCATACCTTTGGTGTGAAAATAAGCAGATGTTAGATGTCCTTTTTGTATCCACCAAAACAAAGACATCGAATTATACATTAATTGCCCATGGTGGAGGCCTTCATTGAGTTCAGTACCCTTTACCAGCATCTATTCCATATCCCAGAATGAAAATCCAACTGAATAAAGACCTGAATTTGCCTGACTCTAAGACTTTGCAAAGAAATCAAAATATGTCTCCATCAGTCCCACTGGAATGTAAGATCCCCAAGAGGGGAAATCATCTTGTTCTACAATGATTCAAGTGTCTAGCCTGGTAGCACATAATAACTGTTGAACAAGTGAATTACTGAGGAAGTGGGTTTGAGCGTTAGAGAAGGAGTCTCCTGAGGAGGACCAAAAAATCTTTCTCTTTGTATTTACTGCAACCTAACTTATCTGAGCCAACTTTGAGTGACATTAATAACTGACATTACTTCTTCTTTCGTTTGACTATAAAAATGGCTCACATCTCTGAGCAGAACCCTAGTGGCACATTGCAATTTAGACCTAACTGGACGGGCATTGCCAAATCTCTCAGCCCGGTGCCAGAGAGTCCTGGCTGATGCCATGTTACAGGGTTTAAATTGCAAACCAAAAACTGAGAACTATTTCTCTGACTCCCAATGTGAACTTTTGCCCTTGGCCCATAAATCTCAGTCATGTCCATCTTCAAATACTAATTTAGGGCCATTGGGCAGATCTACGATCCATTTTATAGGCTCAAATTACAAAAACATTCTAATACAAGGTTTTGCAAACTTAAAATTCTTGGCAAATCTCTTTCTAGGAACCAAGGATATTCATCCTTTTACCTTATTTGTCATATTTGCATCATAACTTGTCATCTTTCATGGCCCTGGGTCTAGTTCTTTCCAAGAACTTCTCAAATTTTGAGTAGTATGTGGTGTGTAGCAGACAATTGAAAGTCTATTATAATGTAAGTCTTAAAACTGTGGAAACTTTTAAAAAATGTAGTTTCTTAGATGACTGATTTGAGTATTGGACGTAAATTTCTCAGAGCATTTCTGGCCTCAGCTCCCTCCCAGGACTCCTTTTGGCACCTTTGTGATCCTCAGGCCTTAAAAAAAATGAGTGTCTGTGAACATAGGAGAAGAAATTAATTTCTAGTTTCCTATTTTCCAAGAGCTTCAAAAACCTTTTGCAATTGAAGCATTCATATGTTATCAGACATAACACTTTCCATTTTTATGTGGCCTTAGACTGGTTTCTCGGTATTTATCCACTTCAGCTCAGGGTCTGTCTTATCTCTTTGGATTTCTGTATTTTCCTGAGAAACATTCTGGCTTGAATTCTGACTGGCCCTTTCTCTTGTATGCTATTATGCTCAAACCTGGTATTGTTTGGCTGCACACCAGGCACAGTGATTTCCATCCTGGGGTGTCGCTGAGTTCCAAACTCTTGAGGGAACGTTCTTAAAAGTGTGGCTCAGGTGGCTTGGCATTTTAGTGAGATGACATTTAGCAAGCACAGTGCTGCAGAGTACAATAATTGCCGAGGAAGTCTACTCTTTTCTTACATCTAAAACATCTTAGAAGGAATCAGAAAACCATGGTGGCCAGGAGTACGGGCTGGGTTGTGTAGTTCAAAGGATGAGAGTGAAGATTAAACCATTAACGTCCGTCAGGGCCTGGGTGTACAGGAGGTGGTAAGCAAGTCTTTGAATTTATGGATGTGCCTGATTGATAACCACTGCAGTGGTCTCACTTTTATTTCCTCTTTCTCCAACATTTCTCTCAGTGTTTGCCCTTGCAGTCACCTCCCCGTTCCTCTCCTTCCATGCGTATATTCAGCCTCCCAGAGCCCATTCCCATCTTCTGACCCATTTCTTACACGTGGAAATGAGGTGAATGCTCCCCCCGGCCATGTCTTCTACTGAAGCCTCTTTCCAGCCCCATCACAAAACTCCTCACGCTCTTCTGAGGATGGAGGGGACTGTGGTTTCTGCTGCCTCTAAAACTGCCCATGTCAAGCTCACTGCCCAGGGCAACAGTGGTCTCCAAGCCACGGAAGTGGCTGGAGCCTGGAAGCTCACAGTCAGCAGCTGGGACTCTGGGTCTTGCAGTGGAAGAGATGGGACCTCAAGTAGCATTGCCACCTGCCCACGGTGCTGTGAGCCCCAGAGCTGGAATGAGCATATGAGTGGACACGGGGGCAAATGCTTCGGGACTCCTATGGATCAGCACCGCTGCTGATTTTGCTGGCCAGGCCTCTCAGCAGAGTCAGTGACCCTAGAGAGAATCAACAAGCTCAGCCGTGCAGAAGGCTCTGGTCAGCGTCTCCTCTGAACTGAGAAACGCATGAACGAAATGAAAACTGCTTTGCAGTTAGTTTATCAGCAGAATTTGCTCTTTTCCCTCTGGTCTTCTGCTAGAAAAGAACATTGAACCTTTTCTAATTGGGCTCCCAAGTCATCTCCTCTCCTTGTGATCATGGAGGGAGTGGAACCTGTTAGGCTAAAGCGTCCTCGAGGCTGCTGGCTGGATGCGAGCCTCTGTCGGAACACGCACCCCGGGGTTGGGATGGGGGTGTGAGGAGAACTCGTGCTCTCTGCAGTCACGGAACCTCTGAGACATCGCCTGAAGGTGGCATTCACTGACCCCTCCTTCTGCTGCTTCCACCCTTGCTTCTCTCTCCTCTGATGGAAGCCTGGCCTTGTCTTTCTAATTCTTGCAGCTCAGGTTGTGTCTCCAGCTAGATACTTGTCTGATTGTATGGAAGAGAGAGAAAGTTGTCCCTGAAGAGTCTGTGGATTGAAGAGCCCGATCAGGGCCTCCAAACTGTGGTGCTCAGGACTGGGTTGCTGGGAGAAGGTGACAGCACCGAATTCCCAGCCTAACTTCATGTCTTCATCATCTTTCAGGCACAGAACGATGCATGTGACTACAGCGAGCCAGGAAGCCCTGCTTCTTGCTTATGTGTTTTCTGCTCAGGTTGCCTACATACTTGTACATAGAGACCCTGTCCCACACTTGTCAGTGGGATGGGGAGTTGGCTATGACACTGAGTCCGATACAAAGCAATGAACTGAATACTAGAAAGACAAGCCCATAAATAGGGTACCCCTGCGTGATAAATGCTGTCATGCAAGTGACTAGGCGCAAAGCCTGCCATTCTTTGGGTGTCAGCCTGCTTTTTACCAGTATGTCCCCTCAGAAACACTGGGCACCCACATGCCATCAGCTCTTGCTTTTGGGGAGGTTCCCGAGCAAGGGGTTCTGGGAATGGATGGGAGAAAGTCAGCGGAGTGAGGGTTCCCAAAGAGCCTTTGTGGTATCCAGCGGCAGCCTGGGGTTCCTGGGCAGGAGAAGGTCAGATCAGCGCCGATTGAAAGGCTGATGTAGAGGAGGTGGTTGCAGTTGTAGCCACAAGAGTTACAGTTCACGGATATGGGCTCATTGAAGAAGTTCTGCAAATGTGAATGACAGTTGTGGGTTTCATGAGAATAATTCTCTCAGGTGGGATGCTGCTTATGAGGTGGGTGTGGTGTTGAGTGCACCTCATTTAATAGCTTGAGTGTTTTGGGTACAGTCAATTGGTGTAAACTGAGTGTATTTTCCTTGAGAATTTCATTTTAATTTGGGGGATTGATTTTTTATCCAGTTTCTAATATTAAAATAATTATACTTTCATAGATAATTTTCATGATAAACAACAGTCAAGACTGCAATCATTTTTTTCTTTGTTTTGGTACCAGGGATCGAACTCCGGTCCTTGTGCTTGGGAGGAAGACTACAATCTTTACAGCACTTAGGAAGTGGGATCTAAGCTGTTAAAAGGAGTGGGGCCATGAGCACCTGAAGCTCAGAGGGGATGAGCTCTCTGGACCAGCCAAGAAGATCCAGGCTCATGTCTTGAGGGAGAGAAGGTATCTGTACACGGGCCCAGCGCAGGAAGGGGAGCGGCCCAGGGTCATTCTGGGGCCCCTACAGAGACACAGTACCTCGTGGTGTGGATCCCGGCCTGCCACTCACTATGGACTTCAGTCTCATGGTGGGTGGGAGGGAAATGGAAAGGGAGAGGGTGGTTCTGATGGAAGAGACCCTGATGACCCCCCGAATGCCTGGCCTTGAATTTTGTTCAGGGCTTCCTTTCCCTCCCTCCCCCTTTCTTCCTGTTGTTGTTTCTTTAGAATTGTGCTGAGCAGGAGAGCTCCTTATAATCTCCCTTCCCAGACCCTCCATATTTTCCTGGGCAGATGCCAAGAGTTTTTCCAGGAGGGAAGTCACGGGACTCTCAGTACCTGTGCCCCAGCCTCATTGTAGGCCTTCCGTTTAAGTTTTCTCACCCATTCATTCGCTCATCCATGTACTCATATTCACACAGGACATGCAGCACTGATAGAGCACACATGCATTCTGCCGCACACAGGGGACTTAGACTTGTCTCTCTCCTAGAGCAGCGGGGCAGACAGACACTTAATAACACAAGCAGGACTCAACAGGGTAAGTGCCACAGTATGGGTGCGTGGCAAGTTCTCAGGTCTGAGGTTGGAGCCTTTGGGTGTTAGTGCCCTTTTCCTGAAGTGACTGAGTGGGAGGATGTGTCTGGATGTTGTCACCTGCTGTCATCTGGGACGAGAGGAGAGATGAAGTCACTGGCCTATGAGAATAGCATTTCGATGAGCAGTAGCAGCAGAGATAGAACTGGCTGATGTGTCCATGCGCAGCCAGCCGGAGGGCGACATCAAGATGAGCTCATGGACCACGGGGTGTCCACACCAGTGGGGAGAGGCAGTGCAGGCACTGAGGGGGACCGGAGCTGAGGGGGGTGCTGGCAATAATCACAGACAACATAGCACACGTTAAGAGCATTCATTTTGGAGTCAAACATTCCTGAGTTTGAAGCCCACTTCCCCAGGAAACATTAGTGTCTGGAGAAAGTTGTAGAATAATAGAAGCACAGTAAGACAATGATATCTCAGTGACAGAGACAAGAAATCTGTAGAAGCTGGAACAACATAGTTTGAAAATTAAAATACATCCGAGGGAGGGCCACGTATCTTAGTGACTTTGGTGTTTATTCTAAAAGCTCCAGGAGCAGTTTAAGGGCAGGAGTGGCTCACCCTGGCTGGGGCGGTGAAAGGAGATTAGTGAGCTGTGAGTAATGTTCATGGGTGTGGCAGTGAAGCTTGGCAGTGATTGACCAAGGGCTTGGAAACTGCAGTTCTGTAAGCCGCACAGTGTTTTTCCGTAGCATTTGATTCCGTCCTCTGAAACATCACTTTCAGGAATGGGAGAAGTTTTTCAAGCCACAAAGATCCATTAAAGCTTTTAAAAAAAAAATGTTGATGACAATTACATGTCTGGTTATCCCGTTACAAGAAGACCTTTAGGTGCAGCTGAAATAGGGAATATTCATGGGCAGAAAAGAGTGGCTGGGAGAAGAGATTTCCTGGGGCTGTGGGAATCCCACACGCAGGGGTAGGAGAGGGCATAGGAGGAGGCCAGGAGGGCAAGTGTCTCCTTGCATAGGGCCTGTCTCCTCAGCCCTCACGCGCTACCCTCTCCACACCTAACTGTTGTCTCTGGGCATGGAATTAGCAAATGCCTGTCTTTCTTGTCACTACCAACACCCCCATTTCAAATCCTCAGTGCTTTCCCAAGCTGGGAATCTTCCCTGGGAGTATGAAGTGAATCCTATTGTTCCCTCACCTCTAAAGCACGAGAGGCTGTCTGAGGAAAGAACCCCTCTCTGTGATGCATGGGGAACCGTGGACGTCTCCCTCGGACCCATTTTGAATGTGAGTTCACAAGAAAAGAAATTTTGTCTCTCTGACTCCTTGCTGCACCACTGGGGGCTAGGATCAAGTGCATAAGAGGTACTCAATCAATATGGGAGTGAATGAATACGTCAGGGGCTCAGGATTTTGTGTCACGTTGATGAGGTTTGGGAGGGGGTTGTTCCGGTCCTTTTTTCCATTGCTGAGGGCTCTGCTTTGGTCACTTTGAGCTTCCCAGGATCTCTGTGGTGTCCCAGTTAGGCACTTTTTGGGTGGACCCGATCCCTTTTCTCTTCACTCGTACTTGCTTCAGAGCAGTGCTTGGAGCTGCTTTGGGCCCCTGAGCTGTGTTCTGCAGCTCCTGTCCCTGCAGCTCCCACCCTCCAGTCTGGTTGGGTCTGGGATGGTGTCCAGGTGTGCACAGAGCTGTGAGGCCCATGCACTGTCCCCTGTGTCCCATGTGCGAAGCCCTTCAGGCCCTCAGGTGTGTGTGGCCATTCCTTGGGAGCTGGCTGCTCACTGCTGTGTACTCACTCAGCTGGTTCCTGTCTCTTGGTGACTCTGACTGAACACAACCTAAAGCCCCAAGCTGAAGCTCCTGCTGCAACTCGTGCCTTGGTGTTTTAGACCTGGTTGCTGCACGTTTGGTATTAAGCTCCTCTGGGGCTCCTCCTGATGCCTCCAATTTTAAGAATTACTGGATTGGGTTGGATAAAATTCTTTTAAAATTCAGTACCTCCATAAAGTGATCCATAATTTTTAGCCCTCTGCCTGCTTTACATGGTTCATAATATTAATTTCTCTTAGTATTTGCAGTTTGGCTGTAGCTGGGGTTCTGCGACATTTCAAAGGTGTTCTGGCAGTCAAAGCGAGCTATTACTCTTCCTTCACATTTAGGAACATTATTCAATCTCAGGAGCACCAGGATCACACAACTGAGGCCTAAAAATACCACTCACTGAGCTTGCACCTCTCATGCATTGGAATCAGGGTCGTAAAGAGATTCAAAATTAATGAATATTTACTTTTTTGATTATATCAATTTATAATTCCTGCAACAGTTCTCCTTTTCTTCCCCCGAAACTCTAATTTTCACAACTCCACTCATCTTGTTGACTGAACTCCCAGCCGTACCTCTGCTCCTTGGTGTCACCGATGCCAACAGTCCTGGCAGTCTTCACTTGTCTCTCTGGATCCTCAAAGAGTAAGCAAGATGTCTTCCTCCATCTTTTCTCTTCCTTTGTCTTTTTGTTCTGCTTTTCTGCCCAGGTTCTGTTGCTTCATGCTGGGACCCCCTGCCTCTGCATTAGGACCCCATAAAGAGCTTATTGAAATCATTCCCTTGGGACACACTGAAAATTTGGGCTGTATCCGTGTCTCAGTTTCCACGAAGAGTCAAACCCCTTTTCTCCCTCTCATTTTAACATAAGACTCTTTGTAGCCCTCCTACCAATGGAGGGGAGAAGATTTGCTGTTTCTTTCTGGTGCATGACTCGGAATCTGCACCCAGAACTGGGTTGTACGGGCCAAGGAACTGAGCAGAGGACAGAATGAAGGACAAGTGAGACTTCAGTGACAACAGGACTGGAAACTTTATTTTCGGATAGGATTGGGTGCACGTGCTGCCACTCCTCAGCTGGAGTGGAGACTGTGAGATGCTGACATCGGGGAGGAAGCGGTCTCTGGGAGAACATGGGACCCTGGACAGCAACCCGCAGCCTGGCCAGTGAAAGCCACAGCAAGGCCTCTGGAAAGGGTGCAACAAGATGAGCCGCTCTCTGGCTCTTGGGATTCTTGTTTCCTCCGAAATCCGGGTCTCAGCATCAGGTCCAGGTCAGCAGCCGCCCCCAGAGCTGTGGCCACAGCCAGAGCCCCCACACTGCCGGCCGCTGGCACCATCACACGAGTCCGAGCTCCGCAGCCTGCACCTGTGCGACCTGCGGCGCCTGTGCGGGCTCAGGCAGCAGCCGCCCCCGGAGCTGGAGCTGAGGCCCCCGCAGCCCGCAGAGCTGGGCGCACAGCAGGAGGAGGCAGCAGGCAGACACTGTGCCGGGCTCTTCTGG
>NW_004624885.1:75144-89847 GCF_000247695.1 Heterocephalus glaber
CTCCTGACTGAGCATCTGTCCCCTGCTGGGCACTCACCGGATTCAGAGGAGGCAGCGGAAGGCAGAAGGCTGTGCCCCAGGAGGCTGTGGATGAGCAGGCCCAGGCAGGAGCCCTTTTATCCTGTGTAGGGCTGGTGATGCATGGGCTGGGCAGGCTGCTATTTCACACCCAGGGAGCCGACAGCTGGGGCAGGGCCAGCATCATCCATTCATCACCTTCCTGTGTGCTCACTGTGATGCCTGACAAGGGACACCCAGGAAGTTGCTTCCTGCCCCCTGTCACCTCACTCAGGCCTGGTGTGGTCCCCCGCTGTCCCCTGGGAGCAGTTATTCAGCTCCCATTCCTTCACTCAGGCTCTGCACCATGGCTCTTCTGGGAACACGTCATACCTGGACGGACACGGCTCTTCTCTGTTCTTGAGTAGCTCAGTCTGCAGGAAAGAGAGACGGATATGTTAATACACACACTTGGGAACAGAGTCAAACCCCCAGTGTAAATGCTGCAGTGCAACCATGAATGAGGCCTGCAGGCTTGAAGCCTTGGTCTTCGATGTCAGCCTTCCCTCACCCTGAATATGACCCAAAGCTCCCATATCAAGATGTCACCAGCCGCTGTCCACTCAAGCCCCTGGGCTGAGAGGAGGGGTGGAAGTGCGGTACATAGAGCCAAGACTTCATTTGGGTGAAGTGGCATCCAGGGTCCAACTACGGGGCTCCATAGAAAATGAGATAAAATTGAGTTGTTAGCTTTTGATGAATACAATAATTTAGTAGAGCCAACAGTATATGACATTTGTGTATGGTCTACTGAATTAAGCTGAAGGCCTTTTTCAGGTGAGTAATTTAGCATTCGTTGTGTTGTATTTATTACATTTTTAATGGAAAGTAACTGTCAAGGGTACAATAACATTTAATAATCCTATTTAAATCTCATTTTCTATTAAGTTATATTTCTTATTTATATTTTCTGACATAGATCGATATTCGTGGTCTGTTTAAAACTGGTTGTAGCAGTTTATAAAATGACATATAGAATTATTCAAAAAAGGTATTTTAAATAAAATGCTTTTCCAGTAAGTATGTCCCATTCTATGAATATTAAAGCTTATAGGATTAGTTACTTATTTTTTGTTAAAATTTTTATTATAGGCCTTAATTCCTCCCTCTTTTGCTTCCTCTCTCTCTCTGTCTCTCTGTCTCTCTCTCTCTCTCTCCCTTTTGCTTCACTTTTCAAGTGCTCTTCTCTGAAACATGGAGATTTCATAGTTCTTTCTCCCGAGACTCCTGAGATAATGCATTGCCCTGTGTCAGTGGAAGTTGCAGCTCAGGATGCTAAGCGGGAGGGTGTTCAGAGACACATGCCCTCCAGAGCTGTTTCCCTCACATTGCTGAGTGTTCCAGCAAATAGCTACTGTTCTGGAGAAGGAACTGATGAGAGAGGATGACGAGATTACCTTCATACCACCCTGTGCGAGAAAGCTGAAGATAGATGTAGACTGGTGGAAAACATCGGCCTTCTTCACCAGCTTTGCCAGTGTGCAATGCTTGGGAGAATGCCAGATTGGAAGAAGGACCTAGACTAATTCAGTGGCCACTTTCAGGGAACTCTGGGCCTCATGTAAAGTCCATCTGGTCTCTGGTCTGTGGTCATGGTAGGAGAAAGCACCCCATGTCTGTCTTCCACAGCCTTAGCATTTGGCCTGCAACACTGCTACAGATTTAGTGTTTTTTCTTTCTCCTCACAATTCATGTCTGAAATCCCAACACCCATTATGGTGGTATTAGAGGATGGGGCCTTTGTGAAGTAATGGAACCATGGAAATGCTGCCCCAACAAATGGGGATTAGTGCCCTTAAAAAAAAAGACCTCAGGGTGCCTTCTAGTCTCCTTTCAATTATGTGTGGAAACAAGGAGACGTTCACAGAAATAGGGCAGGAAGAAGCCCTCACTAAAATTTGACTGGGTTGCTACCCTGACACAGAAGAGCTGTGAGAAATAAATTTCTGTTCTTTTTAAGTCTCCTTCCTCTATGGTATTGTATTATAGCAGCCTGAATGAGTTAAGAAAGCCATGGCTTCCTGTTCTTCATACCCCGTTTCCTGGAATTTCCTCTCACTTAAGCCATTCATCTCTAGCTGTCTTCATTGAGAAATGCTTTGTGGAACATAAACCATGGACTAGGCACCCTGGATGGCACTGGGAACATGGTAGAAAACGAGGAGGGCTTATAGCCCAGCACAGAGGGTGAACATCAAGTGAAGAAGGACAACTCCTTCCAGGGTGCAGGGCTCTTAGTTCTCTGAATCTTATCTAAACAAGTCTGGGGTTTGGGCCTCTGGACAAGTGAGCATTTATTTGAAAATTTTGTGATATTTCCAGAAGCATGAGTAGGAGCCATTTTCGGCTAAGTGCATAAAAATTTGAGTCATTTGGGAACAACATTTGAAAAGTAAGCCCAGGATAATTTAGCATGGCCCAAATCAAAGCTTCCAGAACCAATCAGTGAGGAGTCTTCTCTGTTCTTTATGAAATGCAGGTCATCTTCGATTGGGCTTCTCTCTGGTCCACCCCTAACTGCCTGTCTCAATGCTGTGGTTTCAAGTCCTTAATCCTAGAGAAGGAGTGGCTCTTCCCTGGTTGTCCAGGGAGTATTACTGAGGTCCCCACTGAGAGTCTCAATCTCCTGCAAGGAAATATGACAGAAGGTGAAAGAAAGACACAGAAATAAGACTTAAACAGAAAGCAAGGATCTGGTATCATCTGAGCTGATCTGGGCAGCAAAGACAAAAGGCACACAAAACCTCCTGTGTTTACTGATTACAAGCACGGGAATAGGGCAGGGTATATGTGAGACACTTGCCAAGACTAGTCATCACAAGCAAGCTCATAACAGAGGGGCAGTGCATTCCTGCAGGAGAAACAAAGGGAGACCAGGACTCGGTTGCAGTTAACCGGTAACTGATCAGGTCAGTGGGGGAGGCCGCAATGCAGGGAAAGGAATTTAGTTGGAGCCACACTGTTCTCAGCCATGATGTTATCTCAATCAGGGTCCTGCAGCTTCACAGACCAGGACAGAGTCTCCTCTACAGCCTGCCAGTAAACTGGACAGGAGAGTCAGCTGGAGAGTATCGGGTAACCCCACAGGGTCACCACTGCAGGAATGCCATCTCAAGGAGAATAGATATTCCAGGATCCAGAGGGTGCAGGAGCAGCACAAAGACTTGTCAGAGGGATGACCTGAGGTAAGTCAGATGACCTGACTTATTAATAATGGAGATAAGTATGAAGCCTTCTGGGTTTACTTCCTTGGGTATATTTTGATTAGGTCACGTAACTTACAAGTCAGTGATGACTCTTCCTTTCCAACCAATCAGAGATAATTATCAATTCAAGATTTTCTTCTCACCAAAATAGTGTATACTTGGTGACACTTAGCTGAGTCATAATTAGGTAAGATGGGAGGAGAGAGATGGACAATGTTGCCTTTTTGTTTTGTTGAGCTATAATCATATGCCATAAATTCCACCTTTGTAAAGTGTATAATTTGTTGGCTTTCAAGATATTCAAAAGTTGTGCAAACACAACAACTTAATCCAGAACATTTTTATCACTCCCAGAAAGAACCCTGTACCCATTACTAGTCACCCTTCATTCCCCATTGTCCTCCTGGTAACTAATAATCTACTTTGTGTTTCCATGGATTTGCCTATTATACACAATGTACCACTTTTTGTTTTGATTTCTTGCATTTAGCATATGGTTTTCAAGGTTTATGTATGCTGTGGTATTTATTAGTACTCCATTTCTTTTTATAGTAAATAATGAATATTTGGATTATTTCCAATTTTTGACCATTAAAAATAGTGTAGCTATGTACTTAGTCTTTGTTGTTTTCTACCTTCTGCTTTCAGTTTAGTTTGCTCCTTTTTTCTATTACCTTAATGTATAAGATTAGTTTATTGATCTGAGATTTTTCTTCTTGTTTAATATAGGTGACTACAGCTGTATACTTCTCTCTGAGCACTCCTTTGGATGTATCTCATAAGTTTTGATATGTTGTGTCTTCATTTTTATTCATCTCGAAATGTTTTTAAATTTCCCTTCTGATTTCTTCTTTGACCCATTGGTTGCTTATCACTGTGTTGTTTAATTTGCAAATACTTTTGAATTTTCTAGTTTCCTTATCTACTAATTTCTAGTTTCATTTTACTGTGGTTGGAGAAAATACTTTGGTTTTTTTTTTTTTTGATACTGGGGATTGAACTCAGGTCCTTGTGCTTGCGAGGCAGGTGGAGGAACCACTGAGCTAAATCCCCTGGCCCGAGAAGATACTTTGTATTATTTCAGTTGTTTAAAATTTAGTGATGCTTCTTTTTAAAGTCAAACAAATCATCAATCCTAATCAATGTTCCATGTGCATTTGAGAAAAATGTATGTTCTGCTATTGTGGTTGGAGTATTTAAAAAGAGGTCTGTTAGGTCGACTTGGTTTAGAGTGCTGTTAAAGACTTCGTTTCTGTGATGATCTTTTGTCTAGTTGTTCCATTATTCAAAGTGGAGTATGAAAGGCTTCAATTATTATTATTATTATTACACTGACAATGTATTGTCTATTTCTTTGTTAGTCTTGCTTCATGTAATTTGAGACTCTATTGTTAGGTGCCTATACATATATGTGCGGTAACCATTTCTTTAATCGACTGATCTTTTTATCATTACAAGATGTTCTTCTTTGTCTCTAATATTTATTTCTCTTAAAGTCTATCTTGTCCTATATAAGGATGGTGATTCTAGCTTTTTCATTTATTGTTACATGGTGTATGTCTTCTATCTTGTACTTTTAATCTGTTTATGACCTTGAATCTAAAGTGTCTTTTGTAGACTGTCCTTTGTTGTATCATTCTATTTTATCCTTTAGGTCAATTTCTACCTTTTGATTGTAGTATTTAACATATACACATTTAACATAATTACTTTAAGGTAGAATTGATGTCCCAAAGAACATCAATTTTTGTTCCTGTTTTTTTCTAATATGGTTTTCATTTAATAGCTAATTTCTAGTGTACTCTTTCAGTTTCTATGTTATATATTTTGCTGTATTTTTTGAGTTATTTTCTCAGTAGTTACTTTTGGGATTATTAATATCAGCATCTCAATTTAAAACAATTCCATTCAGATCACTAAAAACAATTTTTGATAACACACGAAAGCTTTGGTTTTACATAGCATCATTGTTTTTCTCTTCTACATGCTGTTATTGTCACACAAATCACATCTTTATTTGTTATAAGATCGTTAACCTAGTTTTATAATTATTGCTTTACGCATTGTTTTAAAATCAGATAGAATAATAAAGGTACAAATACAAAATGTATTTATACTGTTTTTTATATTTATCTGTGTACTTTATCCACACTCTTTTATTTCTGTGTATGAATTTGTGCCCATATTAGTGTCCTTTCATTCAGTCTGAAAGACTCTCTTATATTTCTTGTAGAGTAAGGGTTCCAGGCCACAAGGTCCTGTGTGTGTGTGTGTGTGTGTGTGTGTTTAAATCTAGGAATGTCTTTATTTCCCCTTATTCTTAAAGCATAGTTTTGCTAAACAAAGTGTGGTGGTGCAAATTTGGGATCCTATCACTTGGGAGGTGATGGAATTAGAATTGTAAGTTCAAGGGCCGGGATTTAGCTCCGTGGCACTGCACCTGCCTCGTAAGCGCAAGGTCCTGAGTTCAATCCCCGGTACCAAAAAAAAAAAAAAAAAAAGAATTGTGAGTTCAGGGACAGCCTGGGGGACACAGTTAGTTCAAGGTTAGCCTGGACTAAGCAGTGAGACCCTTTTTTAAAAAACAAAAAGGAGAGTTTTTCTGGATATAAAACTGTGTAAAACTATTGGCTCACACTTGTTTTCTTTCAGCACTTTAAATATGCCATCTTGTTGACTTCTGTTTGGCATAGTTTTGGATGAGAAACCAGCTGTTAATCTCACTGTCTTACTTGTATGTAATGAGTTTTTTCTCTCTTGTTGTTTTAAAGATTTTCTCTTTGTTTTTGTCTTTTGATAGTCTGATTATGATACGCTCATATATGGAGTTCTCTGACCATATCTACTTGGAGTTTGTTGCTCTTGGATGAGTAGATCGATATATTTTAAAAAATTGATCTATTTTACAAAATCAAATTTAGGAGGTCTTGACTTTTATTACTTCAAGTATTCTTTCTGTCCTTTTATTTCTAACATCTCTTACTGGGGCTCTCATTATGTGAATATTGGCGAATTCGATGGTACTCCACACATTTCTGATGCTCTGCTCAGCTTTTTACAATTTTTTTTCTTTTTGTTCCTCAGATTAGGTAATCACAATTGCTTTATCTGCAAACTCTCAAATATGCTATTGAGCACATCTAGGGAATTTTAATTATTATTCTTTTCAAGCCAAAAAATTTCACTTGCTTATTTTTAAATTCTAATTTTTTATTACTATTCTCTATTTGGCAAGACAACATTCTAACACCTTCTTTTAGCTCTTGAGGCATAGTTTATGTTAGTATTTTGAACACATTGAAATAGCTGATTTTCATCTTTGTCTGGTAAATCTCCCTCAGGGACAGTTTCTGTTGACTGATTTGTTCCTGTTGGGTGGGTCATATTTTGTTGTTTATTTGCCTGCCCAGCACTGTGCCTGAAATTATTTTAAATAATATAATATGGCAATCACTTCCCCACCCCTCCCTGGGGTTTGTGGCAGTTGTTTGTTATTATTGTTATTTTTGTTTGTTTATCTATTTAATGACTTTCCTGAACTAGTTCTGTAAAGTTTGTATTCGTCCATATTTGTGGTCAAGGAATTCTGTTAGCTAAGGGGACAGCAATTTCCTTAAATGCTTTGTGCTGAGAAGTACCTCAGTTTTTGCTGGGAAATTGTGTTTGTGTGTGTGTGTGTGTGTGTGTGTGTATGTGTCAAGACTTCAGAAAGCAATTTACAAATATGCTTTGGGTTTCATTTCACAAATATGTGCAGAACTTCAAAAGTATTCAAATGTGGGATCTTAGGACAGTCACAGGTCTTTCCTGGGCATACAGATGTTCTTAGAAATCCACATAGATGCCTAGGTTTTCAGGAATACGTCAGAGATTTCTCTAGACACCTTGCTCCTCAGGCTTTTCATTAAAGCTTTTTGTTCGACCTCTGGTTTGCTCAATGGTTACCACCATCTCAGACAGCTGCGATGTTAACAATTTCCACTAATTGTTTTCAACAACTGTTGTGGGAGCAAAGCTGTTGGCAGTGAGTGAGCTCCGAGTCAGGTGGAATAAAGAGGTCCCCTGCTGCCTGGGATTCCAGGGGACCGCCATGTAGCACAGCTCATCACAATTCTTTAGACATGTAGCTTTTGGGCCTTCCAGACCTTTTCTTTTCTCCCCAGTGGCTACTAAAATTGTAGTTCTCAAGAGTGCTATGGCACCAGGGACAGCGAGAGGGGAATAGAGGACGTTTAAATGGCATAAAGTTCACTGTTCTTACTGATATTCTGCTGCTTTTCTTGATTGAACAGTTCTAATATTTTATAAACCTTTCTGGTAAATTTTCAGAGCCAATTTCTTTTGATAAATTGATTTTGACAATTTTGTGAGTTCTTGAGACTTTTTAAATGGAGGAGCAGATTTTTAGGCCTCCAGGCTCCACCATTCCTAGCCTTTCCTTCTTAACTGGACAATATTTGTCCCTACTTCATCGTCTAGGTTATAAACTCTCCTACAGTAAGGTTTATCATTTTGAGAGAAACAGTTCACGTTATTGCCCTTACAGACCTCCATGTATAGCTGGGATATGTGAAGCAATGAGATTAAGCTTTTCCTCTTTGTTTTTCAAGAATTTCCAAAAAGCAACTCCTACCTTGTCAGGTACAGGCCCTAAGAATCCCCCACTTGGCAGATGGAGGCTGGAGGGAGCCCTGATGCTACCCCTCTCTGGCCTGCTAGGGAGGATTAGAAAGATTAGAAAGCTACAAAATGATGAGAAGTGTCCCAAGTAGGACAGAACACTGTGGCTTTCTTATTACCTTTCATGTAAGGAAGGGAAGACGTTATTTCTCCAACCCTCCACTAGAGAAAAGCGACAGACATTTCAAGAGACATTTTGGAGTTTAGAGATGCCTGAAAGACAGGGAGACTGAAATTTTATAGCTCAGCTTCGTTACTAGACTTGCTGTGGGCTTATTAGAGCTGCAAACAAGTTGGAAATAGAAAATAGGAAGGAGGCAGGGAAAGCAAAATTGTCAAGACCCCGCTGTTTTTTTCTGAAGGTGATATGTTTACTTTTTCTCATTTTATTTGTTTTCTTTTTTGATGTTTTGCTTTTTGTTGTTTTGGTTTGTTTTGAAGCACAACTTCTGCTGGTATTTTTTAGATATGTATAATGATACCACCCATCACAGGGAATTTGTACCTGTGCACCATGTATCTTGCTTGTTTTTTCCCATCCCCGCTCGACCTCTTCCTCTCCTTATACACAAAAGGTTTGTTTCCATTTTTCCTTACATTTTCTCATTGTTCCCCTGCCCCTTCTTTCCTTCCCCCCTCTCTCTCCCTCGTTCCCCTTACCCTTTGGACGCTTGCTTCCCATTGCCCAATTACTAGTGCACATTGTTGGCAGTGCAGTCCTTATTTGCACTTTCGGTTTCTCACACCAGACCCCACCTCTGACATGGTGAGAGCGCAGGAGTTTCCCTGAGCCAGGTGCACAGGTTGGAAGGCAGCCGGGCTACAGCTGTCCTGCCATGGTCCTGCCGGGAACGTGGCTGCCAAGGTGAGAACTCTGAGGCTTCTACCAACCAGTCTGAAAGAAGAGAGGACAAGGGTCCAAGAAGATCCAACGTTCCAAGTCAGGTCGCCGTGTTACAAGTAGACCCTGGGTCTGACTCCTTGGAGGAAGCAGCTGTTTACTTGGTGATAGCACCCTGGGTCTTCGACACAGAGCTCATACAGCTAAGAAAGCACTCCAGCAGCACTAATCATATAGGGGCTGTTTTTCTCCTCCTCTCCCTCATCCTGGCTCACAAACAGTGGAGGAGGTGGGGACCCAGCAGGTAGAGGAGGAGGCCTGGAATGAGTGACAGCTCCCTGGGTGTCTCGCACACTGTCCTTCAGGAGAGGTTTGGATTGTGCCTGGGGAGGGAAAGGGGTCAAGATTCTTACACTGAGTTAAATTCTACCGGATAACATGAGAAAAATCCCTGAATCCTTGAAAATGGTTAGCATGCTCTGAAATAAACTTGAGATATTATCAAAGGAGAGCCAGTGAAGCATAGTAGGAAATAGAGACGTGGCGGAATTACATTTTTTTATCCAATGAGTTCAGGCTGCTTAAAAGTACTTGTTAAAAGGTCCTTGGAAGGTTTTTGTTTCTTTGGTACCAGGGATTAAACCCGGGTCCTTGGGCTTGTGCAGCAGGCGGTGAAACCACTGAGCTAAATCCCCGGCCTGGCCCTTGGAAGATTTTTGCAGTGGAGACTCTCTTGCTTCCTCCTCCCTGCCCACTATCAGTCAGTAGATAAACCAATACCCAGTTTCATAAAGTATGTAATGTTTCCCAAACTGCACGTAGGAAATCATTCCGTTCTGGCATTAATTATTGCTTTGTAAAGTTAGGCTTTTATGATAAAAACATGAAAAGCTTCTGATGTCAAGACTGGAAAGTATTGTGGCTCCCAATTCTTATCACCTCAACCTCCAGTTTCAGCAAGGCTTCACAGAGGGTGGTATTTCTGGAGAGAACTGAGAGCTCTCTGCAGCAAACACCCTCAACTTTGGCTGTACCTTGGACTCCTCTGGGAAAATTTTAATAAACCACTAAAGTCTGAGCTCCACCCCTAACGGCTGACTGAGTTGAAGTGAAGGCTAGGACTTTTAAACTTTCTCCAGTGATCCTAATGCACAGCTCATTTGAGAAGATCAGGTCATACGGGGTGGAAGGAAAAGAATTGGGAGTTGAATGGGACTCTGTAGGTTTCAAGTCCTACGTCCACAGAAAAACAGTCTCTGGTAAGCAGCATCTTTCTCTGCCCGGGAGTAGCTAGCTGCCTTCTCCGGTCCCAACTGCTGTCATTCTCTCCTAAAACTCTCCTCTCCAGCTTTTCACCACTCTGTGACGTGTCAGTTGCCCGAGGACCTTTGTCTGAGGCCAGGACTGAGCAGGAGGGTGCTTTAGTGACCTGTGCTCTGTGTCTGTCTGAACATGCTAGGGAAAGATGCTGGTGTCAGGGAGGGTTGGGGCCCACGGAGGGTCTGGATGGGACCTGGCCACCAGGCACCCTGTGCCTCATGCATAGGCTTCTGCGTCTGCTGGAGGAAAGAGGAGAGAAAAAGGAAGCTTTCCCTTGAGAAGACCTGGCCTTACACCCGCGATGGGAAACCTTTTAGAGACCCAGTACCCAAACTGCATCCCACTTCGGTATTGCAAAGTGCCAACCCTGCAATTAAACCTGAATAAGGTTTTAGTTTAGCAAAAGCTACTCATACAGCTTGTGATGTCATTGCAGAGAGAGCCTTCCGTGCCTGCTGTGGCACGTTTGCCATAGGTCACTGCCTCAGTCCGAGACTCTCCAAATACCTGCTCCTTAACCTTGCAAGCTTGTTTTCTTCCCTCTTTTCCTTCCCTTTCTTTTTACATTACTTTTTTTTCTTACTTTTTCTTTTACTCTTTAGAAAAATAAATAGACACTGCAGAAATAGCACCGTGATAGACATACAGTCCCCAAGGCAGTACGCACATCTAATCGTAAGCAAATAAGATACGATCCTGGCCGAGTAGCTCACTGGGTAGCAGGGCAGACAGTGAGGCAATCCTGGAACTGTGGCCCAGGGTGAGAAGAGTATTGAACCCGTGTGAGGAGGCTACAGGCTCAGGCAAGAGCTTGTGGGCCTCAGTCCTTCCTTGCTTCATGAGTTTAGATGTTGTCATTTAGGGTCACTTAGGAGTGGTGGTGGTGAGGTCAGCCGCTTGTCACAGCTGACACTGGGCACAAAGCAGGGACAGCGGCAGCTGCTCCTGGGGCACACTGAGAGGGAATCCTGAAACCCTGGAGGCAGCCATCTCCCTTCAGAAGGGAGGGGCCAGATAAAACCCATGTCTGAGGGCAGAGCAAGGAGGCCAGAAGAGGCCCGCATGAAATACTGTGTAAGAACACTGGCCAGGGAGCAGGATGTCCCCAGCTTTGTTTCCTCCGTGAGGGTTATCCTAAGGTAGAGGTGTTTGAGGAGAGGAAAGGCTACAATGTAACGAAACAACAATGGCCAAAGATGTTAGAGGCACCTGATGAGCAGTGTATCAGAAAGTCACTCAGGCTGTGTTTTGAAGTTTCATGCATATGTCAGAGAAGGAGCTGATTCAGAGGCTGGGACATCCAGGGAGAATTTGGCTGGAAGGTGAGCTCTTACTGATGAAACATGAATAGTAATAGATGAGGGTGTGATTTGTGTACACCTAACACAATGCAATTGATATGACAGAATGTTTGTAGAAGTTGCATTCAAATTAGCTGTGTGTAATTTCCTATTGCATATTTCTTTTGAGTTTAATCAAACCTAAGAGTAGAACAAATCTCTCATATCATGGTGTGATGGAACTACAGCTTTTGATAAAACATTATCATTACAGTAAATGTCTCTGTTTATCCTGCTGCGGGAAGACCTGGAGTTCCAGCAGCCCAGGAGGAGATAAGGTGTACTAGGAAGAGAAGGGAAACATCTTCACAGCAGGGTGCAGACAGGTTTTCCACTGAGACTTGGGAGGAAGTGAGGAAGGGAGGCCGGAAATGGCATGGAACACGGGCCTGCTTTGCACCAGGACCTCCTCCTCAGCATTAGCACCGCATCCTTAATTCCCCTTTAACTTATGCCTAAGTATGAAATAAAAATGTTGCTACCTGAGATTTTTGCCACCCACAAGGCCAATATGCTTCATTCCCAATGTTTGTTTCCAGTCTGTGGTGCTTCACTGTGTTTATTAAACCTATATCGCCATCTCCATAGGCATGGAAATCTGCTAGATGAGGGGTTTTGTACCTTTGCTGCTGAACAAGAAACTTAGGGAACTCTCTTGAACAGATGATTCATGAGAAGAACATCTTTACTATTTTTTCTTCTCTCTCTCCAGCACTTTGAAGAAAGTCTGTAAATAACAGATGCTCAGTAAGTTATTTTTGAATGAATGAATGCTTAATTGCTGGCTCTTGGACATGGTCTATATGGTCTCCAGGTGAAAATCAGAGCATCTTTCCAATCCACTGAGCTTTTATAGATTGGGGACTACTTTGAGTGACAGCATCACAAATTGCAGAAGTTACAAATGATTGTCTTTGACTGTCCTGGTATTGTAGGTCCTAACTTTATTAGGTGGTTTGATTCCTATTTCTTCTCCTTCCTAGTGGATGTATTGATTTGAGGAACTGTTGGTCGCTTTGGCATTGAGAGCATGGACTTGAGATGTGCTTCTGAGTTTGTCCTCATTTTATAGTCCTTGGCGAATGGTGAGCGTCACTTCATCAAAGGTTGAATTCCTTCTTCTGTAGCTGATGTGCAGCTAGGAATATGGACCATGAATTCTAGCCATTCTTCACCCAGTGGTCCTCAATTTCAGGACCAGTGCAGTGGTTTTGCCCAGATTTGTGTGGTTCATGGCTCTTGGTCCACATGGCAAGACCTCACACACATGGTGGCAACTCCAACTTCGCAACCAACCTTATGCATCCTGAACATATTTAAAGGCATATTTTGAGCATACCTTGGGTACTATTTCTGTCTGTGATGGAGTGCTTCTCAAGAATACCTCAAGTTCTGAGTGACAAATTTAAGCTGTGGTGATAAATTTAAGCTTGTAGTGATAAATTTAACCTTGGCAGCTGTAGTTCCTACCTCTGGGAATTGTGTTGAGTTGGAGAGTGGATAAGACTTGGTCAGAGTTTCTCTACTTGAGAGCTCTTTTCTTTATTAAATTCCACACATTTTGAAAACTCTGAGCTCTTGGAAGTGAAAATAGTCGGTTTAATATTTTCTAAAAACTAACAACAACTTAAAAAAAATTCAACCAACCCCTAAAGTGCTGCAGAGATTTATTTTTTCACTTAGTACATCTAGCCTCACATCAATTTCCCCTCATTTTTTTTGAGGGGGGTATCAGGGATTGAACTTGGGACCTTCTGCTTGCAAGGCAGGTGGCAGAACCACTGAGTTAAATCCCTGGTGCTCCCCTCATTTTTAATTGGAATTTACTTTATGTTCTGTGGTGTTCCTTCAGTGTATTCTAAGAACCATCAGGAGTGGGTTTGCTGACAGGCCCGCTCCTTACACCAGTGTTTCAACAATCTGGCAGATAGAGTGGGATTCTTTTTCAAGGAGATGATTTCAACCTAGGAGGCAGCTGACTTTCACATTGTAGGCCCCAAATATAGCAACAAATATTAAAAAAAATTTCCCTGAAGACATGACTCCTGTGTTGGGTGCCTGATTTTTCAGATTAAAAAAAAGTGAAATAAAAATAAAAACACAACACGCAATTAAACAGCACCACAGAGATGTTAGGTTGAAAAGACTTGATGTAAAGTGGCAAGTGGCCCAGAGCATGGAGCCTCTGGTTGTGTGGCCTGGGTCCTGGCACAGTGAAGTCGAATGGACAGTCTCCCATCTGTCAACTGTAGTTTTTAAAAGTTCTTAACTTATAGTTTGCTTAAATAATTAGTTGAGCTTGCAGGAGTCAATTAAGGCTTCCTAATGCATGAGAAGCAAATAAGATTTAATCATATAATTACACTAATTCATAATCCTATCAATACTTCTCATTTTCTCTTTGTCTTTTTTCTATGTGTCTCGTAGGCCACATTCTTCCTACTATCACAGTTCCTGAATTCTCAGTCCCCTCTCCCTTGTGAACCATAACATCTTTAGCTTTAACTACTTCCCCTCAGCTGCCTCTCTGTGGACTATTATATGGTAGATGGAGTTTTCTGTTTTTCCTGAGGCCATCCATGTTTTAAATGTGTTGGAGTTGTCTCAGCCTTTGCATTATTGGGATTTGGGGAGATAATTCCATGTCGTGCAAGGCTATCCCATGCTTTTGATATCTGGGGGCATCACGGTCTCTGCTCACCAAGTGATTTTTCTAAGCCTCAGTTTTGACAACCAAAAGTGTCCTCAGGTATTTCCAAATGTCCCTTAGAGAGCCAAATTCCTGCAGTTGAAAAGCTCGGCCTGCTCTGCCTAGCTTTTGGTGGGTAGCTATCAAACTGGTATCGTTAGTGGGTAACTACTGACAATAAATTCACTCTTTCTTACTGAGGATGCCAGGAACAGCTCATCAAAAGAAAGCAGTGGCTGCTCATGGCAGCTAGGGAGTCTACTGTAAGATGAATACGCACCCCACGTTTTCCTGGATAAGCTATTCCTTCTAGAGGCCTTAGTCCACTCCCTCTCCTCTCCTCTCCCTTGCTGACTTACTAATTCAGTATGAAAAGACCTGAGAGGCCTCAGTATTTTCCAGACCAGAGCTGTGATTCTGTGCCCTCTGTGTGGCAGGCAGCCCTGGATCTGAGGAGCAGAGGAGCAGGGCACACAGCAGCCACCTGGGAGACTCACAGGGAAAGGACAGGAAGACGCCAGTGGTGAGGACACAGTGAGCTTTTTATTTTTTGACAAGGTGAAGCCCGGG
>NW_004624885.1:90167-101552 GCF_000247695.1 Heterocephalus glaber
CGCCCCCGGAGCTGGAGCTGAGGCCCCCGCAGCCCGCAGAGCTGGGCGCACAGCAGGAGGAGGCAGCAGGCAGACACTGTGCCGGGCTCTTCTGGGGGCACTCGGGGGAGGGGCACTGGGGAGGGGCCTGGCGCTGCTGCTGCTGGCTCTGCTGGCAGGACATCTGGGCAGGAATTCTACCTTGAATAAAAGAACAGAAACATTGGAGAGCATTGTCTTCTCATTTAGTTTGTCAAACACCACTCCGCCAACCAAGCTGCCCTGTAAGCCATGGTCTCTGAAAAAGAAACGGGAACATGGGGAGGGCACAGTCCTTTGGCGCAGGTCCCTGGAGGATGTGACATGGGTCAGTGTGCATCCTGACAAAGCAGGAGAACAAGAATGGGAAGGGCACCGGTCCGGGGGCTGGTGCAGTTCACAGAGCCCTGACTTATGCTAAAGAGGCTACTTCCTCCCTCACCACCACCTCCCCCAGGGCCGCCCTCCAGGAGCCTCTTCCTCAGGTTCTGTTCCACACTGGCACTTCCAGACTGCCCGGAAAGCACTCACCAGAAGCAGAGCAGACAGGAGGAGAGAAAGGCTGTGGCTGCAGAGGCCGTGCTGAGAAGCCTGGGCCAGGCGTGCTTTTATCCCCTGCAGGGGGCGTGGCGTGCCGTTTCACCGTGCCACTGCTTTGGCCACCAGGGGAGTGACAGTGCCTGACGCATCCCAGGTTCCTGCACCAGTGTGCTCCTGGGCATGTGAGGTCTCAGAACGAGTGGAGCAAGGGTGTCCTTGTGACTGCTGCATTACTTCCCTCTGCTCTTCCTCAAACATGCTGCTTGGCCTTTGTCCATTCATTCACAGGCTTGGTGCCTTTTACTTCAGTCCACAGCAGTGATATGCAGATGTGTGTGAGACTTTTCTTCCCTCGAGTACCTTGTAGACTGTAACTCAGAAAAATGCCTTTGATCCGATGAGACAAATGTACTGAAAAAGTGTTTGCAAACACCTCAAGCCTAGGATCCCAGCCTCAGGTCTGAGAGGGTGATGGGGCCATCGGGTTTCTCCAGGAGGAGCATGAAGGAGTAAAATATGTGGGGCAAGGGATAGAAAGTCTCCTAGAAGTCCTACATATCACTCAGATGGCAAGATGGGGACCGGTGGCGCAGTCAGCATGGAGAAGGGAGGGATTTACAACTCTACAGGTGACAAGACTCGCAAGTGATATTAAGATGAAGAAGGAGAGGAAGGACCCTCTAGTCCCCGTCTTCCTGACTCTGGGATTTGTGTTATCTTTTCTGAGACTGTATTTGACAGAAGCAAATGGTTTATGTCTTCGGAAGACTTATGGAAGAATTATACAAAAGAATTATGATTATCAAACATTTTATTTCAGATAGGACCTATTTCAATTAACCTAATGTCCTCCAGGTTTATTCATCTTTGCACAAGGGAAGGATTTTCTTCTCTTTTTGTTCTAAATAGCATTTTCTTGTGTTTTCATGCTACATTTTCCCTATCCATTCATCCATTGATGGATACCTAGGCAGATTACATACTTTTGATACTATATATAGTACTATAATAAACGTAGGAGAGCATATATCTCTTCAAAATGTTAATGGCTTTCCTTGGGATATATACCCATAACTATCACATAGGACCACAAAATATGTCAGTTTTAATTTTTCAGAGGTACTGCTATACCACATCCAATAATGGCTGCACCAATTTACATTCCTGCCATCAATGCCTAAGTGTTTCCTTTGTACCGAATCCTCATCTATACTTGTTTCTCTTGTGTTTTTTGATAATAGGCAATCTAACAGGTATGAGGTGATATCTTTTTGAGGTTTTAATATTCATTTCTCTGATGATTAGTGATGTTATTTTTTCACATATATATAGGCTATTGTGTATTTTCTTTTGATAAATGTTTATTCAAGTCCTTTGTGCATTTTTAAATTAGGTGATTTGTTTTCTTACAATTGAGTTGTTTGTGTTAATAATGTACTTTGAATGTTAACTCTTTACCAGATGTATCATTCACAAATATTTTCTCCCATTTAATAAGTTATCTCTTCATTATTGTTTCTTTTGCTCTTTATAAATTTTTTTATTTTGATGCAATCACATTTGTCTAGTTTTGCTTCTATTGACTGGGGTTTGAAGATGAAAATCCATTTTTTTAACAAACCAAAATGAAGAATATTTCCTGCTATATCTTTTTGTAATTGTTTTATAGTTTCAGGTTTTATGTTAACTCTTTAATAGAAAGCCAATATACCAAAATCAGTAGTGCTTGTATATAGTAATAGCGAACTGCTCACCCAAAAAAGTTAAGAGAACAATCTCTCTTAAAATATATTTAAAATTAAAAATAATTTGAAATGAATTCAAATAGTTGAAAGATCTGTACACTGAAAACTCTAACACAATGACGTTAGAAAAGAAAGATGACAAAAATAAGTAGAAAGATATTCCATGTTCATGGATTGCCAGAATTAATACTGTTAAGATTCCACCGCAGAAGTGATGTTCGCAGCACGGTAGAATTTTCCAGCTCCAACCCCGCCCCCCACAAATCTAAGTATCAACTATGAAGAAACAAGAGCTTTCTGGTGAATAGGCTAAAACTCTGGAGTGAGGCTGAAGCACTCACTTGGACTGCAGAACTGGGAAGAGCCACATGGACAGGGTGGGAGGAGACTTTCATTGTGACAGCCTTGTCTCTGATCCAAGCCAGCACAGTTCTGAACACAGAACATCCATTGAGACCCACGGTTTTTATGGACAGAGTTAGAGGCAAATACTCAGCTTCTTCACCATTCTGGCATCCCTTTCAGGAGGTCCTTTCTTGTCTGTCTCAGAAGCAGCACTGGACGTATTAGCATGGCTTGACCTCCTGGGACTGTTTAGAAACAAAGAACAGGGGTGGGGCTCCCAGAGTCCATATTGTGAGCTTGGCAGTTACTCTGCTGTCCAGACAGCAGAGTTGCACTACCAGGAAGGTTCGACAGCAGCACTATCCTGCAGGAAGCATGGTCAACAGGTTGCTTAGAGATGAATACTTATAAAAATTACTACATGGTTGCAGTTGTTCCCTTTATAGATGATTGTTGAACTCTCCTTATCTCCTGGCTCAAGGAAGCTTCAAGGGGCGCATCAGAGGTTTAAGCCAGCCTTGAATCCTTCACTGGATTCCTCATACAGCTCTGGTGTTCTCCTGTAACCTTCCTTGAGCCTAGAGATGAGTCAGTTCAATAATTATCTACAAAGGGAGCTTTTGGTGTCATCTGGTCCCAGTTGCTGTCAGCTTCAACCCAGCTAAACCTTGGTACACTCTTTAGCCCTTGCCCAACCTGAAAATCAGGGCCAAGGTAGCAACTGACCACAGGAAAAAGACTTAGTTCCCTCCAAGTCCAGCAATCAGATGGAGAACACACCAAGCTCTAGTACTCAAGGCTACCCTGAGGTGAGAGGCAAGCCTGTGACCACGCATATCCCTTTAGCACAGCCCTTGGACCCCTCTCCCCTAAGTGGCCATCCAAGGTATCTTGCACAGCATCTGTGTCCAGCATGTGGCCCTGGGCAACTGCAAATCACAAACTTTAGTACTGGGTGGTAAGAAAGACACCCGACAGCAATGCCCAAACAGAAGCAGTGGCAGAGGCAAACAGCTCCGCCTTACTGCAGAATCCAGTCCATGATCCCATCAAACTGGAGAACAGCCAGAAGTTCCCCTCAACCCCAGAGCACACTTAACAGCCCAGCCCAACCAGAAAACACTGCAGCCATGTCTCCCTGTCCAGGGATATACACAACTGGCACAGACAGGATCCCAGGCTAGACAACGGAGGTAAGATCTATGACTGCTAAAGGCTGCAAAGGATGGCTATTTCCTCAACAGTGCAGGACTGAAGGTTTATGAAAAATCAGGAGAAAATTACACTGACATAAAGCCAATTACTAGAAGGAAGGAAATAACAAAGATCAGGGCAGAGAAAAATAGAATACAGTCTAGAAAAACAATAAGAAACAATGGCTAAGACTTGGTTTTTGACAAACACAAAATTGACAAACCTTTAGCTAGCTTAAGTAAGGAAAACAGATAGAAGACTCAAATAAATAAAATAGAAATGAAAGTGGAGACATGGCAACCTATAGCAAAGTGGAAAAAGGGATAAGAACTGCTGTGAAAAATTATACGCCAAAAAATTGGATGGCCTAGGAAAAAACCAGATAAACTCCTAGACATATACCACCTTCCAAAACGGAATCATGAAGAAATTAGAAAGCCTGCATGAAGCTAAGATTGCATCAAGAATAAAGAGTCTCAGGTCAGAGAAAAATTCAGGACAATTTCATATGGATATATTAATTAGCTTAGTTTAATTCCTCCACATTGTATACATGTATTAAACTTTACAATATAGTCTATAAACCTATTTCAGTTATGATTTAATAATAAAATCATAAAAACAAAAGTAAGAAAATGTTCTGACTAACCGAAGAGATCTACAGATTCCATGCAATGTCTACCAAAATTTTAATGGTAGTTAAATAGAAAAATCATCTTCAGATTCACATGTAACCTCTAAAGACCATGAATACCAAAAGCAGTCATTTGCAAAAGGAACAAAGCTGAAGATTTTGCACTCCCTAATTTTTAAATCTACCCCAAAACCACAGTTAAAAAATCCCAGCATGGCACCGGCACAAAAACAGACATAGATCAATGAAACAGAATAGAAATCCCAGAAATGAGTCCACACATTTACAGTCAAATAATATTTTACAAAGGTGCCAAGAACATCTAATAGGGAAACAACAATTTCTTAAATAAATGATATTGAAAAAAATCGAATATCCACACGCAGAAGAATGAGATTTGATAATCCCATCTCATATACCAAATCCTCTCAGTCTTCAAAATAAGTTCTCCATTCCTCTCTGGAATATTTTCATTTTCAGCCTAAATGCTGCTCTGGGGAGCAGCTACCAACTCACCGTGTTGCTCATCCCGCAACAGGGAAAAGGACAGGTTCGTGTGAGGCTAGGTGTGGAGGCGCAGAGGAAGCAGGAGTGGAGAAAACTGTGGCTTTGCCAGCGGGGGTGAGGCCTACGGCAGGGCAGGCAGGGAGGGAGGCCTGGGCAGGAGGGTGCTCCAGCAGGGGACTCTGGGAGCCCTCAGCTCTACTCTGGCCCGGGGTCTGTGACCCTCACCGGTGACTCCATTCCATGACTTTCCTCCTCAGGTCCAAAGTGGGTCTCAGCCTCCCTCCTTCTTCAGTGCCATCACTAGGCCTATTTACCCGGACCTGTTCTCACTTCAGTCTTCTGCTGTCACAGTGCTTGATTTGAGGAGAACGTGCTGAGTGTCAGCGAGAGCCAGTAAGTAGCTCACCTGGCTCAGTGTTGAGCAGTGAATGAGGGAGCATTTGCCTCCTTTAGGGACCGTAAAATCTAGCAGAGAAGGTAAATACTGCACAAGTGATTCCATCTGTGATGACTGAGCCCTGAAGCGAAGTGGAGATATTATTGGGTGGATGAGAGAGAATTGACTTTGTGTTGGTGTGCAAATCTAGCTGCAGAAGTGAATAATTACTATTTCAGGTAGAAAGCTTTCCCAGAAACAGGTGCAGAGTTCATTTTTAATCCCTGTGGTGTACAATTTTGAGTAGCTGTTATGCTATGCTGGGTGTAACACACGCCTCCCAGTCAGCGGGACTCAAGCATTTCAGCCTGGTCACCAGGAGGGTCCCTTTCCTCGTGAATTGAAAGCTGCCTTGTAGCAGGCTCCTCAGGCCCACCGTGAGTCTCTGTCTTAATCCCTATTTCACAGCCTGATGTTCTCAATCTTTTTCTTCTTTTAACGAAGCTCTTTTGCTTCACCCTTCCCTTATGGAGCTTCTCCTTTCTCACAGCCCAGTCATGCGCTCTCAGAACAGAGTCCACAGTGACCCTGAGGTGATGGAAGAAGATACTTCAGCTCATAGCCCAGCTGCTTATTCCTGAGCATGGGCAACTCCAGATGCTCTGCAGTGAAGATTTGGTCACGGTCCTGACATCCGGAGTACCTGGGATATCGGAGTGAAGAAAAGAACCCTACTTGACCGACTTCGTATGTATGAGGATCTGATGACCTAATAACACGTCCTTCCTCTAGACCAGGAAGTGCTTTATCTGAGGCCTAGTTCGGGGGTGAACCTCCCGAGCAGGCATGTTAGTAATAAATGAGCAAACAAATAAACAAGTTCCACTCTTGTCCTTGGCAACGTTGGACTGATGCTGTGAAGGGCAGCTGAGTCAGTTTTGGGGAAGATGAGATGAGTGAGCCGCATTGGCACCTTGAGAAGACATTTCTTCCTGGAGTTTATACTTAGTTTTCTTCCTCTTGGCTTTTGGGTGCATGCATTTGGATTAAAAATAATCCTTTGGGGGGCCGGGGATTTAGCTCAGTGATTTCGCCGCCTGCTGAGCAAGCGCAAGGACCCGAGTTCGATCCCCGGTACCAAAAAAAAAAAATCCTTTGATCATGATAGATACTCACCATTGGTCCATACTGAACCTTCTTAAATAATGTATGTTTCTCTTTACCTATCTAATCGTTATTGAAACAAACAAAGAATTCACCACCCAAGTAAAAATAAGAACTTTGATAGTAAGTTAAATACATATGGGGTTGACCAACAAACCTCACACTCTGCTTGTCCCATCTGATGTAATTATTATCTTAAATCTTGTGTTTATAATTGTTTTATTTCCTTTTTTGTACTTTTGCCATTTTTCATTTATTTTTGAAAAGTATAATGTTTAATTGTTTTTTCTGTGTCTAAGCCAGATTCCTGGAGGTCTTATTTACATACCCAAAAAACCCTCATGCATTTATGTATCCAGTTTTGTGAGCTTTGACAAACACCACTGCATTAAAGAGATGAGACGTATAGCAAGCATCTTTATCACTAGAAAATAGCCCTCATGTACTTATGTTATTAATATCTCTCCCCTCTGTCAGCTCTTGACAGTCCCACTGATCTATTTCCAGTTCTTGTAACTTTGCCTTTTTGGAATGTCATATCATTGGAATAATTTCTTATGCAACAGTTCTGTTTTAAAAAGGGAGGGTGCTGCCTCAAAAGGGCAAGGACCTGCATTCAATCCCTGTACCAAAAACAAAAAACAAAACAAACAAACAAAAAAGTGAGGGTGGAGGAGCAGGGATGAAGATTAGTGCAAAGGTCCTGTACCAGAAAGAAAAAAAGTGGTTTCTTTCACACAGAATAATGCGTTTGAAATTCATCCCTGATGTCTCCTGTATCAGTAGTTCTTTCCATGTTAGTACATGTGCTGCCAAAGTGAGCACAGTTCTTTCCATTTTTGTTGGTATTAGCATTCCATTGTACGGATGTACCATGCTTTGTCTTTTCATTCCTGTACCAGCTGAAGGACATTGGGTTGCTTTAGGTCCTGAGAAGTTACAAATTAAGCCATGATAAATATTGTCCCATGAGTTTTTCTACAAATATCAAATTTTCCTCTTGACTAAATATTTAAGAATAAGATTTGTAGGGCAAATAATTATGTTTTAAGAAACTGTAAAACTTTTTTCCAAAGTAGCTCAAAGATATGCATTCCCACCAGCAGTGACTGAGAGTTCTAGTTGCTAGTATTTTGGGCCAGGTGCTTTTCTTATTTTACCATCCCAATGTGTGTGCTGTAGTATTCCATTTTGGTTTTAATTGGTATTTCCCTAGAGACTAAAGATGGTGAATGTCTTTCTTGTTCCTGTTTCTCATCCTCGTATTTTCTTTTTTTTTTTTTGGTACCGGGGATCGAACTTGGGCCCTTGCGCTTGTGCAGCAGGTGGTGAAACCACTGAGCTAAATCCTCGGCCCTCATCCTTGTATTTTCTTTATTGAAAAACTCTTCAAATACTTTTCCCATTAAAATCTGATTCGTATTGATTTGAAAGCTTTTAAAAATATTTTGAACAAAAGTCCTTAAACAGATAGGTTTGGCAAATATCTTCTCTAAGTCTGTAGTTTTCCTAGCAGTGTCTTTTGAAAAGCAAAAGTTTAAATTTTTATACACTCCAATATTTACTTTTCTAATTTCACTTTTTGTCATATCTGATACAATTTTTGGTGTAACTCTAGTCACAAATATTTGCTCTTATATTTCATTCTGGAAGTTCTGTTGTTTTGTGTTACGTGTTTGCATCTTACTCATGTTGAGTTAATTTTTATATATAGCATTGGGCATAACTTTTTAACGTATGGACTTTCAACTTTTCAGCATCACTTGTTAAATGACTGTCTTTTCTCCAGTCAACTGCCTTTGTGTCTCTGTTCAATGTTAATTAGTTACATTTTCTGAGTCCTTTTTGTTCCCTGTATTTCTGAGCTCTCCCTCTGCTCTGCTGCGGATCTCAGGGGGAAGCAGCCACTTTCTCACTATTAGTTTGTCACAGTGAGGGTGCTCCTCTCTGCTCCTCTTTGGCTGGGGGTTTTTATCATGAATTGCTATCGGGTTTTATCAAGTGCCTCTTCTGCTTCTATTGAGATGATCCCGTGGTTTTAGTTCCCTTAGTCTGGTGTGACTACAGCACTGTCTCCACTATACCCTGTGTCTCTTAAACATTTCTGACCTGCCTGAATTCTTCCACATTTAAAAAAAGAGGCACATTTTTACTAATTATGAGGATCTTTAGTCACATACGACCCGGATATGAGGCTGTTTCCTCAGTCTCTGAGGAAAGGATGAGGTCACAGGAACTCCATTTGTCAGGGACCCAGTAGCTGACTAGGACTAGCAGTTCAACAATTCAAAGCGTCTCCACGGAAACAATGCCTTGGGTGTACAGAGTGGGGTGCTGCGGAGTTGCAGCACCCAGGCAGATAGTCCTCGTGACACAGGGTCCAGCTTGCTCTGCCATTCCCGCCCCAGCCCACGGCCTCGCTCCCCATCCTGCTCAGAGGAGCTCAGCAGCCTCCTCCCTCCTGGAGTCACCCTGAGACTTCGGAGTCCACCCAGCCGCCCACACTGGCGCTGCCCTTCCAGGAGTGTGAGCCAGGGCATCACGATTATGCCTGTTTAAACCAAAAACATATTTTGAACTTGCTTCTACTGAGCAAGGCAGTGAAAAAGCATTACTTATGCAGCAAGATCAGAAGCCCCAGGCAAGGTTAAGTCTCGTTCCACACTCTCGGACCTGGCGCTCCTCTCATGGCACCAGTCGTAGTTCGGCGCTTGCTGTACCTCTGATGGCAGGATTGTCAGATGTCCCTGCTAGGGAAAGGTGTCAGTTTCACAGCTGTGTTCTCAGAGCGGAGCCCAGTGTCTGCCCTGCAGATGGTGCTCAGCGTTTGTTGAAGATGGAAAGGGAGGGGTTAGTGGCTGTGGGAGAAGAACATCAGTAGGGCAAGCTGAGGATGGCCTTCGGGAAGGAGGAGGATCAGGTCTGTGGGAGAAGAGAAGCAGGTGAGGCTCCCATCTTGGCCACACTCAAAGATCAGGGTTACCTTCCTGAGGAGCCCAGCAGGGCTGTTAGCTCCATCCCCAGTAGGCTGATCTCTTCCACTCCTGTGGTCATTGTACCGAGACACGGCTAAAGAACTGCTTAGGGACACGAGTTGTAAACTAGGACCCCGGGTAACCCGGATGAGAGATGGATGCTGTGCAGGCAGTGTTCTCTAAGGCTGCATGTCAGACAGTGTCCATCCTCATCTCTCTGCTGCCCAGCTCAGTGTCTGTCCAGATAGGGGCTCTTTATAATGTGAGGGACGTGGCATGTAAGACTGCAGTGAGGCTGAGACAGGCAGCTGGCTCCAGAGGGAAAAGAATGTCTTCGTGGAGAGCAGATCGTGGCAGCCAGGGTGCACATCCTTCCCCAGCTTGTCCTCCAGCACCTCCACCGAGCTCCCGTCCTCCCCATAGAGTCCGGAGTAACTCACGGGCTCTCTGTGTGCATCGCAGATGTGCTTTTGAAGGAAGTGAGGAGGGCATGATGTCTAAAGGCAGAATGGAGTCCTATGGGTTCTAAAGGTCATGAAGAATGATGTTTTATATCATTAACTACATAAAATGTAACTAACTGACTAGCTATGCTGCCTTGAACCTGCTTTTCACCAATTAATGCTAAGGCATTAATATTTTTCTCAGGTAGAAAATATAAATCCAGGGTATAATACAGTTTAATAACAAAATCATTTACATTGTATATGAATTATAGAAGTTAATTATAGCTGTAATTATATTTTTCTTCAAATACAGCATGATATTACAATAGTTCACAGAGGCAAACAGATTTCAGCTTAAAATAATTTACTAAAGTCAAACTGAGGACGTTGTCGGCTCTGTATAATTTATTTGTCCATCAAAAGCTAACTCGTTCTAAAGCTTAGAAACTCCATGCCTCCTCCAGGGTGCCTTGAAGTGGGCCCTGGGCTTGCACTAGACAGGGAGGGAGGGAGAGAGGGAAGGAGGGAGAGAGGGAGGGAGGGAGAGAGGGAGGGAGGGCCCCAGCAGACCTCAGTGGGAGATACAGGAACAATCATTTTGTTTCTGAGTTGTCTCACTACACGGGCATTGGGAAAGTACCAGCACAGGGCTGGAAAACTAGTTCTGGCCCCACACCAGCTGTCACCTCCCCTGGGTGTGAAAGCAGCAGCCTGCTCAGCCAGTGCATCACCAGCCCTGAACAGGATAAAAGGGCTCCTGCCTGGGACTCCTCATCCGCTGGCCACAGGCTCCTCAGGCACGGCCTTCAGTCATTCTCAAGCCTTCTCTGCAACCAGTGAGTATCCCACAGGGAGTGGACTCCACCTGAGGGCTGGAAGGGGATTCTGAAGGCACTGCAGAGGACAGGGAAATGGCTTGATCTGGAACAGAGACCCAGAGAGAGGGCAGAGAGGGCAGCAGTCGAGGAAGTGAGGTCAGGAGGCAACCCTGTGCGGCAGGACAAGAGCTTTGTGACCTGCCGAGGTGCAGACCTCAAAATTCTCTCCCATCTTCTTTCTCTTCAGGCCCACACATATTCCTCCAGAGTGCTTTCCCCAAAGAGTTACATCTACTGGGTGTTGTTTGGAGACATAAAAACATGGGTGGCCAGCTCAGCTGACAGTGATTTCTCCTGGGTGTAGAGCAACACAGGAGGCAGCTGGCACGATTGAGCACTTCCACCCACACCAATACTCCCCTGCCTCCTGTGGGTCTTTTCTCAGGACCTTAGAGGCCAGGAGTCAATGGCTGGAAGCTTTTGCACTGACCTTTTTCTGTGCTCTCCCCAGGTTCTCCGACCCCAGCGAGATGTCCTGCCAGCAGAGCCAGCAGCAGCAGCGCCAGGCCCCTCCCCAGTGCCCCTCCCCCGAGTGCCCCCAGAAGAGCCCGGCACAGTGTCTG
>NW_004624885.1:122944-136444 GCF_000247695.1 Heterocephalus glaber
TTCAATCTCCTGGAAATCTGTTTGCATCTGTTTTATGGATTCCATTTGTTTCCTATGTTGGGATTCCAACATGTTCCTCAGCTCCTCTATTTTTTATCTGTGTCCTCTCTGGATTTGTTAATCATGTCTTGCACTATGGGTGCAATCTCTGCTGTTATGTGAGAAATTATTTCTGGTTTCATTTTTTCCAGATCCTCTTTTGTTGCTAGTTCAGGGAGTCCAAGTTGTTGAGTATCAGAGTGTTCTATCTTGTTTCCCTTTGGGGTTACTGTGGATGATCTGGAAGTCTGGTTCTTAGGCTTGTTTATGTGTCTTCTCATTTCGATGGGGGATGGGGGTTGTGCTGCTGGCACCCACACAGCTCACCTCCTCTGTGCTGGGAGCTGTGGCACCCCTTCCTGGAAGCCTCCTCTGTGCTGGGAACTGTTCATTAGGTTTTTTTCTTTTGAAAAGACTGAAAGCTCTGTACAATAACTGCATATTTTTCTATATGATATTATGCATCAATAAAAGTTACGTTTAAAAACTTTTTCTGTCAATAATGACTGAGTAGGTTGTTTTATCCTGAACGGCTAGAACATTGGGACAAGATATTTGTTTTAAGTTTCTTTGAAAACACAGAATACATACCAAGGTAGACTTTTTGGAAAATGCAAATAAAAATATGAGACACTCAGTTAAATTTCAGTTTCAAACAATATTTTTCAGTATGTCTTCAATGTTACATGGGTTATACTTACAGCAAAAATAAGTTTTTGTTTATTTTAAACTGAACTGAAAGCTTGATGACACAATCTTTATCATTTATTATGCCCTATCTAGCTTTGGAAGTTATTCTTATTCATTTTCTCCAAAGCAACCTATTTTTCTATTGCTAAAAGGAGTACCCTTTGCTTTAATACCTACAGGCATACACAATTCCATACATTTTCTTTTAATCTATTTAGAAGACCATATTATAATTCGCATAATGTTAATGTGTCATCTGTTGGTTCGTGAGTTTTTTGTTTTGCTTTCTTTTGACTTTTTTTGGAAGCAATCTCTCACTATGAAACTTGGCTTGGTGTTTTGCTGCTGTTTTGGAAATTTGGAAACTTATACCAGCAAGCACTGATTCACCAGTCATTGTCAGAGGTAAGGAATACTTTGGTAAACGTATGGTCCAGAAATTGTTCTAGTTACTGTACTGACTGCAGTGTACTGAAAATCAGAGGAATGTTCCCCCAAATGCTGGGACACAATGAGCTCCAGGATTCTCATGGGACCCCATGCAGGAAGAGCTCTCCAGCTAAAACCCAATGTAACACTGCCTGCCTGAGGGGCTTAGCTGCTCTCAGTTTCACTTAGAAATGGTATAAAGATAGAGTGGTTCTTGTTCCAAATGTTTCAGAACATTTTCATCTACCTCCACCTATTTTAAATGAGTAAATTTATAAATAAGTGAGTACATTTATAAGTGACAATTCCAGCATTATCTGTTGACTCAAAAATACAACTTCAAAAAAATTCAAATTTCTCTTATGCATTGCAGATTGTTTTCATAACTTTTATCCAATTGGAATCTACTTCTGTAAGTGTCATGACTGTATTTTTGTAGTTAGGAAAAAACTGAGGTAGGTAGCACTTTCTTGTTGGACATCTCTGAGTTTCAATAACCCGGAGGAGAATGTTCAGGTCCATCAGTATGGATCAAGTGTGGGGGCCGCAGCATCATTGGAATGTCCTGGGAACTCAGTAAAGATGGGCAGTAGTTGGACAGACTCATCATTAATCTCTGAGACTCAGGAATAATACACGGACCTTAAGAAGCATTTCTTCAGCATCTCTGGTCCACACGTGTATTTTAGAATAGATCTTACTACATTGTTAGCTGTATTATTAATAAGTACTTATATTCCACAATGCCAGTTTAAACCCCAATTCAATTTTTGGAAATTGAGGCAGTGGGAGGTTAAGCAATTTTAGAAAGAAAATTCACAGAAACTTGAGTGGAGAAGCCCTCCATGCCTGCCCCCTTTACTATCCTGTGCAGCTCCTACATACACTTCACCCTGATTTCTATTCCCCTCACTTTTATTGGCAGTTAATTTAGCCTGTTCTCACATGAGATGGAGCTCTGATGTTTTCAAGAAGGAATTTGATCCTGTCCCATAGACTTTCTCTTAGGGCTTGGAGAACATTAGAGAGTATCCCCTGGTCTCAGGCAAGTTGTTCTTCAATGCATATCTTCTCATCAGGTCTAATCCCCAAGCCCCATTCCCAGAACAAAGAGGCAGGCTTTTCTGAGGTTCACAAGAGGAAACCCAGAAGAAGCAGCGTCAAGACACTTCGAGGCATCCACACCTTTTCTGCGGGTTCAGCTGGCCTCATTTCATGCATGCATGCTGGTATCCTACAGTCCCTAATTAGACCAGCCCCTTAGAACTCTGACTTGGTGCTGCTGAAACCCCATGAATGTCCCAATGGAAAGTTTCCTCAGCCTATGACAGGTGCAGCATCCTGGTTGCACTCTGGGGCTAGGACAGCATCTGCCCTGTCAGAGCTCCTGTCTGGGCTCAAGTGCAGGGCTAGGAAGCAGCTCCTCCACCAGGTTAAGGGAACATATGCAGCTCTAAAGCCAAAATCCCAAATGAATTGAGTTTCATCTGAGAAAAATGGAGAGACAGGCACCAGACCATGGCAGAGCTACTTAGCTGCCAGAAGTCCACACATGGGGTAAGAACATAAGAGGTGTGCCATGGGAATTACAGCAATTAGCCAGCTCCTTGGGACTCTGTGCCTCTTTCTTTTTCACATTGCCAAGTTTGCACCTATATTCTTTTCCTAGACCTCATCTATGTCTTCTCAGATCTTTGAATTTACTTCAGGAAATATTAGTGAAATATGTTCTGTGAGATCCATTTACAGTACCTCATTCCTTAGCTATACAAAGGTGGTAACATACGATCCCTGTGCCCAAGTAGTTCATAGTTCACAGGACTTTAAAAGCATCTATGACATAGTAAGGACCAGGAAGAACAGGACTTGGAGGAGAGAAAGGACGTGGGCATGGATTTGAGAGCTGAGTCATTGTTTCCCAGTGAGATTGTCAAGACACACTGAATCATCCTCAGAGATGTCATCTGCAGTTTCCTCATTCTGTTTGCTGGAAGTGGATGTAAGAGGGAATCAGGGAAGGTGTACATGTATCCATATGTGGATTTGTGTCCCAAGCAGAAGGTGGTACACAGCCACGGGTCCCATAACATCCAGGAACACTCACATTTGTAGCATAAACTGGGAACTACAGAACATTGTGTTACTTACCAAGTGGCCACTGCCTCCATTGGTTCGTGTATCAGCAGTGTAAAGTTTTAGATATTTTCATGTCGCCCACTGCACCTAACTGATTGGTGCCTTCATGACAATAGAAGCATCATGCATGTTATTGACTGGCTTTTGTTTTGGTTCAATAGACCAAATTAATTCTTGGTGACTGACACAAGAGGAGGGAGGAAGACAGGAATAAGAGACCAAAAACATTCAGTACATTTCAAAAGCTTCCACTTGGTCTCCCCTGACTTAGAAGGCCACCAGGCCCCAGCCTCATTCCTTGAAAAATCCTAGAGATGTACGCACCACATAGTCCTGCTGGGATATCAAGCTCAAAATTCTATAAAAAGAGCCCTCCCACTCTTTTCCCACTCTCATCCATGATAATTCCATTCCATGATCATTAGGCTAAATGGCGAGTGGCATTATCTTGACTGATTCACATTTTCCATCTTACACAGGAATGAGTCACTAAGTCTTGAATGCACTTCCTACAAAGTCTCTCTTAATCCATTCTATTCTCAGTCCCATACCAGCAATGGCTCTGCCTTCCTCCTGTCTTCTCTCAAATAGCTTGATGGAGCGGGTGTAACCCGATGTTTCCTGTGAACCTGGAGCCTCAAAATCTCTACCACAGTGACTGGTTCCCTGGGAATCCCAGACTTCGCACTGGGGAGTTTCCAAAGGAAAAGATATGCTTGGTGAAGCTCATCTCACCCATAGGCAACAGAAAGTGGCCACTTAGGGGCTCCCCATGCGCCCACCAAGTAGGATGAGCAGAGAGAGAACACAGACATGGGCTCTCACCTGTTCTGCTTCTGTAAAAGGGTCCACCTTCTCCTCTAAGGGCTGTCGTACTTCTAAGAGTCCAGACTTGGTTCCTTCTAAGGAAGGCAGCTTTGTCACAAGCTCCCCAGCCCAGCTCTGGCTAAACTGGAACCCAGCATCAGGGACGCCTTTCTACAGAGCAGAGAATGTTTCTATAACGTGCACGATTGTCCCAGCCTTTCACCAGCTTCCGCCTGGAATTCCCGCACACTCATCCATAATTCTACAGAATTCATACAAGAAATCATTACACTTTACTGTTCAAAGTGGAGTGATAAGCAGAGGGAAGAAGAAACTAATATTAAAATGTATTTGGCCAAAGAACAAGTATCCATTCCTAAAGGCTTTCAGAAGCTCTGATCAAAAGAATGTTTGTTTAAAATTACATTATAATTTAAATTCTTGTTTAATAGAAACATAATACCATCATTGTTGTTTTTGAAAATATGGAATAAAGATTATTTTTAATTTATGACAGTGATTTTTCTCTGGGCTCTACAACCTGCTGGGTTATCTTATTGGCACTAGATTCCATGATTATCACTGATCCCATAACAAAAATTAAATGAAAACAGATATTCAGTCTACACAAATTCACCATATGCAAACCTGAAGCATGATCATGGTTATTCAGTAAGTGAATGAATGCAATTCCATCAATCTCCTCACTACTGACAAATTCAACCAAATGTTTAACAGTGATTAATTTCTGAGATTCAATCCAGCTTCACACAGCCACAGACTGATGCCCTTTTGTACCCACCAGCTGGGATTCCTGAGTGCCTCACAGGAAACCACATTTTGATACCACTGCTCCTCTGTCCAGATTCACCGCGTCCTCTGTCTCTCCCACCCAGAACCCACTGTGCCATTCCAGATGCGGTGATGTTTTCTAAAAGTCTATCCTCAAGCCGGGGCCCAAACGCCATTCTCCACCCACCCATTACCCAACCACATCACATCCCAAGGTCAGAAGCTCAGCTCCAACAGTACCCAAGACAGCTGGTTCGTTCAGCCCCGCAGGGATTCGTGAAGCCAGGTCACCTAACACCCACGGGCAGTGACCCTGGACCTGCTGCCTTTGGCACATTCCCTCCACATCACTTAGCTCCATAGTTCAGTTTTCTGTCTCTCTGAGGGGCTGCAAGCTACTCAAGGCCAGAATCTGTTGAGTCTGTCTCCACAATACCAGCGCCCACAGAGGGCACGTCCTGAGCTCAGGCCGCATGAGCTGAAGGAACAAATGAAGGAATGGCAGGCAGAGGGCCTGAGCTGGAGGAAACTGGACTTCACTGAAACTTCCTGTTTCCCTTTTGTCATTCGGCCAAGTATGTGCAGGAAAATGCTGAAAGCCTGGTCGTGGCAGTGTGTGATACTGCCACCCTCCCTTTGGGTGAGGATGAGGAGGACACATGCTTGGGCCACGCATCATAAAACCCAGCTCAGGATAAAAGGGCTCTGGTCGTGGATGCCTCAGTGTCAGTTCTCTCAGGAAGTGGCTCCTCTGCCTCCACAGAGCCAGGTGAGTGCCCACGGGGGAGAGGCCCTGAGCGGAGAGGGCTGAGCAGACTAGTCTGTGCTTCAACAGGCAAGAGGAGTGGGAACCCGGATGGAGGTGCCCAGGGACCCATGGAGGGCACAAGGAATGCGATGGGGGAAGGGCTGGACTGCAGAAAGGAGAGGCCATGAGCCACGGTGGGGGTCCTGTAATGCAGCCAGTCCTACGCCCCCTGTTCCCCACTTCATGTTCCCAGAGGTGCATCTGCTGCCTCCTCAAATCCTCACTGAGTTTCCTGCTCCTCACCAAGCTCCAGAGGCTGCCAAGCCCTGGAGGGTAGTGAGGTGCTGCAGGTTCTGTGTGCAGAGTACCTGCAGAGGGCGCTATTCACAGTGAGCTGTGGGACAGCCAGGGAGGGCAGGAGCAGAAACCCTGGAGGCTCACCTAGGAGTCTGTCATCTGCCCTCCTGGCTGGAGATAAGAAAAGGCTCAGTTTCACTCCAAATCGGTCTCCATTTGCCTTCTCCAGATCCTGACTGAAGCCCAACTCAGTCTTCGGGGAGAGGATCTCCATCTAAAGCACAGGATGAGGCAACACTGGCCTGCAGCCTCTGCACTGACTACTATTCCGTTTTGCTTTAATTTTCCCCAGGCTCTCCGACCCCAGAGAGATGTCCTGCCAGCAGAGCCAGCAGCAGCAGCGCCAGGCCCCTCCCCAGTGCCCCTCCCCCAAGTGCCCCCAGAAGAGCCCGGCACAGTGTCTGCCTGCTGCCTCCTCCTGCTGTGCGCCCAGCTCTGCGGGCTGCGGGGGCCTCAGCTCCAGCTCCGGGGGCGGCTGCTGCCTGAGCTCGCACAGGCGCCGCAGGTCGCACAGGTGCAGACTGCGGAGCTCGGACTCGTGTGATGGTGCCAGCGGCCGGCAGTGTGGGGGCTCTGGCTGTGGCCACAGCTCTGGGGGCGGCTGCTGACCTGGACCTGATGCTGAGACCTGGATTTCGGAGGAAACAAGAATCCCAAGAGCCAGGGAGCGGCTCATCTTGACGCGTGCTTTCCAACATGTTCTGCCCTGGCTGCTTCAGCCTTGGTGCTGGGTTCCTGTCCTGGGTTCCAGCTCTCCCAGAGTCCACATCCTGGCTCATGCCCGCATCTCAAGTCCCACTGAGGATTGTACCTGCCCGGGCTTCACCTTGTCAAAAAATAAAAAGCTCACTGTGTCCTCACCACTGGCGTCTTCCTGTCCTTTCCCTGTGAGTCTCCCAGGTGGCTGCTGTGTGCCCTGCTCCTCTGCTCCTCAGATCCAGGGCTGCCTGCCACACAGAGGGCACAGAATCACAGCTCTGGTCTGGAAAATACTGAGGCCTCTCAGGTCTTTTCATACTGAATTAGTAAGTCAGCAAGGGAGAGGAGAGGAGAGGGAGTGGACTAAGGCCTCTAGAAGGAATAGCTTATCCAGGAAAACGTGGGGTGCGTATTCATCTTACAGTAGACTCCCTAGCTGCCATGAGCAGCCACTGCTTTCTTTTGATGAGCTGTTCCTGGCATCCTCAGTAAGAAAGAGTGAATTTATTGTCAGTAGTTACCCACTAACGATACCAGTTTGATAGCTACCCACCAAAAGCTAGGCAGAGCAGGCCGAGCTTTTCAACTGCAGGAATTTGGCTCTCCAAGGGACATTTGGAAATACCTGAGGACACTTTTGGTTGTCAAAACTGAGGCTTAGAAAAATCACTTGGTGAGCAGAGACCATTATGCCCCTAGACATCAGAAGCACAAGATAGGCTCACACATGGAATTATCCATCCCCAAATCCCAATAATGCAAAGGCTGAGAGAACACCAACTAGTTCAAGGAAAGAATGGCCTCAGGAAAACCAGAACATTTCATCTACCCAATGATATTCCACAGAGAGGAAGTAGTTAAAGCTAAAGATGTTATGGGTCACAGGAGAGATGGGACCGAGCATTTAGGAAATGTGATAGTAGGAAGAATGTTGCCTATAGGACAGGTAGAAAAAAGACAAAGAGAAAGTAAGTAGTATTTACTGTGCAATAGGGATTTTGTTCTTAAAGTTTTAACCTACACCTATGTCTTCAAGACTTCTACGTGTCATCTCTTCCAGCAGGTTTAGTATTTCTGTTCAAGTATTTAGATTTTTGATCCATTTTAATTTTGGATCAGTGCATGGTGAGAGACAGAGGTCTAGTTTTAGTCTTTAGCATGTGGGGAGCAAGTTTTTTTCAGCACCATTTATTAAAGAGGCTGTCTTTCTTGTAGTGAAAGTGTTTGGCCCCTTGTCAAAAATAAGTGACTGTGTTTAGAGTTGTTTCTGCATCTTCCAATCCTTTCCATTGATCCTTGGGTCTGTTTTTTTTGCTAGTACCATGATGTTTTTATCATAGTAGCTTTGTAGTATACTTTAAAGCCAGGGATTGTGATGTGTACTTCAATGGTTTTGTTGCCCTGAATTGCTTTTGCTATTCTAGGTCTCTTCTAGTTCCAACTGAATTTTAGGTTTTTTTTCTAATTCTGTGAGGTATACGATTGATATTTTGATAAGGATGCATTACATTTGTATAACAATTTTGGCTGTTGGTTTGTCAGAGATAGCTTTTATCAGATTGAGATAAAGACCATCTACTCCAATGTTCTGTAGGATTTTCTTTTAATCATGAATTGGTGTTGGACTTTGTCAAATGTTTTTCTGCATATATTAAAATGATCATGTGGCTTTTGTCTTTGCCTCTGTTGATATGGTTTATTATATTTATTGATTTCCCTGTGCAAACCATGTCCGCATGCCTGGGATGAATCCTACTTGGTCATGGTGTATAATCTTCTTGATGATTTGCTGCATTCTCTTTGCCAGTATCTTATTGAGAATTTTTGCACCTATGTTCATTAGGGAAATTGGCCTGTCGTTCTCTTTTATGGTTGGATCCTTCTTTGGTTTTGGTATTGTGGTAATGCTTGCTTCTGGGAATGAGTTTGGGAATATTGCTTCCCTTTCAATTTCATTAAAGAATTTGAGGAGTAGTAGCATTAGATCTTCTCTAAATACCTTGTAGAATTCAACAGTGAATCCATCGGACCTGAGTTTCTTTGTTGGCAAGTTTTAATTGCATCTTCAATTTCACTGACTAATATTGAGTTATTTAGGATTTTTATATCATCTTTGCTCAGGTTTGGCAATTCATATGTATCTTAGAATTTGTCCATTTCTTCTGTTTTCCATCTTATTAGAATAAAAGTTCTCTAAGTAGGTGTTGATTATCTCCTGAATTTCTGAAGGATCTGTTGTGATTTCACCCTTTTCATTACTAATTGCATGGATTTGAGTCTGTTCTTTCCTTTGTTTGATAAGGTTAGCTAAGGGTTTATCAATTTTATTTAATCTTTCAAAGAACTAACTCTTCAATTCATTGATTCTTGGCATTGTTTTCTTTTTTATTTCTTTTTTTTTTTAGTGCCAGGGATTGAACTCAGATCCTTCCGCTTGCGCAGCAGGTGGCGAAACCACTGAGCCAAATCCCTGGCCCTTGGGATTGTATTCTTAGTCTCAACTGCATTAATTTATGCTCTGATCTATATAATTTCTTCCCATAGGAGCTTTGGGCTTGTCATACTTTTCTTTTTCTAGAAGCTTGAGGTTCAACTTTAGGTTTTTTATTTGATCTCACTCTGTTTTCCTGATGTGAAAGTTCACTGCTATAAATTTCTCTCTTAGAACTGCTTTCATTGTGTCCCATAAGTTCCAATATATTGTATCAGCATTATCATTTAGTTGCAGGTAATTGTTTAATTTCTTCTTTAATTTCAACTGTGACCCATTCATTGTTCAGAAGGATATTATTCAATTTCCACGTGTCTATGGAGTTTCAGTGGTTTATTTTGCCACTTATTCCCAATTTCATTGCATGATGGTATGATAAAATGCATGGAATAATTTCAATTCCTTTGTATTTACCTAAGCATATACTATGAGCTAGTTTGTGGTCTATTTTGGAGAACATCCCATGTGCGACTGAGAATATTTATTCTGATGTTGTAGGGTGAAACATTCTGTAGACATCCACTAAGTCCATTTGTTCACAGGTTTGGTTCAGTTCTGATATTTCTTTGTTGATTCTTGGTCTAGTTTATCTATTTGTGACAGTGGGGTATTTAGGTTCCTCATTACAATTGTGTTAGTGCTTATTTGATTTTCAGGTCCATTAATGTTTGTTATATATAGTTGGGTGTGCCAATATTTAGTACATGTATATTTATGATTGTTATCTCTTCCTCTTGGACTATTCCCTTAATAAGCATGTAGTGACCTTTTTTTTGTCTCTCTTGATCTGTCTTGGCTTGAAGTTCACTTTGTCTGCAAATAGAATAGCAACCCTTGCTTTTCTCCAGGTTCCTGTCACATGGAGTTTTGTTTTCCATCATTTGACTTTCTGTCTATGAATTTTTTGCAGGGTAAGTGTGTTTCTTGTATGTAGCATATCTTTGGATCTTGTTTCTTGATCTATCCTGCCAGTCTGTTTCTTTTGATCGGTGAAGTGAAATATTGGTGATGGTTATATTGGCTTATCATTATCATATTATTTACAATGATAATATATATTGACTTATTATGTATTATTTTCCCATTGTTGGTTTTTTTTCTTCCCCCTCTGTTTAATCAATTGCCTTGTCTGATGGATTCATTTTGTTGATGTTTGTGGAGATGTAGTCTTCATTATCTCTTTTTAGAATATCCTTCAGAACATTTTGAAGTACTGGTTTTGTGGTCATGAATTTCTTCAGATGTTCTTTGTCATGGAATTATCTTATTTCTCCATCTATTTTGAAAGAGAGTTTTACAGGGTACATTAATCTGGGTTGGAGGTTGTTTTCTTTTAGGGTTGAAATGCTTTACTCCAAGCTCTCCTTGCCTTAAGGGTTCATTTGAGAAGTTTTCTGTGATTCTGAAGGGCGTTCCTTTATAGGTGATTTATTTCCTTTTCTAACAACTTTTAATATTTTAATATTTTTAATATTTAATATTCCATTCTTGTGTTGAATTTCTGGAACCTTGACTGTTATATGCCTTGGTGTAGATTTTTTTTTGTTAAGTGTGCACTAGTTTATTGACCAAACTTCATGTTGCAGACAACTTGTGACAGGTCAAGAAACTCCTCCAGGCCTGTGGCAGCTGAACATTTCCTTGATGGAAAGGTAAACAGGAACATGGTGTAGGCAGGGCTTATGAGGAAGCCAGCCAGCCTTAGAGGAGTGCTACATGGGTCTTCAGAAGAAAACAGTTACTACTACACCCCCCTAAAAAATAGAGCCCTGCAATCAAATGTGCAAAGGATGAAGAAACCCATTTGGGCCATGGTGAGGGGAGAGAGTTTTGCAGCAATTGTAAGTTTACAGCTGATCTGAGGGGCCATGCCTAGGCACTCAAGGGCTCAGCTGGTCTACCAGTGAAGGCCTGAGGGTGGTGTCTTCTCATCTTTATTGCTTTCCAGGGATAAATGTGGGATTCGGACATCAAAATAGGAGCCATCAGGTCACTCGAAGTGGAACGTGCCTCACATGTGCCAACTAGAGGCCTGCAGGGAGACATGGCTGCTATACTGGAATGCAGGCTGCTCCTTGGATAACACTGGCTCCCTGCCCACCACCCCTCGGCCTCGAACTGTCTCCAAGGTGCCTGAGAGACTAAATATCCTCCAGTGCCACTCCCGGAGCTGTACCACATCACTGTCCAGGTTCTCCAAGTGGAAACAATAGCGCCACCAGTAGACATGGGAATTCTGGGCTTCCCTCATGCCCATGTAGAAAGGGATGACGGTGACACGGATGTTCTCAGTTGTCTCCTAGTGGACATCAGACAGCTCTAGCCAGGGGTGATTCTTCTCTTGCCAGGCCCGTAGTGTTTCCCGAGCCACAAAAGGGGGTGCTTTTGTCTGGTCATACAGAAGAAATCTTTCGAAGAGCTCATGTTGGATGGGAACCTGATCAGTGGAGGTGTAGGGGAGGATGTCTTCATGGCTCACATAGTCCAGGCCTGGAATGGCATAGAGGGCCTGGCTGTCATCGTGGTTACCCAAAAAGGACACAGCTTCTGTCTGAGATCTCTGAGATACATGTGGACAGTCTCAGGCATCAATCAGCACCTGATAGTAAGTGTGAGTTTTGCCTTTCACCTCCTTAGAGCCATGCCCAGCAGGATTCTCTGCTTTTTCTGAAGCTCCAGAAGCCACATCCCAGTTATATAGTCTGGCTTGCCAGGGAAACAGTGCAACACCTTGGTAGCCAAAAACACTATGAAGAAAAAGCTGCCCAGTCTCATATTTTCCATTCTGTTTTGGCACCTCAAATACACCAACTGTCTCCAACACTTTGCCCTCTGCTCGGTTTCAGGACGAGAGATGCCTCTGCATTGTCGTAGTCACCAGAGGTGGGAAGGCCTGTGCTCCCCCCACAGCACAGAGTGTCCTTGACCCTCTGGCTCCAGTCAGCGACTGGGACCACCAGTGGCTGCCCACAGTCAGGGCCTGCCGGGCCACACAAGCAGCCATGTCCGGCCTGAGCACCCACTCTGCTGCTGACACAGGGCCAGACCCTCAGCCAGGCGGCACCCCGCCCCTGCCCCACACTGCCCCATGCCACGTCCCTGCCCCCTGGGCCCTGTGCCCTGCCTCCTGGTGTAGATTTTTTTGATCATGGCTCAATACACTTCTATATGCCTCACTTATTATTATGTGAAATTCTTTCTCCATGCTTTGGAAGTTTTCTGCCATTACTTCTATGAACATGTTTTTAAAAAATATCTTTGTTCTATCTCTTGCTTTTTCATCGACTCCAATCAGTCTGATGTTATTCTTCTTTGCATCATCTAGTAGCTGTTGTATTGAATTTTCGTAGTCTCTTGCTATTTTTTTTTTGGTACTGGGGATTGAACTCAGGTCCTTCTGCTTGGGAGGCAGGCAGTGGAACCACTGAGCTAAATCCCCAGCCCTGTCTCTTGCTATTTTTAATAAATCTTTCTTTTCATGATCACTGACCACAAACCTGTCTTCTAGATCTGATATTCTGTCCTCACATTGTTTCATTCTGCTGTGTATAAGTTTAATAGAATTTTTAATCTCTTGGATATCTGTTTGAATCTGTTTCATGGATTCCATTTCTTTCCTATGTTGGACCTTCCATATTTCCATCATTTTCCTAAGCTTCTCTATTTTTAAAATCTGTGTCTATCCTAGATTCACTAACCGCATCTTTCATTATGGTCATCATGTCTGTAGTTATCTGAGAAATTATTTCTGATATTTTATAGAGCCTCATTTATCTGCTTTATTACCTCCACTGTTACCACTTCAGAGAGTACAGGTAGGTGCCTTTTGAATTGTCCCACCTCATTGCTCCCTCGGTTTACCTTTGGAAAGCTGGAAGTCGGTGGTTGCATCTTGCTTCTGTGTCTTCTTATTTTCTATTTTTAAAATTTAATTTCTGCACTGACCCTTGTAAATTGCTTCTGGTAGGTAGCTTTATTACTAGTATCAAGAAGCTGTTGAATGCCATTACTACTTCAGATGCCATTCCACACTCCTAGGACAGAGAAGCTGAGCCAGTCCCAGCACCCAGAAGGAAGCTCCCCTACTGCCATTCTACACTCCTAGGGCAGAGAAGGTGAGCTGTGCAGGTGCCAGAAGCACCCCCCTGCCATGGAAATGAGAAGACATGTAAATAAGCCTCGAAACCAGACTTCCAGATCACCTACAGAAACCCCAAAGGGAAACAAGATGGAACAATTTGATACTCAACCACCTGGACTCTCTGAACTGGCAACAAAAGAGGATCTGGGAAAAATGAAATCAGAAATAATT
>NW_004624885.1:145230-161135 GCF_000247695.1 Heterocephalus glaber
TCCTCACATTGGCTCATTCTGCTGTGTAGACTTTCAGTGGAGTTTTTAATCTCTTGGAAATCTGTTGGCATCTGTTTTATGGATTCCATTTGTTTCCTATGTTGGGAATCCATCATGTTCCTCAGCTCCTCTATTTTTTTTTTATCTGTGTCCTCTCTAGATTTTTGAATCATGCCTTCCACTATGGACACAATGTCTGCTGTTATGTGAGAAATTATTTCTGATTTCATTTTTACCAGATCCCCTATTGTTACCAGTTCAAGGAGTCTAGGTGGTTAAGTATCAGAGTTTCCTATCTCATTTCCATTTGGCATTGCTGTAGGTGATCTGGAAGTCTGGTTTTGAGGCTTGTTTATGTGTCTTCTCATTTCATTGGGGGGTGGGGAGCAGGGGTGGTGCTGCTGGTGCCTGCGTGGCTCACCTCCTCTGTTCTGTCAGTGGTGGTACAGTGGCCTGGAAGCCTCCATCCAACACATTGACAGTTTAAACTCCTGGTTACCTGTAATTGACATTACACTTATCCAAGTAAGTAGTAATTAGCAACCCCTACAGTAATTAACACACCCCTACAGGGCATGTTCAGTCAGCATTCTTGCATTGTAACTGACAAGATTAGCATTTTTTCTTAATTTGTGCTGATAAAAGATTTTTTTTCAACATTTTTAACAAAACAAATATTAAAATATATTAGCATGAGTACGTTTTCTGCTATTGGAGCAACAGGTAATCATTTTACTTATAAATTTTTTTCCAATATAGTTTATGTTGTCATTATATGTTTTTTCATGTCAGATGAACTTGGGATGGAGGAGCTGATATTCATAGAGGTGAAATAATTGAACCTGTTGTACTTACAAACCAGAGTTAGACCAGTATTTTTGAGTCCAGGCCAAGTGCTGGACCTTAGACACTTGAGGCTTGGGTCCTACCCTGCAGTGTCTCCTTCCTATTGGTAGGAGATGGATGAAATAAAATCCTTCTCATTTTCAACTTCATCTGCTGACTTCCAGTATAATCTTCCTCTAATTATCCAGGGATACAAACCTTAACTGAGCCACATAAATCACTGCTCATTTTCTGACTTCCAGTTTCATTTTTAAAGCTTGGATTCTTGCCAGCATTCCTGCCTAAAACACTATCCTCTGCCTTCTCCATCTGCACCAACAGTTCTCTGTTGATGGATAAGCTCCCATCTTTCAGCCTTGAGCCTTCCTTCTACTCTCTGTGAAGCTGGGCCTGGCTTTACAAGCCACCCTTCTCTTTTGTCAGGTGACCTTCATTAGGTTGTGCCAATAGAGGGCCCTAATGAAGCAACCTTGAGAAAATGGGACTGGCAAGCATCACCCTAGTGACTTCTCCCAGCAATTTGACAGCAGCAGCTGGTTCCGGTTCCCACTTTGTCCACCTTGTGAGAATTTTCTTTTCACAGAAGTGACAACAACACTAGCCAGTGCCCTTACATAGCGTGCTGGGTTCCAGCTGTGCAAGTTCCTCTAATTTTCTAGTTTCAGGAACCACAGTCTTGGCTTTGTTTTCCAGTCTTAGACAAGATAATTACTGCTCTGTGTTAAAGTAGAGTTCTCCATTTTACTAAATGCCTGTAAAATTTTTTCCTGAGGGCCTTCTTATAATGCCCTGCTCTGGCATCTTCCTGTGGTGACTCTAGCTCTTCTTACTTGGCTATAGACTCAGTTGAGTACAAACAGAGGCAGAACTCCAGCTAGTACCCGGTTTTGGGCCTGCTGCTCACCTGGCTCTGAGCATCATGTGAATAACCAAAAGGCCAAGGGTCTGTACCAGTCTTGTGCTTCTCATCCATCAGTGACTTTTTATCTCTTCATGAGCTCTTCCCTACAGCACATACCACAGCAGGGCTGTGTCTCAGAAGCAGCCATTGGGACAGTGAGTTTGGAGTTTCCTGATGTGTGAGTGTTACTGCACCTGAAGAGCTGCTTTGCCACCATAAATATATTCCAGATCTCCTGTGTCCTGGGTTTAGTTTGTCAGTTAGTTTATTATTTACTTATGTTTATCTTTCCCTGCCTTTACCAAGTCCCACTCTTCTCTGAGTGGATTTCCAAGCTCTTAACTCTGGCTGAAGAAGAGAAAAATCAATGTGCCAAATGAAGAAAGTGATTTTAAAAATACATGTATGCTTTGCTTTCATATGTCTAGAATGTGGATACATTGTAAAAACATAAATTAAGGAGTACTGGTGTATCAGGGAGAATCCTACTGTGAAAATATGTTGAAATTGTCTTTATAGTAATTTTAAATTACTCTCACAGAAAATGTCCCTTTATATAAAAAGATGAACTTGGACACTGTTTCATAAATTTGTTTTAAATCAAATATGAGATTAATCTATAATTTTATCCTCAATCTGACCTGCTGAGTTAGCTGTAATTTAAAAGAGGATTTGTATGAAGGAATTCCCTAGTTTCTGTAGTTCAGATGAAGGAATCACACAGCCACCTGCTCTGATTCTCAGCTCCTTCTGTTGAACTCCTAAGGTTAATTGAATTAGGCCCTCTTGACAGCCACACATTAAAACAGAAGGCTATTTGCAGGTGTACAGTGGTCATGTGAGTTTATCCATGTGGCTCTTCCTTGTCCTTAACCACTCTACAGTCTTGGATGGGATGTGTCACAGACACCCCGTACTAGCTAATGCCTCAGGAGAATGGCATAGAATGAAGTACTAAGCAATCCTATTACCCCTCATTGCTCAGATTCCAGAATTGTCATTGAGGGAAGACCTTGAGCAACAGGGTTAAGTCTTGCTCCATTTTAAGACCTTCAGTGGAATGACTCTGCTAACTTTAATGCCTATAATTAGTATTATGTATTTTATTCATCCAATCCCTGACTCTCCATTGTAATACATTGCATTTCTTTTCTATTATATTTTATGTCCACATTTGGCCATATAGTCAATAAATATGTGAATTGATGAATTCTGATTCCGATCTTACTAACAGGAGATAGTTCAAGAAAGTCCTTAAAGTTTTCCTTTTGGAGATGCTTTGCTTTTTATTTACCCTAGCATACTTTCTGGATTAGTCACATTCCCACTGCTGGGACAAACTCCCCAACACTTACAATTTAAAGGAGGAGCAGCTTATATTGTTTCACAGTTTTTGTCCATGGTTGGCTGTCTCCAAGGCAGAACTGGAGTGGTGGAAGAGCCTGATAGAGAAAAGCTCCTCAATCTATGGCAGCCATGGAGCTGAGAGAGAAAGCAGGAGCCAGGGACAAGAATACATCCTTCCAGGTTATGCCAATGGTGACCCACCTCTGAACAGGCCCCACCTTCTAACAGCACAGTCAGCTACTGAATTAGTCACTGGATGAATCCACTGATCAATATAATGCCCCCAGGAACCAATCACCTCCCAAACACATGAGACCTTTGTAAGACATTTTAGAACTAAATCATAATATTCCTTTCTCATTTATTCTCGTAAGACCTGCTTAATCTTTATCTGATTTTCTCAGAACATAATCTTTACTTTCGAGAGATGCAGATGAAAACAACACTGAGATTCCACCTCACCCCACAAAGAGTGGCTGCTATCAAGAAATCAACCAATAGCAAATGCTGGCGGGGGTGCGGAGAGAAAGGAACCCTTCTCCATTGTTGGTGGGAGTGCAGACTTCTGCAACCACTGTGGAAATCAGTATGGAGATACCTCAAAGAACTAGGACTAGAGGTCACATTTGACCCATCTATTTCCCTGCTGGGCATCTTTCCCAAAGAATTAAAAGAATCCTACCACAATGATGTATGTGCACCCATGTTCATAGCAGCACAATTCATGATAGCTAAAATTTGGAAACAACCCAACTTCCCATCAACTGGAGACTGGATAAAAAAAAGTGTGGGTTTTTTTTTTTTAAATAAAATGCAGTATTACTCAGCCATAAAGAATGAGAAACTATAGCTAAATGGATGCATATTGAGGCCATACTCTTATGTGAAATAAATAGGACACACATGTGTAAATACCGAATAGTTTCTCTAGTATAAGAAACTGAAAGAGTAAATATGAATTAAAAAGATTGATAATGAATAATTGATACTTTGAAATAGGAAAAGGTCCAAAGGGGTAGGGGTGGTGGGAGGAGATGGAGAAAGGAAAGAATGGAAAGGAAAAATTATGAGAAAAGAAAAAAAAATGGAAATGAAATTTAGGTAAATAGGGAAGGGTGGAGGGGTGAAGGGCACACAGGTAATGGGGAAAAAATAAGAACCAAGATGCATCATGTACAGGTACAAGCACCCAATGATAAATGTAAATGTATTGTATACCTAAAATGTACCAATAAAAGAATTTAAGAAAAAAAAGAACATAATTTTTACAAATACAGTACTTTGGTTAAAGGTATCCCAAATTGTGGGTGTGCAATGGTTGGTAGTTTCATTACAGCTGAACTAATCATCTGAAACATTTAATTCTGGTGAGGAAAAAGATATGGATACTGGATCTAAATGGACATAGGTAGTGAGACTTCTGGGCCATGTGTGTAGTGACACCTAATTAAGATCATTTTAGCCAGTTGTGGTGATGAACTCCTGTTATCCCAGAATTCTGGGAAGCTGAGGCAGAAACATTGCAAGTTCAAGTACAACCTGGGGAACCTAGTGACTCATGAGACTATGTATCCAAAAAAATGAAAAATTAAAAAATAAAATGGCTGGTGATATAGCTCAGTGTGAAGGCCTTGGGCTTAATTCCCAGTATCATTAATAAAAGATAGTTTTAAAGATAGTTACATCCCATGACAGCCTATAAATAATGCTGTCTGTGTCATGAGAAATGATTAATGGGTTCCTTCTTTGTCTTGATTGAGAAGTGTACAGATGTTGCATAGAAAAGAAGTTAAGCAGGCAGTAAGGTTATGAAAGACTTGGTATGAGGGAGGCATTTGGAAAGCATTGTTATCAATGATCTAGAAAATCAACCAAACAAAAGAATTGATAATCTAGACCTGAAAGTTGGTCTAGATAGGTCAGAAGTAGTACAGCTAGCTGTGGCAGGCACATTCAAAGAGAGCTTCACTTCCCTTATAATTCCATTGCAGATTGATTATATGTATGTGTTAAATAACGTAACTCACCTCATTTCAGATTGGAAAACCTGTTCAAGTTGTATTGAAGTGATTGAGTTTTTTAGAATTAAATTGTTTGAAATGTACTCCCAGCTTCTGAATTTGGACAATTTGCTTAACTTTAGGAACATCATTTTTCTCACTGCTATAATGGGAATATGAACCTACACCATAGGATCCTTATGAGGATTAAATGAGATAATGCTTGTAAAGCATTGTAAAGCATACCTCATATAAAGTGAGTGATAAATAAACATTGGTTGTTATAATTTTATTTTCTGTTATTTCAATAATTTCTGTGTATTATATGTTTATGTGTATGTATATATGAAATTGTAGCCTGTGATCCAAAAACACAACTCCGCTCCACTTAACCTGTACCTTCCTTGGGGGAAGACAGGTAGGAATTAGTCAAGTTTTTCTGGAAGACAAAAAGTACAAGCACACAACACATAGAGTTACTAATTTGGGGAAACTGGCTCATACACTGTGGGGATTGGCAACTCTGAAGTCTGTAGACCAGGGCAGCAGGCTAGAAATTCAGGGAAGAGTTGATGTTGTAATCTCAATTCTGAATTCTGCAGGTGGCAGTGTGGAAACACAGGCATGGATTCTACGAGGCAGTCTTGAGAAAAGTTCCCACTTCCCTGGAAAATTTCAGTCTTTGAAGGTCTTTACCTGTTTGGATGAGACCTATCCCATTATGGAAAGTAATCTGCTTTACTCAAAGTCAAAAGATTTAAATGATAGTCACAGGTTTAAAAAATATCTACACAGCCATATCCATACTAGTGGATATTCACAGCTCAGTCAAGATGGCTAATAAAATGTACCCAGGAAAAGGACTGAGAAGCCAAGGAATATCATTAGAAATATGGCCCCAGACTCCTGAGAAAAGCTAACAGTGAGAAATGATTGCTGTGTTTCACATAAAGGCAATTTCTGGACAGATCCATGGAGAACACTGAGAAAACAGCAACTTCTACTTGCCATCCCCCAAGTCACAACAGGGCTGTAATGCCAAGAGGGCAAGAAAAATAAAGAAGAAATGTGAGGCTCGGGAGGCCCCGGTCTTTGCTTTTGGTTCCTGCCGGCGTGGTCTTGCTGGGTGGGAACGTGGCAGATGACAGGCATGGAGAGAGAATGGGCCTGGCCAACTCGGGCATCTCTTCCTCTTCTTGTGAAGGCATCGTTCCCGTCACAAGAACTCATGAGCTCATCCCATTCTAATTACCTCCCCAAGGCCCCAGCTCCAAATACTGTCAGCGTTTGAATTTGGATAGTAATTTTACAACACTTCAAGTTTTGGAGAACTTATTGCAACCGCAGCAATGAGTGACAAGACGAGGGATCTCCATTCTCAGATGGATCAGTGGGATGGCATGAGAGCCGTAGAGCCAGGATCCAAATACCCACAGGAAGGTGTGTCTTTTCCAACTGTGAACCAATTTCTAGCATGATTTGAGATATAAAGGGACACAAGAGGAATACTAAAGTGTTGTTTATCCAGTCCTTGTTTCCACCTCTTAATCCCTCGATGCAGACTCTGAGATGTGTCTACTCATGTTCATCTACACTTACATGTGATTGACAAACAGCACAACACACACACACACACACACACACACACATACACACACACTGCTTTGCCTCTCTCCCTTCCCCACTTTCCCCATGATTACAAGCATCATCATCAAAGAGAATGAGGAGGTCAAAGATGATATCATGTTGAAGTTAGTGGAGTGAACAATGTGCTGCAGTCTCATTGGGAAACAATGACTCAGAATGTGAAGGCTTCAACAGTCATGCTCTTTGGTGTCCATGTTTTTCCACACTCATCTTCAAAGGCCCCCAAATTCTGGAGTCCTGGAGCTCAAGGGCCACTTAGTAGTCACCTCTATAACTCTGGGTTGCACAAGCAAGATCCAAGAATGTGATAAGCTTTCAAAGAATGACTTTTGAGTTAAACGCTCTGGATACTTTATTGAATTACTTTTTCCTTGAATTACAAAAATCTCAGAGAGAAGAACCAGGTCTGAAACTAGGATTGGAAAAATAGGAAAATAGACTTTCATTTAGAAGCAGACAATGGAAACCATACTCTGTACCTCCCTCCTCTGCCCACATCAGGTTTTAAGCAGTATGAATGCAGGGCCTTGTTTTCTGTTGTAATTCGAGATATTAATATATGTTTTCTCAACTCTTTCTATTCTTAACATTTCTTGAGATAGAATTCACATATTATACAGTTCATCTGTGTAAAGTTAAAAACTAAATGGTTTTCAACATAGTCACAGAATCGCACACCCCTCAAATATCAGAACTTATTCATCATTTCAGGAAGAAATGCTATGCCAATAACAGCCATTCCCCCATTTCTTCCAAGCACCTAGAAATCACTCACCCTCTTTCCATTGATATAGATTTGCCTATTCCAGAAATAATGCAATATGTGGCCCGTTGTGACTGGATTCCTTCACTTAAGAGAAGTTTTCAAACTTCATCTTCAATGTAAGTGTTTAACATGAATGCATAAATGCATGGATAAGTGTATCCAGTGAAACCCAGAACTGAAATCCTGAATAATGCATCCCAAATTGGCCATCTCCTTCTTGGCAGAAAATAAACTGGCCTTTTCCGGAAGCTCCAAAGGGTAATTTATACTTAACATAAAGAAGCTTTCAAATTGACTAGGTCTCGGGTTGAGTTGTATTCTCTGATAGCAGGATCTCTGTATCACAATCAATTCCACATAACACCTCGGTGGGCACCCAGTGCATGACAGTAGTCTTTCTTCTAAACACAGGCGTATTAAGTGCATATCAGGTGCAGAGCATTGTGTCTGCTCCTTCTCTCTTAATACTCAGAACAACTCCATGAGACCCATATCACACTGGAAAATGATTGCTCCTATTGCTCCAGCAATTTTCAAAACTTACGTAGTGAGCGAACTGAGAGTTTTCTGACTCCAGTAACAGACCAAAGCAAGTGTTGACATTTCACAGGGAATTGTTTATTCTTAATAAATTTTCTTGCCATAGACAGCGGAATAAGCTCAGAGAAAATCCTCTGAGTCTATTTTTCATTCTGATTCTGAGGAGAGGCAGAGATTTAGAGGTCGAAATAAAGGGCAGAAACTACAGGCCGGGGTGGGGGTGGAGGGTGCTTAGAAGGACACCACTGCTGATTCACGCATGCAGAAGCCACCTGGATGGCAGACCCTCCACGGAACATGCTGGAGAAACCTGTCAGGATTAAGAGGGTCAGGACAGAGCATTTTCACAGGACCAGGAGGAGGTGGGGATCCGAGCTGAGGATCCTCAGAGGCCATGGGGAAAAGGAGCTGTAGGGTCCATTGTGCACCCTTAGTCAAAGCTTCAGGGCTCCAGACTGTGGGAAGCTGTGCTTTCCTAATATCCCTCTATATCCCAACCCAAAGGGAAGTACTGGGAGTTCCCGAGGCCTCCTGAGAGGCAGGGACAAGGAGGCAGGGGAATGCCAGGAATGGCCCAGCGCATGTCTGGTTGTGCAAGAGCCCTTGGCTGCCCATTCCAGACACGAGTCTGGCTCTATAAAAGGCCAGCTGGGCTCCAGGATTGCATCTGCTCCAGCTCTCCAGAAGCTGTCAGTGCTCCTGTGTGTGACCAGGGAGAGTAGGAGCTCAGGAGACCAGAGGGGTCTAAGCAGGACAGGGAAAAGGTGGGGGTGACAGCATAACTGAGAATGGGAGGAAGGAGGGAATCTGAGCAAAGAGGGTTGTGGGTTTTCTGCCATGCAGAGTAGGAACAAGGCTCCATCTGCTGTGAGTCCCTTGACTCTCTGGAGTCTCTAAAGCTAGCACATATGAGCTGGAGTAGCTAGCTGTGTGTGTCTTTCCCACCTCTGTGTCCAGGGATTTCACATTGGTAGCTTGAAATCAACCGAGCTGGGAATGTTTACATCATGTCAATTGGCATATTCTTCAAATCAGTTTTTATTTTTGCAGCGTGGTCATTGAGAAACACATTCCAGGGGATCTCTGAGTGTGTCCCACAACATGTAGTTGTGAGATCCTGGTGGAATTAAGAGAACAGATCCTTCAGGGGGCTGTGAGTATTGATGTGGGGTTGTGAGGATGAGCAATTTCAGGTCACCCAAAAAGGAAGAATGATCTCCTTCTATTGATTTTATGCGTATGTATTTTTACCTACAGGAAAAATTCAGGTAGTTTGAGGAAGTTTGAGGTAGTTTGAAGTGGCTGCATTCTCTAGTAGTAGTCATTTATGTATATATAAGTATAACCTTTGGTTTTAAAATTTATAGAGTTTCATTATTCTCTTTCAGGTCGAGTCACTGAATTCTTTCTAAGATGTCCTACCAGCAAAACCAGCAGCAATGCCAGCCCCCTCCCAAGTGTACACCCAAGTGCACCCCAAAATGCCCACCTAAATGCCCTCCAAAGTGCCCGCCCCAGTACCCAGCACCGTGCCCTGCTCCAGTCTCTTCCTGCTGCAGCTCCAGTGCCTCAGGCTGCTGTGGCTCCAGCTCTGGGGGCTGCTGCAGCTCTGGGGGTGGTGGCTGCTGCCCGAGCCACCACAGGCGCCATCACTTCCACCGCCGCAGGCACCAGGCTGCTGACTGCTGTGAGTGTGAGCCCAGTGGTGGCTCTGGCTGCTGCCCTGGCTCTGGGGGCTGCTGCTGAGCTGGCTCACAAGCAGGTGTGGGGAATACCAAACGGTCCAGAACCCTCTGCAGCCTGATGCTTCCCTCTTTCTACTCCATTTCATCCAAGTCACAGATTGACAAAGAACCGTGAAGAACCTTGTACTCTAAATGCTCAGCCTGGATCTCCATCTTCCTTTCCACCTTACTCCATATTGTAATAAAGCTCTGATTTTCTACTCTGGACATGTGTTGATCATTCTCTATTTTTGGTAATTCCCAAAATCTCCCAAAGGTCAGAGACTCAGGGGGAGACCCTTTATGATGCAATGAGAGTGAGTGAGTGAGTGAGAATCAAAGGCTACTTCAGGGACCTCATCCATTCCTTCCAACTCCAAGAGCTTTACCGCTGGCCACAGCAGCTTTGCCTTCTCCTTGCCGAGTTATTATTTTTATGCATTCCAGAAGTTGAGACAGGTTGAGAAGTATGTATTTGCGAACTTGGGAATCTTCATTTTACAGAATTTCCCTGCTTGCGGAATCAATTCTTGAAGAAATGTTAAAATGCAGGTTGAGACCCTTCCTCCTGCAAAATCCCACACAGCTTCTACGGAAGTTAAGTTCAGCTATTGACTTGCTGCCTTACATACATGACAAAAACTCTGTCTTCTCAGTGTTTGAGCTGCATCTCAGGACTGTGTCCTGCTCCCTGGCCCCTGTACCAGGCAGGTGAGTGATGCATGACGGGGATACTTATCCAGAAAGTCACTGATGTCTAACTTAGAAAATTAAAAGGATGCAAGGTTGGCAACATTTCAAGGAGGAATGGATACCTCCTCCTTCATCCTTTTTTTTTCTTTTTCCCTTCACCCTCAGGTATGAGAAGGTGAGGAGTCTTGACAGGTAGGGGAGGTTTGGTGTTAATGGGGGAGGAGGGTGGAGGTGGGAACAGGGCAGGGGAACTGAGAACTGATGCGCTTTAGATTCAGCCTAGAGGCAGCTGCAGGCCCATGCTGGTCAGGGGGCCTCATGAAGACGGATTCTCCAAGAGAGCCCAGCTGGCTGCCCGGCTGAGACATTCTGCTCTCTTCCTTTTCAAATCCCCTGTACACCCAATCATTTTCTTTGCCTATGCTCTTGATTACTTTGTCAACCCTATTATAAGTTTATTTTTAAAATGCATTTTAAGTACCAATTTTAAGCTTTTAAAAATTCTTATTGGTGATTTCCACAAAATTGATGATGTTACTCTTGAATTTTTTTTCCGATTTTCAATAGCTTGTGCCATGTGTGTATAGGAACCTTCAAGTGTTTTTCACATAATTAATGCATCAGGCTTCATCAACTCTTTGTGTAATATCCTTTGCCATAGAAACGTTTTTGTTTTATGTAATGGAGTATGTAGTCTTTTTGCTGTTACAGTTTCACATTTCTTGCATCAGTTAAGCCCTTTTCCCTTATTCTTCATGTCTACCTGTTAGCAATTAAAATAACTTTCTAAGAAAGCACCCTTCCCACAACCCAAAAGCAAACTTCATAAACTGAGGATGGAAAGCAGGCAACCTCAGTTCTTCTGTGTGGGGCTGGCCATTGCCGGCCTGGAGTGAGGCTCTGATGTGTCTGCCGAGGCAGGCACAGGTCGCAGGGTGACTGGTCAGGAGGCCCAGCCCCGCAGCTGGGAAGCTGGGTGCTGTGGGAGCTCCTTGGAGACAGAGGAAAACCGGCCTCAGCACCCAACGGGGACTCGGAGGCCTTTCTGTAGGTCTCCTTGTTTCCAGTCCCCTCATCAACCAGAGGTGGGTGGGACTGAGGTTTGATCTGATTCTCAGGGGCAGGACAAAGGAGAAGCAGAATCTGAGGGTATCAGGGAGCCCTGGGAACTGAATATAGTTTCCAGGCTGGTGCTCTTACCCCACCCACTATCTCTTGCATATGAGAAAGAACAAGTCTCTCCAGTGCTCATAGCAGGAATTCAAAATTCTGTGTTTTGTACGCAAGCCTATGTTTCTTCTATTCACAGTGTCCGTTCTGAATAGTACACGGAGCCCATCAGAATCCTCTGCCCGGATCACACTGGCCGGCTGGTTCCTGCCCACATGTGACTGTTCCTCTTCAGGCTGCAGCAAGGCGCTGCCTGAAACCCTGCCTCCTCCAGGTTTTCCTGGCTGCTTCTCACTGCTGCACATGGAGCAGCCCCAGGAAAGATACACATAAACATTTTCACATAACCTCACTTCTAACTTTTCTTTTAATATTTACTTGTTACTAAATTCAATACATTAGTTTAATCATTGGTCAATGAATGAGTCAAAAGAAATGGTTCAAAAATCATTGGGCCCAATAAAACTTAAAGAGGATTTAATATTTTAACTTCCATTTTCTTGGGATTGGGGTAAATACTGACATTCAACTCTCAGAAATGAAGACTGTTCCACACTAGATACTAGTTTTCTATGAGAACATACCTAGAGAACTCCTATGCATCCTCCAGATTTCATCTTCAGTTTTACATTTTCTGGGAAGCCCTCCCAGATCAATTTTGCTGGTAGTAAATCTCTCCTGTTGGATTACTCTGGAGGTTTCCAGTGCTGGCTACACTTTAGAGTTACCCAGAGAACACTGAAAAACACTGTTGTCTTGGTCTCACTTCTAGGTAAATTAATCTTAGAAATGACAATTTTGGTTTCCAATTTTTGTAGTCAGGGCTTAGGCAAGGGAAAATATTAAGTACAGGACACATAATTTATAAGATTATATTACGATAATGACACCTAAAGAGTCAAATGCAAAGGAGTACAGGAGAGATAAACCACACACTAGAGACCCGAAGAATCCAGCTGGGGGCCTGGATCCCAGCAGTGCCCCCAGAAGTCTAGCTCTTCCAGCCCCAAACCTTCCTCCTTCCTGTAGGACTCACTGTCTGACAGCTTCGGGGATGTGAAGTTGGTCTAGGCAGATGAGCCGGCCTAACTCCCCCAGGCTGTCCACAAATCGGATCTTCCGTGTGAACTTGGAACTGCAAAGAATAAACCAGTGAGTTTCATTCGAGGAGAGTCATTCCTGGGGAACTTTACAGAGGGAAATGTAGCAAGTAGAGTGTTTAGGGCTAGAAAGAGTCTGGGTGGGGCAAGATTTTTTTCTTTCCCAGTACCGGGAGTGAACCCGGGGCCTTTGCACTGAGCTATAGCCCCATCCCTTTTTAAGATGTCTTTTGTTCTTTCTTTTTTTTGGACAGGGTCTCACTAAGTTGCCCAGGCTGGGATTGAATTTGAGATTCTCCTGCCTCAGCCTCCCAGACTACTGGGATTACAAATGTAATCCCAGCTAAAATCTTAATTATTATTATTATTTTTTTTGGAGACAGGGTCACACTATGTATAGATTCCTTATTTAATGACCTACCTGTTTAATGACTATTTGGACTTACAACTCACTGCTTGAATTTATGACCATCTTCTTTGGGGGGCGTACCGGGGTTGTGTTTTTTTATACAGTTCTGTACATCTTATTTATAGAGCCTCAATGTCTTTTTTATTTGTTTATTTATTTTATTTTATTTTTGGTATGGGGATTAAACTCAGGACCTTGCATTTGCAAGGCAGGCGGTGGAACAACCGAGCTAAATCCCCCAGCCCTTTTATTTATTTATTTTTGAGACAAGGTCTCACTATGTAGTTCAGGCTGGTTTTGAACTCACCATGGAGCCCTGGCTGCCCTCGAATTCCCAGTGATCCTCCTGCCTCAGCCTCCCAAATGCTGGGATTACAGGTGTGTGCCACCACACCTGGCCCTCATTGTCTTTTTTTAGTATAGTACCATTTGTTTATACGGTACTGTAAGTTTTGCTGGTGGTACTATACAGTATAGTATTGTAGTTTTATGTTATCTATTACAGTACTGCATGTAAGAGTTATGCAAATAGAAACAAAGTCAGTAGGTTAGTGTTTCCTTTGACCATTTCTTCTGAGTATCATAATGCACATTCTATGTACAATTCCTCATTTGGTGATTGATTCATTCCTCACTAAATGAATGTCTGTAGTTCAGGCTGGCCTTGAACTTGTGGGGATCCTCCTGCCTCAGCATACTGAGGATTATAGGCATGTGCCACCATGCCTAGCTTAATCTTCATTTTGAAAATGAGGAAAAGTCCTGCTTCAGTCCCAGGTTGGGGACGCTTGTAGGCACTCAGGCCGCGACATGTGCAGGGCTGTACTCGTGACGCCTGCTGCAAACCAGGAGGACATCTCTCCTCAGCTTTCCGATTGCTGATGAGTCTAAGGTGAGGGAAATCCATTTGATGATTACTAATAAATTTTTTATAGACGAAGGAGAATAAAGGAAAAAAATGTTTAAAAAAAGAAAAGGAGGAAAAGGAGCTGAGTGTGCTGGTGAATGCTCTAATCCTAGGACTGGGGAGGCTGAGGCAGGAGGAAGCCTGAGCTACATTGCAAGTTCAAGGCCAGCCTGAACTACAAGACACAGTTTTTGTTGTTTGTTTTTTGGTTTTGGTACTGGAGATCATCGAAGGACATTTTTTAAAAAAAGAAAGAAAATGAGGAAAAAGAAGTACTTGTCTCAAGAGCCAGTACTTGATGAAAGGCCGAAGCAATGCCAGAAACGTCTTCACATACCATGTAGCATGAACAACCAACAGGGCTCGTAGGTTTTTCCGGAGCCTGCAGAAGAATATGATGAGATCATTCTGTCCCTGGGGCTGCCTTCATGCCTGCAGATCAGGTGGAGCCACGGTCTATACTGCAGTGGCCCTGGCTTCTCTAATGGCTAGATTCCTGTACCAGTTATCCAACTGATTTAACCCCCATTCCTTTGAGAAGCTGGAATCTCAGCTCTGCCCATCTCCATCAGCCTGCCATGCTCCTCGTTTTAAGAAAACTCTCCTTTTGGGCTCCCTCTGTTTGGCATTGGCTTGCATTTTATTTTATGTATTTATTTTTAAGCAGTGACAAATTTTATTTGAAAAAGTAAAAGTGAAGAGTGAGGGAGAAACTGCTCTGCAGAGGGAACTTGGGCTGTGTGAGAGAAAAAGCAAGATGCAAGTACACCCTGGGGGAGAGTAGGCCATCGTGAGAACAGCCACTAGTTCAGGCTGGCCTCGAACTCACTATGTAGCCCAGGCTGGCCTCGAACTCACAGCAGTCCTCCTGCCTCAGCCTCCTGAGTGTTAGAATTACAGGTGAGGCGTGCGTCACCACACCCGGCCCTCCATGTGGTCTTTCCTACCCCATTTCCCTCCTGCCCTACCCCCACATAAGTTCCTTTTGCCAACTTCTCCATTCTTCCCTGACATGTGGGAGAAAAACACATACATAAAGAGCAGGGATGAAGGAAGAGAAGATAATAGAGATGCGCAGAAGGAAGGAAACGGTGAGGCTGGGAGAAAGAAAGCGAGCTTCTGTGTGCCTGCAGGGCATCACGTGGATGCACCCACTTTCCACAGATGCTCAGTGGCAGAGGTCTCCTTGCTGCCACTCTACAGGGAAGAACATGAGGCCCAGAGGGGCTTGTCCACCATCCTACAGACGGCCAACGATAAAGACTTGAAAGGGGGCCGGGATTTAGCTCAGTGGTTCTGCCGCCTGCCTCAGAAAGCACAAGGTGTCCAGCACCCAAAAAAAAAAAAAGACTTGAAAGTGCGATTGCAGGGGGAAGGAGGAGGGGACAGAGAATTAAGATGTGTCAGGTGCCACCCCCCACGCCACCAGGACTCACTAAGTACCGCCAACACGGACTCATCCGAATAAAAACGAGAACAGAAGAAACCACGATTTCAGGACTTCAAGCGAGGGGAGGGCGGAAGACAAGAGCAGCTTGGAAAGAGAGAGGGTGAAGGGACGAACGAACGGGAAGAGGGAAGGACCGGAAGACGGAGCACAGAATGGAAAGGAAAGGAAGCGAGCTGCAGCGAGGCCTCACCGCCGGTCCAGGGTGCGGTAACACTGGCGGATCCAGCCCAGAGGCGGCACCTGGGCCCTGCTTGTGCCTCCGCTCAAGTGAACGAGCAGATAATTTTCAGCCACCAGCAGTTCCAGGGTCCCCACCAGATACCTGGGGTGGGGGGATAATATCGCAGGGAAGGTGTGTGGGGGCCCAGGGAGTCCGAGAAAATTCATGTAGCTGCTAATCAGCTC
>NW_004624885.1:164780-191332 GCF_000247695.1 Heterocephalus glaber
TTCTTTTTTTTCAATCCTGGGGATCGAACTCAGGACCTCATGCTTGCCAGGCAGGCATGGTGCCACTGAGCTACATCTGTGGCCCCTTCCCACGGTTTCAATTGCCACCTGTGAGACGATGGCTCACAAATTGCCCTTTCTAACTCAGACTTCTCTCCTAACTCCAGATCCCGACCCCTAAATGCCTAGACATCTCCATTTTGCACCTTCTGGTCACAAGTCACACAAAACAACTCAGAATCATTTTCTTCTTCCTTTTCCCCTATATTTCCTATCTTGATGAATTGCTCATCCATTGGATGCTGGAAACTGTCATCTGAGACTCTTTTTCTCTATCAGCTCTCAGACCAATGGGGTTACAGAGCCTCTTCCTTCTGTCTACCGTCATCTTTCCACTGCTGCTGTCCCAGACTGCGGACACCTCTCACGTGGCCTCAGTACGGCCCCCTCCTGTTCTCTCCTCCTCTATGTCGTTTTCCTCCAATCCAGCCTCTACACCACAGCTAGAATAAGCTTTTTCTTCCCCGGTACTCTTTTACTCGAACTATAATGCATTGTACTGCCATTTGTTCTGATCTTCCCATAGCAAATAAAGAGTTGCCTCAGTTTGAAAAACAGTGGCACAGGGCTTGGGGCTGGGGGCTTACTCAGTGGTAGAGCTCTTGCCTAGCATTCCTGAAGCCCTGGGTTGATTTGTGTAGTGGGAAAGGAGGTGCATAGCATTTAGCATCCTATTATAAGACAGGACCATAATAGCATTAATACCCTCATGGCAGAACTTTAGGGTTTTTTTTTTTCTTTCTGCTATCAGGGATCAAACTCAGGACCTTGTGCTTTCGAGGCAGGCGCAGTGCCACTAAGCTAAATCCCCAGCCTGAGATGGATTTTGTGCCAACATTTTGCCTTTTCAGAAGAGGGCCAAGCATTCAGGCAAAGAGGAAACACTTCCAAAGGTTCAGATCCTTCCTATACCCTTTTCTGTTCATTCTTGGTTTTTGTTGTTTTGTGTATGTATGGTGCTGGGGATTGAGCCCAGGGCCTGCAAGAGCTACCTGAGGGTCAGACTAGGGATGGAAAGGGTTAATGGGATCCAGCTTTTTTTAGATTTTGAGATGGTCTCACTAAGTTGCTGCACCAGACTCAAACTTGTAAGCCTCCTGCCTCAGCCTCCCAGAGTGCTAGGATTATGGGCTTAGCCACCTTGTCCACCAATATACCTTTTTCTTGGCATTTCAGATTTTCAAATCTGAAGAAATACTTGGATGGTGGCACACAGCTATAATCCCAGTGTGTGGGAGGATGAGCCAGGAAGATCACTGTGAGTTTGAGGCCAGCCTGTGTCACATAGTGACTTTAAGAAGCCTGAACTACATAGCGAGACCTTGTTTCAAAAAAAATTTTTGTGGGCTCGGGGATTTAGCTCAGTGGTTCCACTGCCTGCCTTGAAAGTGCAAGGACCCAAGTTCAATCCTCTGTACCAAAAAAAACCCCTTTTCTTGGTTTTTTGAGACAGGGTCTCACTTTGTAGTACAGGCTGACTCACTATGAACTCACTGTGTAGAACAGGCTGGCCTTAAAACTTGTGATCCTCCAGCCTCAGCCTCCTGAGTGCTGGGATTACAGGTGTGTATCACCACATCCGGCTCAAAAAACTTTTTTTTTTTTTAAATACAGAAATACAGTATTTGTTTAGCTGGGAGAGGTGGTGCATACTTGTAATCTCAACTACTCAGGAGGCTGAAGCAGGAGTATTACAAGTTCAAGGCCAACCAGGGCAACTTAAACTTCATCTCTAACTAGAAGGACTGGGTCTGTAGCTCAGTGGTAGAATGTCCCTGGGTTCAATCCCCAGGCCCTCTGAAAACCCATAAAAGTGTTGCAGATGAGATGAACAATGTCAGTATTTTATCCTGGGGATACAGAGTAGGGGAATAAGACGAGGCTGCTGGCTATGAAACACAATTTTTGGGTTGAGATTTATGGTTTCCCTCAGATCCTTCTATAAAAAGACAAGGCCAACAATGTTTTGTTCAATTTTATTTTTCCGTACTAAAAATAACTAGTGGGTGCTGGGATTGAGAGGAGAGGTTGAGATGCTGACACGGCCTCTTATGGATGAAGTGGCCATTGCCTCTGGCTTACATGTGTCTGGGCAAGGAAAAAGAAGGGGCAATTAATCCATATCCACATCCTCACACTTTCCTTGCCCTACCGCCCCACCCCTCAGTCCCTCAACCCTCCTGCCTTCCCTTTTTATATGATTTTTCCTCCCCAGTACCGGGGATCAAACTCAGGACCTTGGGCTTGCCAGGTAGGCACAATGCCACTGAGCAACATCCCCAGCCCTTCATGTGTGCTTTTAAATATTCAAAATAGTATTGGGACGGGGTGTGGTGGTGAACAGGTAGCCAGGTGTGGTGCACATCTGTAATTCTAATACTCTGGGAGGCTGAGGCAGGGAGATCCCAAATTTGAGCAAGAACCTGTCTCAAAAAATAAAGAGGCGGGGATATAACTAAGTGTGAGGGCCCTAGGTACAATCCCCACTACTCGGATGGGGTGAGGGAGAACACAAGGAAAAAGACAAAAACCAGCAAAATGACCCTTTATTGCCTTTCCCCTCCCTGTTTGCCCTAGCAACTGAGACGCTATCAGGCCAATCAGAACCCTTTGGTAACTTGGTCAAGTAGAGAACTGTCCTCAAGTTTTTTCCTGTTTTGTGTTGCTTTTTCTTTCAGTACTGGGGACTGACCCCAGGCCCTTCCCATTGAGCTATACCCCTGAATCGCCAAGTTGCCCAAGCTGGGTGTGAACTTGTGATCCTTCTGCCTGGGTCTCTGAGAGTGCTGGGATTACAGCTATGAGCCACCATCCTGGCTCTTCTTGAGAATTCAATTGTGGGGAAAATTCCAGGACAGCTCTTTGGTAGTTACAAACATGGGCCTTGGTGTTGGACACCAACTTTGATCTTACTTGTGACTCTGCCACATACTAGCTTTGGGTTTTCTCGTTTGTTGGTTTTGTTTTTGTTTTTTTTTTTTTGGTGCTGGGGATCAAACTCAGGACCTTTCACTTGTGAGGCAGGCACAGGTACCGCTGAGCTAAAGCCCAAGCCCTGCCACATACTAGTTTTATACACCTGTTTGTAAAGTGGGGACACCACCTTACAAGGTTGTGAGCAATGGTTCAGGTAAAGTCCACATAGTAAGAAGGTCAAATATCACCTGTTGTTAAAATTCAACTATTAATTAGATCAAACTTAATATACACCATCTTAATCATCTGTTCAATAAGAATACTTTGTCTACAGTTGTGTGTATGTATGTGTGTGTGTGTGTGTGTGTGTGAGAGAGAGAGAGAGAGAGAGAGGGAGGGAGAGAGAGACAGGGTCTCACTATGCAATTCAGGCTGGCTTTGAACTCACTATGGAGCCCTGGCTAGCCTCAAACTCACGGTGATCCTCATGCCTCAGCCTCCCGAGTGCTGGGACTGTGGGACTATAGGTGTGTGCCACCACACCTGGCTGTCTCTGCAATCCTAACTGGTCCATAATTATCCACTGACCAGTAAGACGTATTATTGACCAAATAGGTGGCAGCTGGGGGTGGTGACGCACACCTGTGATCTCAGCTAAAGTACTCCAGGAGGCCAAGGCAGAAGGATTGCTTGAACCCAGGATTTCAGGTCAGCTGGAGACCCCATTTCAAAAAGAAAACAAAAGTAATAGGTAGGGTCAATGGGCAACAGTAAGGAATGACTAATGAATCAGTAACAAAATTGGGTGCCTCCGCCCTGTAAGGTGAAGCCTAGCCTGAGCAACTTAGTGAGGCCCTGTCTCAAAAATAAAAGACTGGGGTTGTACCTTAGTGTGGGTGTTCTGGGCTCAATCGCCGGTACCAAAAATAAGTAAATAAATAACAAAAAAGTGAACAAACAGTTCATGAAAACAAAGAGGGGAGAAAGCAGATGAGGAAGCACACTGGCCGGCTTCGCCCAGGCCTTGGGGTCAGGGCTCCTCAGCGGCCTCGGGAGGACCCGGCTCCTGGGCGAGGCACTTACCGGCCGCGTTTCTGTGTACACCGAAGACAGGCGGTTCCAGACGGCCTCCAGGTCCATCCTCACCAGTTTCCAGAAGGCCAGCGCGGGGCTGGGGCTGGGCCTGCGCCACAGGTGCACGGGGGTGCAGGGGAGAGGCGGTGGTGGAGGTGCAGTGGGCGGGGAGCTGCAGCCCGCGTCGGCGCGGGGGCTGGAGTTCAGCGGACCCTCCTCGCGGCGCCGGTCGCAGGTGCACTGCTTAGGTGCAAGGCCGGTGCTCGGTCCGCAGCAGGCTTAGCGCCCCGACGCGGAGGCGCCCGGAGAGGCCGCGCAGCTTCCCAGCCCTGCCTCGGAGATCACCACCCCCTCCTCCAGAGAGCGGCCCGAGGCCCGGCTGGTGCCGGTCACCGTGGCCAGGAGCCCGGCGGCGGCCCGGCCAGCCAGGGCGTCATTCTCGTCCTGCTCGGGCACCCTCGTGCGGCGGGGACGGCGGGTCCCCGAGGAGGAGGCTGACGGCCCGCGTCCCCATTGGAGCGCCGCCGGGGACCCTGGATTCAGCAGCAGGGCCCAGAGCAGCAAGGAGAAGGCAAAGCTGCTGTGGCCAGCGGTAAAGCCCTTGGAGTTGGAAGGAATGGATGAGGTCCCTGAAGTAGCCTTTGATTCTCACTCACTCACTCTCATTGCATCATAAAGGGTCTCCCCCTGAGTCTCTGACCTTTGGGAGATTTTGGGAATTACCAAAAATAGAGAATGATCAACACATGTCCAGAGTAGAAAATCAGAGCTTTATTACAATATGGAGTAAGGTGGAAAGGAAGATGGAGATCCAGGCTGAGCATTTAGAGTACAAGGTTCTTCACGGTTCCCTATGCCGGTGAGATGAAGCATGTGTGCCACCAAGCTGAGGGATCTGCGTTGGAGCCAGGAAGTGATGCTCACGATGAAGATCACAGTTTGCCTGATGAGGACAGCAGCCATTCCCAGAGACAGTGAGGCCCTGAGCTCTTCCTCTGAGGAGAACAGCCAAGTTCACGTCAGGAAAGCCATCTGCAGCAAACTTCTCCAAGAAAATCAACAGCCACGATCTTCCCCTCCAGTTCTCTCTTTGTGGCTATTGGTAACAATCTTCAGGTGGGTCCTCCATGCCCAGACCACGCTGATTCAGTTTGGCTGGGCATTGCAAGTTGACCATTAGTCAATCCCCACACCAATATTATTTCTTTCTGAGTCCAATCAGAGGACTTGTGAAGTCACCAAGTAGTAGCTAATGATAAAGTCTTCTTTGGAAAAGCCGGTTCTTTGGAAGGATAAACAAATTAGATAAACACTTACCAAGAGAAAGAAAAGAAAAGACTCATCAAGGCAATTAGATATAAAAAAGGTGAGGTTTCAACAGTCACTAATGAAATTCAAAAGATAGTAACTACTATGAAAAGTTGTAGTCCAACCAATTGGAAAATCCTGAAGAAATGGACAGTTTCCTAGACTCATCCAAACAACCAAAGCTAAGCCAAGAAGACACAAAAATGTTGAGCAGCCTAATAATAAGCAATAAAATTTAGGCAGTAATAAAAAGCTCATCAATCAAAAAAGTTCAGGACCTGATGGATTCACTGCTGAATTCTACAAAAAATTTAAGGACGGTATATCACCAATACTCCGCAATTTCTTCAATGAAATGGAAAGGGATAGAGTGCATCCAAACTCATTTCTGGAAGCCAGTTTTACTCTGATCCCCAAACCAGACAAAGACCTAACTAAAAAGGAAAACTATAGGCCAATCTCCTTATTGAATATAGATTCAAAAATCCTCAACAAAACATTAGCAAATAGAATGCAACACGTCATCAAAAAGATTATACATCATGACCAAGTAGGTTTCATCCCAGAGTTGAAAGGATGGTTCAACATATTTAAATCACTAAATACACTACATCACAAAGTCTTCTTTGGAATGGAACCTACTGCCAAATAGGAGGAGGAGAAATTCTCAAAATACCAAGAGGTAGTCAGTGATGTCCATTAGTTGTCCATGCAGGATTCCAGTGAGTCTGAGTAGGGCACCCCTGTAGGCTGATGGGGGAGGAGAGAAAGCAGTCCTCTGCATCATGGCTGCGGGATGTGGTGGGTGGGAGGAGATGGGGATTCCCTGGAAGTCATCACCAGGCACAAGGTTCCAGGCAGAATCTCAGATGGTGCTAACCAGGGGTGTAGAGGTATCTGTGTCTGGGAAAGGAAGGGTAATGGTAATCTGTTCCCCGTGAAGCATCTTGTCTTTCTCTGATAAGGGGCAGATGTGGACCCAAGAGAGTCATAGGCTCCCCATTTATCCCACACCAGCTGGATGGGTGGGGAGGGGGTCAGGTTCCCTGGGTGTAGCATCTGTGTTTGGGAGAAATCAGGCAGGACAGAAGGGGAAAGGATGACTAAGAATTCCTGTAAATTGTGTTATTAGAATTTACTTCAGTGAATAGCAGATAACAGCAGCCAGAATACACCATGAAATAGTAGATTTATTGTCACTTGGGCCAGAATTACCGAGAGCACTTTCAGTGATGAGAAAATGCCAAAAGGATCAGCACAGGTAGTGCGGAAAGAAATTTAGGGCCACGATGGATTCTTAGTGGTGTGGATATGCTGGCACTGACCCTCCGGGATTAACAGCAGGGTCGGAAATGTGGCAGCTGCCCGGGGATCCAGGGCCTGCAGCTAATGTGCTTTGGTCATGTGGCCCCTGCTGGGATTCTGGGGGAAGCTGCTGCAGTAGCCGCATGAACAGCCTCCCCAGCTGGGGAAGTGACTCTGGGTAGGTAAGGGTACAGATGTCCTGGGAGGCTTCACTGTCCTTGGATTCACTGACTGGATATCTCAACGGGAGTTCATTCAGATTGCAAATTAATTAAGAAGCGGGACACACTTATAATCTCAGGAAGGTTCTAGTTATTGGGAGATGGGTCCAGGGACTCAGCTTGCTATTCAGCCATGCCGTCCTAGGGGATTAGGTTGTTGTCTCTGCTCCGGGTCTGCTTTATGAGTTTTTCTGAACAACTCTTTCCCTGATTATAATAATAGGCCAATCCACTAACATTTATAAAGAGATTAACCACGTTTTGTTTTGTTTCATGCTGCTATTTGGCCTTGTTAAGAAAACAGGTTCTAGGTGAGGTTTCAACTCTACTTCGTATCATTCATGCCACATTCCTCCCTCTTCACACCTAATTCAGACCTATGTAATCATACAACTGTGTAAATCTAAACTCATGTTTTTACCACATTTCTAGTGGCACATACATTTCTGGTGTCTCATGTAATTTATTAGGTATTCCTATAGAGTAATTCCAGTTACTATCCGCACTTCACCGAGGAGAAAACAGAGGCAGACGCTGCTTATGAAACCTGTCTCCAGGTACATAGCCAGCTCCTGTTCTCAAGATTCAAGCCCAGGTGATTTGGTCGCAGAGTCAGTGTCCCTACTCAGCTCTCCAGAGCAGATCTGGGGCAGCCTGTGCTATTTACCATCTGTGAAATCCAATGCTCAGAGTGCATTCTTCTCAACGAGTGTAACTCAGAGCAGCGGATTTGATTTTCTTGCCCTCCAACCTACACCATTTTGCCAGGCTAGTTTCCACACTGTCCAGAGCATCTCTCTTTTTCTCACACCATCCCCTCCTTCTGTGTCCTCTGTTCTTCCTTAACACCCACTCCCTCAGTGGGGCTATTTTCCACTTTACTCCTGCTCAGAGCCCTTCTCCTGGCTGCCGTGGATGAACCCACAGTTGACTGACAAATAAAAGATCAAGTTCTGTAAAGTAAGCAGACATGGGCGCCAAACTGGGTCAGAGCTGCCACTCATGGCAGGCACAGAGCAGGCTCCAGCTGTCACTCTGGGTCCTGGGGAAGTAGGAGGCTGGGGTACTTACACATAACGGATGCAGGCATGTTTATTTCTGATATTCTCATCTCCATCCCTCCTTGAAAGTCACGAGATTTCCAGTTTATGCCATGATGTTCTTGTGCCCAGAAGTTATAAGTGACTCCAGGAAAGTTCTAGTCCTTGGGAAATGGATCTAGAGACCCAGGTTGCTATTCAGCCATTTGGTCCTAGGAAACTATAGGTCATCTCCTCTGCTTCCATTGTGCTTTATGAGCTGGCAGCTCAGAAATGAGGACATCACTAGGGATGAAAGGCTGGAAGGAGATAAGTAATTCACTTTATAGAAAAAATATAAAATAATATTTGCAGAAGACAGAGGCATGGGATGAATGTCATTGGTGAGGTTTCTGGACCACAGGAGAGAGAATTCTACAGCAAGAGAGAGCATGATTTGGAGGTGAGTAGGTTTTGTGGCAGAAATAGTTTGATTTCACACCAAAACCTTGCACATTCAGGAGACTTTACAGATGATTAAACTGCATGTCAGTGACTTTCTCTGTAAAGAGGAAGTTGTTTAAAGGGAGTGTTTCCAATAATTTCCAGAACATTCTTCTAAAATTGTTTCATCTGCCCATGCACTCACCCAATCAGTATTTCACAGGGGGTTGTGTATCCCCCAGGACAGGAAAGCGGGAGACAGGCTCCTTCAGAGTGCTGTGTCCTGGTGCAAAGACTGTGACTATAAAGGCAGGAGAGCTTGAAGTTTTGCACTTGGCATCAGAGACCATGCACTTCATCCATTACAGTGGCTGATCATGTTGGAGCACAGATTGCAGAGATATTTTGTCCCTTCAGACTGGCTCCCTGAGACAAGCTACCCGTGAGCTCTGCCATCGTCTGTCCAACCCTCGTTCACACTCTTGTGCTTGTGCGTGGCCTTGAAAGCACTTGCTAGTGCAGATGCCTCACACACAGATGCATTCACAAGGGCAAAGCCTGCCTAGTTCTCCTCCCTCAAGGTCACTGCTGTGTTTGTCAGTGAGCATGAGGAGCTAGCATGACCTCTCCTAGCACCCTGCCAGATGATCCACCGTCCCAACCATGTCCTTGGATGTCATGACTCAGAAGCTTCCAAGCCCCAAGCCTCATCTGTGTGGGCCCGGATTTCACAGTGGTCTTCACAGTGTCTCCTGGATTGTGAGTCCTAGTTGTCAACACACATAAAATTTGCCTCTGTATCCTAAGTGTGTAGATAGATGTGCGCTGAATGGCTGGTAGGTAATTATATAACTTTTGATTAGTGCTATGTACAGGTACTAAGTGTGTTGGTTACTTTTCTCTTGTTGCTGAGACAAAATACCCAACACCTAAAGTTAAAGGGGAAAAGGTTTATTTGGTTTATGTTTACAGAGGTTTCAGTCCATGATCAGCTGGCTCCAAGGCAGGGAAAGCAAACAGGCATCACAGAGGAGAAACAGCAGGGCACACACAAAGTAGCAAAAACAACAAGGGACCTTAGCAGCATCTTTCTGCCTTTCTTATTGCATCCAGACTACCAGGGATTAGGGTGGTGCTAAAAAAAATCACTCACTTGTAGCTAGTGGTTTAGTAATCACACACCCTTAATCCCAGCATCACACTTTTCAGATTAAGCCTCCTCTGAAAAAGCATGAGGCTTTTTCAGCCTCCCAAAGATGGGGGACATCTAAACACAAGCCATAACACTAAATGATTTCACTCTTGACCTGAACTCTCAAAGGTCAGTGACTATGAGATTAGAAGAAAAAGAAACTATAGAAAGGACATGTCTCAGCTGGGTAAAAATCTCAAAGTCTTATTTCTTAGTACCTGGCCAAAGGTTTGAAAAGGAATGGGAATTATCTCTATTAAAAGCTGTTTTCCAAGTTTGTTCCATATAGAAAGTCTTCAGCAAATATATGAACAATGAAGGAATGAAATGATTATTGGGAAAATGTGTGTAATCCAGCATTATTTCTTACTCTTCCGTCATTCATTAATAAAGCTCAATGAACTTTTGATCTGCATCATTCTCTTGAGTAGAAATAATTATGCTATTAGAATCCTCAAAGCATAATGAACACTCCTAAAAGAGTTTAAATTAGGCTCCTTCTATTTCCAAATGGAGTTCTCAAGGACAGGAGCTGAATATTGTCAATCTCTCCATTTCACACACGTGTCTAGGCAGATCCAAGGCATTATATATTCTTGAAAGAACTGAAATTATTTAGGTATCTTCTCTGTGCCTCCTTATGCACTAAGTCCCAATAAATGGCTCCACTTTTCAGAGAGGAAGCTACTAATATGTCTACTTTAGATTTGAGGATTTATATTGTCTAACTGAAGTCTTTGAGGACACTCAGCTTATAAAACTAGAGTTGCAATTTGTTCACAGATCTTATGATTTCAATTTGAAAGACTATTATATTAAAAAGTACCCTATCATGTAATGGGTGTTTTGATTTTTATCATTACAGTCATCATCACCACCAAATCTGAGGAAATTGCTTTAATCCAAGTAATAAATTTGTTAGTAGAGACCTTGGACCCCACAAGGATATGGTGTCAGGAATGAGGGTCTGACCCTGAAGGGTAGATGTGTGGAATGGTCTTTGACTCTATGGCCCAGAAATTCAGCCTGACCAAGGAAGTAGAAGTTAGAGGAGCATCTTGGCAGATGGGAAGAAACTGGAATAGAACACATCCACAAGGAAGCTGTGGTATGAGTCTCTGGTTTTTCCAGAAGTGTGTCCTACAGTCACTGTCAAGGCACTGGCTCCTCTAGAATCCCCAGCATCTGTTTGGGGAAGTGGCCTCATTCAGGGAGGCATGTGACCAGGTAGAGCCCCATTAGGCTTCAGCCCAGTGCAAGGCTCTAGGAGGTCACAAGGACTCCCGGAAGCAGGGACAGGGAGGCAGGGGAATGTCTGGAATGATGCAGCAATTCCTGGTGACATAATAGCCACCATCTGCTGTTGTTGGGGTCAAGCTTGGACCTATAAAAGGCAGACCTGGCTCTAGCACCTCATCTGCTCCAACTCCCCAGGGACGAGTCTGTGCTCTCGAGTGACCAGGGTGAGTGGGGACCTGGGAGCCAGAGGGGTCTGAGCAGAGGAGAGGGGTGGGAAGGCAGGCTGATGAGGATGATGTGCATTTGACTGTGTGTGGTAATGAGCAGGAATAAGTCTCAGTCCGCCTGAAGTCTCCGGGTACGTCTTTGGATTGACAGAAGTGTGAGTCTCAGTTTTGTGAGGAACCTATATTTCCATTTAGAGGCTGAGTGCTTCTTTAAGATATGAAGCCTTTCAGTTCTTGTAGATTAGAAAATGCAAAGGAAGTTTCCATTGTATATAATCTTTTTTTGGGGGGGGGTACCGGGGATCAAACTCCAGACCTGGCGGTTTCGAGGCAGGCGCCAGAACCACTGAGCTAAATCCCCGGCCCCCATTGTATATAAACTTTAATGCCATATTTTATTCTGGATTCAACCACAGGAAGGCTTGTGATCAGCTAGAGTCCCAGTATATTGAAGTTGTCTCCTTCCATTGACTGGCTATTTGTATTATTATTGTATATATTATAGTACTTATGAACTAAACATCCAGAATCTTCGCCATATTATGTAATTTTAAATGACTCAAATTACATCCTTGGTTTTGTATAGCTAATGTGTTTCATTACTAATTTTCAGGTTGGTAAAGTCCCAACAAGATGTCCTACCAGCAAAACCAGCAGCAGTGCCAGCCCCCTCCCAAGTGTCCACCCAAGTGCACCCCAAAATGCCCACCGAAATGCCCTCCAAAGTGCCCACCCCAGTACCCAGCACCGTGCCCTGCTCCAGTCTCTTCCTGCTGCAGCTCCAGCGCCTCAGGCTGCTGTGGCTCCAGCTCTGGGGGCTGCTGCAGCTCTGGGGGTGGTGGCTGCTGCCTGAGCCACCACAGGCGCCATCACTTCCACCGCCGCAGGCACCAGGCTGCTGACTGCTGTGAGTGTGAGCCCAGTGGTGGCTCTGGCTGCTGCCCTGGCTCTGGGGGCTGCTGCTGAGCTGGCTCACAAGCAGGTGTTGGAGGAATCCAGGGGTCTGGAACCTGATGCAGCCTGATGCTTCCTGCTTCCCATTCCCTGTCCTGTAAACCATGGAGCAAGAGGGATCATGAAGACTCATGGAGATTCCTGTGAAAAGCCTTTATTTGACTGCAACCTATGTGCTCTGCTGCCACCTATATCTTCTCTTCTTCCTTCCTTTCATATTTTAATAAAGCTCTGATTTTCTCCTCTCAAAATGTCTTCTTTATTCTGTGTGTGTGTGTGTGTGTGTGTGTGTGTGTGTGTGTGTGTGTGGCTTCTCTTGGCCCCCAAAGGTCAGACTCAGAGACATGCTATTTGTAATACAATGACGGGACCTAAGTAGGGAGTAATTGAGAGGGTACTTCACAGGACTGATTTTTCTCTCCAACTGTAACATGTTTGGAGGTGCAAGGCGGTCACCTTTGGCAACAGCAGGCTTTTGTTTCTCACTGCTAAGGTGTACAGATATTATGATTTTTGTGTTTCAGAGGTTAAGACAGGTTGAGAAATACTTTTTTGTAGACTTGTTCAATGGCATGTTGTATTCAAGATCCAACCACAGGAAGGCTTGTGACTCAGCAGAGTCTCAATATATTTCAGTTGTCTCCTTCCATTGACTGGCAAAAATCTCCATGTCACATAGTTTTCCTAGATGCTTAATCCAAATCCTTGAAATGCAGGCTGAGAGAGACTCTTCCTTCCTCAGAGTATTGCACACGGTCACTGAACTCCATTCTAGGGAGCAGGAATCTGGGTAAGATCAGCTTTTTAACTTGTGCCACATACATCACACAAACTCTGTCTTAGCTTTTGATGTGCTACTCAGGACCTTATCCAGGCCCTGGCTCCTGTTGTGGGCAGGTCAGTGATGAATGATGGAGGTACTTCTCCAGAAAGCTATAATGTCTAACTTAAAAAGTAAAAAGAACGCAAGGTGAACAATGCTATAGGAGGGATGGGCATCCAACCCCCATCCACACTTCTGTTCTTGTGGATGACTTTGCAAACACTTGCTCATACACTTGCTTCCCACACAGACGTATTCATAAGGGGACAGCCCAGCTAGCTCTCCTCCCTCATGGTCACTATCATATTTGCCAGTGAGAATGAGGAACCTGGCTTGGCCTCACCTAGCTCAGGGTCAGATGATCTATTTTCCCAACAATGTCCTTGGAAGTAATGACTCAGAAGTTTCCAACCCCAAGCTCCATCTTGTATGAGCTTGGATTCCATAGTGATCCTCAGGGTGTCCACTGGGTTGTGCATTTCTAGGCCACAACACATGTTATTTGCCTCTATCAACCAAGTGTTTGGAAAGATATTAGCTGAACAGCTCATAGGCAATTACTAAATTAATATGTTTGATATTAAGTTAGTTTTTGAATTCTGACCAATATTAATTTTTTAGCTTTTAAAATACTTACTGGCCATTTCTAGAAAATTGATGACGTTATTCTTATATTCCTTTCCAGTTTTCTAGAACTTATGGTATATAGTGGGTATTAACCTTCAGTGGTTTATTAAAATGAGTCCATGAAGTTTCACTGGCTCTTTTTGTAGTATCTTTTGTTATGGAAGTATTTTATATAATGAGATATGCTTTCCTTTGCTTTCCTAGTTTCGTATCTCCAGAGTTGTTGAAGTAGTGCTCCCTTGGCCTTGGCTTCTGCATGTCAGACAATTCCACAAACTCCTAAGTTACCCCCGCCCCCCGCCTCCCGAGAACACAGTATATAATGAGAAGAAAACTCGGGAAACTGGCATCATTATGGGGTGGCGGAAGAGCAGCCTAAATTGAGGTGGACGCCTGTGTTTGTTTTCAAGAACTTTCACCGGAGGGAAGAGGAAGCTCACCCTGCCATCCCATAGGTCTCTTCTCTGGGTCTCTTCATTCTTTTTCCATGGTGAACTGAATTTCTTCTCTAGCTGGCTTTCCATGCACAGGACATTTCCAATCGCATTATGTTCTCACTTGCATGTTACCTTTTGTCTGGCATGTGAGTATGTGTGCTAGAAGTTATGTTGCATTGCTGTTAGAAACTCAAGATTGCAGTGGTTTCAAAGAGAAGGCAGGCTACTCTCATTCAGATTTCATAAGGTCAAAGTTAGTGTGGCGGTTCCACGACAACCCCACAGGTGACCAGATGAGCCCACTCTGTCCTATGATTTTATCATTAGTTCTGCCTGAGTCCCCAAAGGTGTTTATGACCTCAGGATGCCTGATAGAGTTCTGATCTGCAAGGCTGTGTTTCAAACAGAAAGAAGGGGCAAAGGTGGGAAACAGACCTCTCCCATCAAAGCCTCCTTTACTCAGCTTCCCTGATGCCACTAGAAACTTTCTAGGCCCTACTGCCTGCCTGTCGTACAGAAGGGTGAAGTTCAGTTTGTGATATCTGGACTTTGTTTTGTTTCTGGATAATTTCAAAGATGTAAAACTGAAGAGGAGCAGGTATGTTGCGCACACACCCAGCAGTTCCTGGTGTAGAGTGGCATTCTAGGAAAATGTTGCTGGGTGGATGAGTGTGTGCAAATGGTGACACACACTGCGCTTCATTCACATCTGGAAGCATGCCATGGGCAACTCTTAAAATAAACATTCAGAAGAATCACACTCAGTGACTCTGCGTGGGCTCTGACTTGTGAGCTGAGGCGGGGTCAGGTCTCGCGATGGTTAAGCAACTGGGAAGTCTGGAGTGCTGTGGAGAGTTCTTTGGAGCAAAGCAGGAAACCTGCCTCCCTACCTGAGGGCGACTCAGCGCTTCTGCCACTGTCTGCTTATTTCTGACCCAGCCCTCATCCAGAGGTAGGCAAGACCAGGGCCTCCTGCATTGTCTCTATAGCAGGAAGGGGAAGCAGAATCTTAGATTATTTGCATGAGAAGAGCTGAACAGCACTGTAAGAACACGATTTTATAGCTTTATCTCTTGTAGAAATATGCAGAGGATTTTATTACTTTCACACTTCATTATTCTTTTTAAGAATATTAACACTAGATGGACACCATAGACTTCTATATTAAACCTGCTAATCCTTCCAAAGAGTAGATAGCTCTATAAATTTTTGCTTGCCTTTATACAAACATATGCTTTTAGAAATAATTTATTTGTTTTTAATATTTGTTCATCTAGAGAACAGGGTTGTTTCTAAAACTTTTATTTCACATTTGATAGAATTATTTTTTAATTTCATTGATATAGGTGGTTAGGTTTTCATTAAGATGATTTTTACTAAGAAGATTTTTACTGAGCTCAGTTCTGAGGATTTTTTTGTATTACGGCTTTTACCAAAAACTGGCTTTTACCAGTTTCTCTCAGAGTTTCAAATTAGATTTTGCTGTTATATGGTAGAAACTTGTTGCTGGGAAAATTTTTCTTTTTTTTACTAACTCTAAGGATTTTCTTGCTTATTCTTGTGTATAGTCTAGATTGTAAAATTATGGTGTGCTCACATAAATCTCAAATAATTCTTTTCTTTCTTTTAAGCAACTTTAGCCCTGCTACTCTCTCGTAGTTTGTCTGAACTTGCGAGACAGTGCAGTCCCACCAAGAGCTGAAGTGGTGCTAGCACACTGCTTTGGGACAGGCATTCCCCATCATGTAAGAGAAATAATTTTGCGTGATGATTTTCTTTTTAAAAATTAAGACTTAGCATTGAATTTTATCAAGTTCCTTTTCAGAGAGGCTGAAATAATCATGTCCGCTGGACTGGAAGCAGTAGGGACTTTCTGTTCTTCCCTGTAGTACTGAGAATAGAGGAGGCACTCAGCAAAGACATATGGAGTGATTGGATTGATGAATGAATCAATAGGAAAAGAGTGATCTTTATTATAACCACACACTGGTGAGTCAAGATAAAATTCAGACAAAGAAACGGAGTCACAGAGGAGTAAAACGACTACAAATTACAGATGTGCGTAATGGCAAGACTGGGACTTGGACAGGCTAGTGCTGATCCCCAAGCTTTCAAATCTTGCCCAATCAGAAAGTCTGCATCTTTCTGCTGCTCAAAGCAGGAATTCAGCTCAAATGTTGATACTGTCCGTTCCTAGCGTTACTTCCCAATAGTTCAGTCAGCCCATCAAATTTCTCTGCATAAATCACACTGGTGGAGTGTCACCCCTCACCCGAGTGAGCAGATAGGCGGCTGCTGCATGGGTGAGTCTGACATCGACCAACTCCAAGTCAGGTCTACATTTTGCTTCTCTGTACCACAAGGCAGTAGAGTTGAAGACTAACCAGCTGACTTGATCAGCTGACCTGATCTTAAAGGAAGGCAACACCCTCGTGTGGTAAAAGGAATCAACCACACCGTATGACTGTGGGCACCAAGTCCAACAGCCCACTGAAACCCTTCCCTGTGGCCTATATCCAGCATGGAGCAGTGGGCTGCTTTTGTTCCCCATCTACCAGTGGGGACAAGGATGTACCCTGGCTTGGACAGTAACCACACCTGGGGGGAATAAACAGGGGTGGGGTCTTTGGTGTAGGGAGGTGCCTCCAAAATGTACAGGCCCTAAAGCTATGCACAGAAAATTGTGATGGCTGGATCTCAAGACTTCAGAGTTTGAAAACAAACCACTCATTCAATAACACACAACTTTTTTGACTCAATCTTTTAAACTTTGTTTTCTGTTTTGTATTGTTTTTATCTTTCTTTCATCTGGATTTTTTTTGTGAGTTTTGGGATTTTTTTCTCCCTCATTTTTCCTCTTTAGTTTCTTTTATCTCTTCTTTTTCCCTTTCAATATTTTTCTCTTCCTTCTTACTTTTATTCTTGTTCTTCCTCTGTTCATATTTTCTCTTCTTTTTCTTGTTCATTCTTTCTTGCTCTGTATCACCATTAATTTCCTTTTACTCATCTCACTTTTCTCTCTTCCTTCTTAGACCCCACTGATTAATTTGTTTGACTTTTATTGGAACATGTTTTCAGTACATAATGATTACATTCATTGTAGGGAATTGGCCCATGTATGTAATACATTTTAACTCTTTTTTCCCATTCCTTCCACCCTTCTTTTATTTTTTCAGCATCAGATTCATTGATTTATCTTATAAGACCCTATAAAGTTAATTATCATGGGTACAGATTAAAAACTAGACTAATACTGTAAGCCAGAAAACATATAAAACATTTAAGACAATTGAACTAAGTCAAGGTATACTCTTAGATACGTTGTCTGCACTGCCTTACAATAATTTATTCTCTGTTTCCTTCTTGTCTTTTATTCACTCACACACATATATAGAGAGATAGAGCTAGAAAGACAGAGAAAGAACTAGAGATAGAGAGATATAAGAGAAACCTCGTGATATTCAAGCTTGTATGTCTGAGCTGCTTCACTTAACAATACGGTCTGAAAGTGCATTCATTTTCCTGTGAGTCACTTAAGTTTATCCTCTTTACAGCAGAGTATTACTCCATTGTGTATAAATACCACATTTTCTCTATCAATTCCTCTGTTGACCAAGATTAATTGTTTTTCAAATTTTGCTTTTCTTCATTCACAGATTCCTCACCCCCCTACCTTTACTAGTATAACTACTAAGATTTATGAATCTCCAGATAGCTAGGTAACTTTGATGCTACTGCTGTTGAATACTCTTCTCTTAGTAGAGGTAAAGTTCTACCATTCAGTAGATATTTACTGTAGATCAATGGTAAGTTCATATTTGGTGTGCTTAGTGTTTATACTGAGGCAGATGAGAAGCATCTGGCTCTCTCACTTTTCCCCTGGCTGCTGGTGGGAGATATGGCTTAGCCAGCAGCTTTTGGCTTCCCCTCTTGCTTCCCTTTGGCCCCTCCTTTTACCCCAATGGACTGGGGCAGTTTTCTTGTGTCCTCTGGCTAGCAGATTGCCATTCTCTGTTGCAATATGAGTGCAGCCAGGCACTCAGACTCCTGCTACTTCAGAGGATGTTGCAGTAATGATTACATTCATCATGGGGAGCTGGTAGATGCACGTAACACATTGTGAGTCTTTTTTCTCTTTCCCATCCCTCCCTCCCTGTCCCTACATCTCTTTGTTTTACCTTTCCCTTTTGTGAAAGATCTATCTCCTTATTTCTTATCATTTATTTTACTCTTTAATTTATTTATAACCACTTTAGGAAACATTGAAATAATTTCTCAAAATGTTAATCGTAGATTTACCATTATTATCCAGCATTTCCATTCCTGGTATATCTCCAAGAAAAATGAAGACATACATCCCCACAAAAATTTTTTAAAGAATGTTCATAGCAGCATTATTCATAATAGCAAAAAGTGGAAACAAAACATAATCAACAATTGGCAAATGGATAAATAAAATATATTATATTCATGCAATTTGGTATTATTCAGCAGTAAAAAGCAATGAAGCACTGATACATACACTTTGGATAAAATGTGAAAATACTGTGCTAACTAAAAGGAGCTGGTTACATAATTATCATGTTATGTTCTATTTATATGAAATGTCTAAAACAGGTAAATGAATATAGAGAGAATGCTGATCAGTGCTCACTTAAAAATGGGAAAGATATAAGGTTTATTTTTAGGGTGAAAAATATTCTGAAATTAGATTGTGGTGATGATTTCATAGCTATAAATGTCTTAAAGTTACTGAATCATATACTTTTAATGGGTGAATTGTATGGTTCGTGAATTATATCTCAGTCTATAGCCAGTAAAAGTATTAAAAATCTGTTGCACTATACCTTAAATATATAAGATAACAGAAAAGTTGCAAATTTGAATAGGATTATAACTGAATGTATAGATTATTTTGTATAAAACTGCACCTTTTTAATACTAGGTCCTCCAGGCAATGAGCTCATACATTTCACTGGAAACCTTTTACCTGGGATAGGCATTGCGTATTGAAATTGAAACTTTTAGAACAGTGGAAGAGAACTGAAACAGTTATAAGAAATGTGTGCCAAAGCACTTAACAAAGAATTTCAGTCTGATGTCACAGAAGGCTTAAAAGGAACTGGATACTCAGGTCCACCTTTAGGGACACCTCCCCCCCCCCCTTTAAAGCAAGTCTTACTTTGTATAACTTATTTTTTGTGGTTAAGACACCTAAAAAGTGAGAGCAAACTACGCTTCCTTTCCTGGTGCTGCTTACTGCTTCTTGGTCCCCTTCCATAATGAGATCTTGTTTCCCTGCCCTCCCACGTGTAGCATAAGCTCAGGCATGCCTGTTTGTGTATCACACTGGATTTTCCTGTTTGGATATGTGCCTGTGTTGGAAATTTGGCCAAGCTGCTAGGAACAGAAAGCTAAAATAATAGCTCTTCAGTAAACTACAGGATTATTTTTATTTCACATTCTTAACATCAAGAAAGTTGTTCTCTGGGGCCATGGGGCGAGTTCCATGTCTCATCCTGGCTCCTTTTGCTTTTCTTCTCCTCCATCCTTATTGCTGAGCATTAGTAAAATCCCCAGTACACCAAGATGCTAGGATTCCAACCCTGCTGCTTGGGACCCAGGCAGAAAGGAGACCTGGACAAGAAAGCCACCAGCTCAGGAGCCTCTGCACTGAAGCTTCACTTCCAGTCATTCATTTCCGTAGTTGTCCTTCATAATATGGGTCAGGACAAGTCAGTGTTTCTCCAGGCAGTGTCTCACGCCACCCTCAAAACACAGTGCACACCCCTTCCTGAGCCACACCTGTGGGAATTCCCAAGGTGACTGCCAAATAATTGACTTTCCTCTGTTCGCCTGAGGAAACTGGCCTCTCCTCATACCATTGGAGGTGGCTTCATAGGCATGAGACACCTTACTTTTTTCGATGAAGGGCACGGATGCATTGCTGCACTCCTAGGGCACTGCTTTGAGATACCCAAGGGTCTTGGCCATTTTTTCCTAGAAAGCCATACTATGATCAAAAGAGTTAGTTGCCTCCAATATTTATTTCCCCTTTTTTTAGTTGTATAACTTCTATATTATTATTTTAAAAGCAAAGAGCCTAGTGTGGGACTCCCCTTCTTCCAGCAGCTCAGCTGCCAGATATAGGGGCAAGTCCTGCAGCTTCTGAAAAACTACGGTGGCGGGGTGGGTGGGGGCGGGGGGCGGTATTTTAGAGCATCCAGAGGGCAAGGAGAGTGGGAATGGGAGCTCTGAAGGGAAGGCAGCCTGGATACTGTTGTTCCCAAGTGGAGACTGCCTGGACTTCTGGGAAGAAAGACACTGCCCTTAGGAGCAAGACAAAGAGCCAGGACACCACTGCTTTCTTAGCATGATGGTGACCTGAACAAGAAGATGCTGATCCTGGGGTCTAGGAATTTCCTGAATTTCCATAAGACTCTGGCCTGGGAAACTGACCTTCTGAAGTTTAGGCTGTGATGGCGCTAGAGAGGCATTTGAGTAGTTCCCATTCTTGCTCAGGAATCAAGGAGGCAGGGGATACAGCAGTGATTTGATTGCCCTGGTCCTGCAAGGGCCAGTATTGTTCCTGTGGGAGCTCCCGCTCACCCAGGGGCCCCACTCCCCTAAGGTATGCCCAGAGCTGCATCTGCCAACAGAGTGCAGCCAGGGTAGATGTGTTGTGGGAGCCAGAAGGAAGCCCTGAGTGAGGGCAGAAGGCAGAGAGGGAAGAGGCTCAGTGCCTAGAAGGAGAAGTATGCATGCATAAAGTTTCAAAATTAGTAAACCAGAAAAAAAGAAAAAGAGAAAAAAATAAATATTTTAAAAAGTAGTTCCAAAACATTTTTTTGAAGTACAAGAGAAGCCAAGTCCCTATTCTGAAGGGGACAGTGAGACATCCTAATAAATCAGCTGTACTAAAAAATAAACAAAGAACCCTTGGGTAAGTCAGACAAAAAGACCAAGTCACTGTGAGGGAGAGATAATCAAGCTTCTCCACAGCAGCAAGCCATGCCAGACAACGGTGGAGGTAACACCTCCAAAAAGAGCAGAAGTGTGAACCACGGAATCTGGGTTCAGTCCAGCTGTCCTTGAAGTGGGGAAGGTAACAGACAAATGCTTTAAACTTTGGCTTTGTCTTATGGGGCTCTTCTTGAGGAAATTTCCAGGTGGTTTCCCACCTACTGAGGATGTCTGGGGCAGGTGAAGCAAAAGGACAGGGTGAGCTGGGAGCAACAGTTGTATTGAAGAGACGATCAAAGGTGCTGGCGAAAAAGTATTTGCACAAAATAAGGGGGCCAACCTTGGACTAATATGTCACCGTGTTGGAAGACTAAAGAGAAACAAATTTGTTTGAAAAATATTTATAAGTTCATATCAGCTCCACAAAGATAATTCAGCAGTGTATTGTATTCAAGGGTCAAATAATTCAAAATTGAAAAATAGAGGGCGACATACATGTATGCCAGGTCAATGCAAATGATAAAAAGTTGAATATTATCAGACTATTGGACAAGGTAGAGTTCAAGCTATAAAGTGTTTAAAACACAAAGACATTTTACTTTGGTAAGGGATATCATTTACATAGAGAATATAAAATTACAGGCAGCAAATAGAATAATAAAAACTTACAGAGCAGAAATGATAGACTATGAGTATATTGTCAGTCTTACAACACTTCTGTATGATGGCCCACGCTGTGACAGTTTATTATTGCGGTTGCTCTGCAGCGAGGTGGGTGAGGTGCGGTTGGATGAATAGTGTTAGGCACTAAGGAGGAAGTCTGAAGGCGAGAGGAGTGGCAGGTGGGAATGAGATTGATGTGAGTTCTGGTTTTATCGAAACCCTTTTAATTGAGCTGAAGGTTTAGGATTGAGAGTTTTCAGAGGATTTTTAGGGGGACAAGAGTGAGATATGGGAGAAAGGGGGTTTACTTTGTTGTTTATTCTCACATCCATGGGTCAACCCAAGAAATCTACTAGCTGTGTGATCCAATATGGGGAGTTCTGATAGAGATGTCTATGCAAAAGATTCTAATTCACCGAGAAAAGGGACCTAGTTCCATGGGCAGGTGGATAGACTTGAACTAATTAAAAATAAGGGCAATATTTACTGGAAGGGAGTGAATTGAGACCTGAAAAAGTAGTATATTGTCAAATATTAACAATGAGATTTCTGCTAAAAATATATATGTGTTCATTGAGGATATTGAATGAAGAAATGTAAAGAGATATGTACTGTTGGCTTTCCAGATAATCACTGTGCTGGGGACAACACACGAGATGTGTGGAGCCATGGAGGAGACCCTAACAGCATCAGGCTAAACCTTGCCCAGAGCTCCTGGACCCCAAGTGGTCCAGAGGCTCTTTCTTGTGATAGACAAGGTCTGGTTCCGAAGACAGACGAGAAAGAAGGGCAGCCACAACGTCCCAAGAAAAGGCCTGTCAGTGAACATGGCACTAGAATCCTCTATGAAAAAGATGAGCTTCCCCAAACTGAGGTCACAGTTGAGGAAAAGAATATGACTTACGGAATCCCTCATACAGAACTACTCCTCCACATCAGAGCCCTGACTTGAAGAGGGCAGTTGGGGCATTGCCACACCTGGCTCAGTGAAAAGAACAAAGAGGAGGTGTTAGGTCAGGAGCAACTCAGCATGTGCTCTGCTTATGTAACAGCCACATCCTGCTCCTTCCGGAAGCACGGCTCATCTGAAGCCCAGCCCTGGGGCTCATATAAAATGCGTCCCTGCTGGTGGCTGCTCATCTGCTCTGCCTCCTTGGGGACACATCTGTGGCTGTGTCTGAGATCAGGGTGAGTGCTTCTATGGGAACCCAGAAGGGGGAGCTGAGCAGGATGGAGGGGGGCTGGAGGGACTCTAGGAGGAGGGAGCAGTGGAGTGTGAGGGAGGAGGACAGAATGGTGGGGAAGGAGTGACAGTCAGGAGCAGTAAGTTTGCTCTGGAAGGAGCAGGAACCATGCTGGAAGGTGTTATTGCTGTGGTCTGAGAGACGAAGTGCAGGTGCTTCCAGTGGCTGAGCTCAGCACTGTGAGGGAAGGTTGAGTTATGTAGTCTTAAATTTATGTTTATATATACCAGGAGATGATGGATTTATAAGTTGTTGAATCCTATGCCCAGAAAAGTGATGGGCTTAAATTATCCTTAAAATAGATTTAAATTATCCTTAAAATACCATGAGTAGTGTGGAACGTCAATGTCAATATCTTGAATATGATCAGATTTATCCACTCAGCATACGTTAGGAATTCTCTGGAAGTCTAAAAGTGAAGATATGGCCCTTGCTTCAACTTGATCTCTGCATAGCCACATGTTTTTGCCGTCTCTCCCCATCATCCTAGGGAAAGATTCCAAAAAATATGAAAAATATAATGTCTATGGATACTGAATATCTGATGAGTCTCTATTTCGTCGTCTAGGTTCTCTTAACTCTCACCGAGATGCCCTGCCAGCAGAACCAGCAGCAGTGCCAGCTTCCTCCCAAGTGTCCCCCTCCCAAGCGCTCCCCTAAGTGTTCCCCTAAGAGTGCCCCCAAGTGCCCAGCCCCATGCCCACCTCCGGTCTCTTCATGCTGTGGCTCCAGCTCTGGAGGCTGCTGCAGCTCTGGAGGTGAGGGCTGCTGCCTGAGCCACCACAGGCCCCCCAATCTCTCAGCCGCCGACACCAGAGCTCTGGCTGCTGCAGTGGTGGCAGTGGCGGTGGCTGTACCTGTGGCAGTAACTGTACCTGCAGCAGTGATTGCAACCGCTACAACAGACAACAGTCTGGGGGCTCTGGCTGCTGCTCCTCCGGAGGCTGCTGACAGCCTGGCCTTGAGAAGCACCAGGGAGCAGCCCTGAAGAATGAAAGGGCAAAGGATGCATTGCATTCCAGATGTGTTAACCCCCTCCTCTCTCGACTTTCTTTTAGGCCCCAGTCACTTGGGCAAGTATTCAGTGTTTGCTTTCTGAGGCTTTTCCCACGGTGTGTGTTGGACCTGCCTTCTTCAGGATTCATGTCAAAGTTCGTTTTCCTCAGCCTGCTGAAAAGACTCCTACAGGATGTGATGGAAAACAAGAAATTTACTTTCAAGTCATCCTTTGCCTCTTTCTTTTTTCCCTTTTCTCTTCTTGTGGCTAAATCCTGACCCTTCTCTTTGGATTAGCAGGATAAATTTTCAATTTATGTTGTCTGGTAAAGAAATATTAAATTTAAATATATATATATATCTCCATGTATTTACAAAGCCCACTAATAAGAGTTGTATTGGAATTCCAAGATGCCATATTTAGTAAAATATTACCTGATAGAACTTGGAAATGGGTAGAACAGAAAATTCTATTTAAATGAAAAAAATCCATTTATTATTTCACAAATATATTCTGTAGACCACATTTCCATTTCCCTTGCCTTCAACAGGATTTGGATATGAAATTGGTCTCAACCTCAGCTGTGTACTGATGGTGAAAATTACTGATTTTAGCCGCTGTTCAGATTAGTTGGTGTGAGACTCCTAGTCCTCCAGATGATCCCAACTATCTTGTTGGATACTCATTGTTTCCTTTTATTGTGTTCTTAACACAAAAAAGTGCAGGTGATGGGTATAGCATGTTGTGAATGTGGCAGCAATATATTGTCCATCAGACCCAAGGACTTTCCTCAGTAGTTGGTCATCAGTATTAATGGCAACAAAAATGGTTGGATTGAAAAGAATTGTATACCATGCAGCTAGAAGTTTTTTCTTAAGTGAGTTCCTCTGTAATTAATATATCCAAAGACATAAGAATCAAACAAAATGGATATCTTAGTGTAGTTCTAGGTGGTAACTATCGCTTGATAAAATTTATCTAAGTATGACTAGTTAGAATATTTCCTAAAAGGATATTAATCACATTTACAGGTTGCCAGTAAAGCGCCTTAGATTTAAAGGTGTAGGGGAGTGATTGGAGGGCATATAACAATTACCTGTCAAGTGAATGGATACACCTAATTGTTAGCAAGAACACATAGGAAAACATCATAACAATACATACAGTTTTGATCTTGTATCTTGGTAGTAGCTGGCTGCCACATTTGGACTTTGTCTCATTCTGATACTGAAGATGTAGAACTGGGTTGTGTGTTGAAAGTCTGTAGTGGATGTGGAGGTCCTGTCTGGAGAAGACGACTCCTTAAAATGAGGAATATGAATCCATGGTTCAGAGAATTTTAATTTTGCTGAACAAAGATTGGTTCATAGTACCAAATAGAGTCCCTTTCAGTGAAGTTGGAGGGAGTCCATTATTTGATGTCACTTCCAGTTATCACAATTTCCAGGTTTTTGTCTCCTGACCCCTTTCTGTTAAAATAATCTTTAATTACTTATGATTTTCTGTGGTAAAAATTTTAATAAGACATTGACAGTAGTGGAGGATATCTCCTCAGAGGAAAGATGGCTCATATATTCCTTTATCTACCTGCATGGTCTTTCCTGTTATTATTTCAGGAAAACACTGGTGGTTTTCAAATGGATTAGGTTGAGCAAATGGAAAGGTTGAGCAAAACCAGTGAAGGAATCTTCAGCCAGGGAAGGTTAAAAACCTCTGTCAGTTTTGTCAACTGAATCCTTATTGTTCTATTTGTGAATTCCACTGATCTAGAGGACTGAAGATGATAGATACAGTGCCAGTGTTAGAAAATTGCCCATGCATTACAAAAGGAGCAAATAATTTGACTGGTTAAATGGGTTCTCCAGGCACTGTGGAGATCCCCAGTAGGGAATAATCTCTTCTAATAGGATTTTTCCTACCATCTGGGCCATGGGAATGCTCTAAGCCAATGAGAAAACATATAAATCAAGAAGCTGGTGAAACTTAAGGGGTTCCATGGTTTTTAGAAGATTCTTCAAGTAGTCACTATGTCAGGGAACATGGATGTTTCCCTTTCTTCATACAGTGAAGGTCAGGAATCTAACCTTATCCAAAAAGCTAAAGAGGTGACGTTTGTCCCTCTTGGAACAGTGATCTTTGCAGCAATTGTTGCATGTGGGTTATATAAATTGAAGAGCAGGGGAACCCTAAATGTCCGTTCACCTGATCCACATGTGTGTAGCAGCCCAAGCCTTTGTTGTAGGAGCAATGACCCTTGGTATGGGCTACTCCATGTGTCAGGAGTTCTGGGCAAAACCTAAACCTTAGAAGAAGAGACGCTGTCTTGGTCTTTTGGGAAGCAGTTGCTTGAGTTAGACATCTCATGTCGAAGTTACATATTTGTGTCAAAAATAAATCATTTGAGTTTATTTGGAGCGTATTATACTATTTTGAATAACGGCTTTTTCCTTGCAGACTTGATGACCAAGTGAGTAGTGAGTAGTTCATGAACTGGGTCATTCAGGAATCAACATGAAAGAATCGTGTCACCTAAACGCACTCGATAGTGTTCAAATGTCCATCTTTCTTTCTTTCTTTTTCCTTAAATTCTTTTATTGGTACATTGTAGGTATACAATACATTTACATTTCTCATTGGGAATTGTACCTTTACATGATGGATCTTGGTTCTTTTTTTTCCCCCATCCCCTGCCCTCCCTTCACACCCTCCACCCTTCCCTATTTACAAAGACTTTATTTCCATTTTTTTCATTTCTCATCATTTTTCCTTTCCCTTCTTTCCTTTCCCCTACCCCTTCCACTACCCCTACCCCTTTGGACCTTTTCTTCCTATTTTGCAT
>NW_004624885.1:193052-261621 GCF_000247695.1 Heterocephalus glaber
GTTTTTTGGATGCTATTGTGAAAGGAATTGTTTGCCCTATTTCTCTCTCAGTGAGTCTGTTGTTCAAGTAGAGGAAAGTTATTGATTTTTGTGTGTTGACCTTGTATCCAGCTACTGTACTGAATTTGGTTATTAAGTCTAGAAGACTTTTGGTGGTGTTCTGGGGGTCTTCTATATGGAGTATCATGTCATCTGCAAATAATGACAATTTGACTTCTTCATTTCCTATCTTTATTCCTTTTGTTTCTTTCTCTTGTCTAATTTCCTTGGCTAATGATTCCAAAACTATACTGAACAAGAGTGGTGATAGTGGACATCCTTGTCTTGTTACTGATTTTGGTGTGAAGAATTTCAGTTTTTGAAATGTCCACCTTTCTTAAACCCTTATGACAGTTTATTCTAAAGAAGACAGCAGGCCACCCCTGATGTACTCCTAGTCTGCTGCCTTATATCACATGCCTTGCATGTTCTGTAGGAGTTCTGTTGGCCTCAGTCAGTTCAGCTTTTATCTGTCTGCCCTGTGGACTGGTGTTGGAACTTCAGTTTTTAGGACTGGCTGGCTCTTGAAGAACTCTTTCAAAACATGCATGGAATATAACTTACAAACCTGCCCTCAACTGAACGTGCACACACATGTGTGTGTACCTAGAAAACTTACATCATTGCTGCATAGAAGTAGTATTCATTTCAGAATCACACTTGTAAACAGGAGAATAGCTTAATTATTCCACTTGAGCTCTTTTATAATTATAGAATTATACTTTTGCTGCAGTTGTATTAGAATAATTTTTAAATGTCATCTTGAAATAGAAATATTTATTTTAAATGCTAATACACAGATAAATGAACAGTTTTTTAATATGTGCAGTATGTTTCTTTTCTCTGTAATAATTGTAAATGCTAAACATTTTACCCAAAATGGAAATGACTAGTGGTTTATGAGCAAGCTGGTTCGGTCAGACATTACACCCAAACTTCGATATACTACAGAATGCTTGCAAATACTTGTAAGATTTTCTTGTCTAACCTGAACTTACATTCCAAGGTGATAACATGCTATATGTGTCATGTTATTAAAGTAGGTGAACATATCAAAGAAAAAGGAAACATATAAATCACTCTTAAGACTTATTTGTATCCTTGAGGTGGTAGTGACTGGCAAAGCCCAGTGGCCATATCTTGAAAGATCTCAAAGGCAAAGGGGAGAGTCCTTATGATCCATAAAGAGGCTTTGTGGGGTTATGTGTAGGTCAGAGGGTGCAGCAGGAATATAATTTTGGGCAACTGTAAAAAGTGGTTTTTAATAGTATCATTTTCCGCAGACTATCATTTTATAGTGGTTCCAGACAGTTAACTCATGAACATGTTGTAAAGAAAGGTAACTGAATTCCTGAGGGGCTCTGAAAGTTTCTTAAATGTTCTTGTTGAAGACCCTGTAGGACCATCGCCTGTCACGGACCAAAGTCCTGACCCCTACATTAAGGTTCCAGCTATCTAGCGCCTCCTTTTGGGTCGGAAAGAGAACATCTCTTATCTTCGCAGCAGAGCTCCCTGTGGTATTGATAAGGAGTTAAAAGATTTGGTCAAGGAGAAGTCTAATAAAAGAATTTGCTGCAGTAATCTTAATTAATTCAACCAAGCACACAAGAACTCTTGCGGGTAAGAAAAAGCCTTGCCTCAAGCATTTAAATGGTCCCATTTCAGGGGTGGGAGTGAGTTTCCAAACGTTTATTGACGATGGAGACTGAATTCAGCTCCTCTGTCTGCATGAAGTCAGAGTATGATGACAGTTTAAAGGAAGTTCAACCTTAGCCAGAAACTTCTAGGAGATCTGGAACTCGGGAGCAACTCACCCCTGGCTTCAACTGCTTTTCTGGAATTGGTGAACCCAGAGTTTGAGGCAGATACAAAGTGCTGAGTAGGCTGCCAAAGTCAAGGGGAAGATTGCTGTGAGGTCTCTTCATGGTCATTGTCACCAGACATGTCAAACTAAAGTATAGAATCTCACATAAATGTATGTAAGGAGATTATTTGATCCAAGAGTGAGGATGGCTACCCAGGAAATGTGAATTCTATCTGTGCAAAGTAAGTGCTCTGTAATTGCATCTGAGGGGTCTGGTTTTATAGATAAAAAGAACAAGAAGAGGTTATACCAAACTTGTTACAATTCCACTGATGACAAGAATAGCACAGGAGGTTGACTGGTTGCTGCTCACTCATGTTGTACATTCCAAGAAAGATACAGGGATAAATAGGAACACGACATTCTCCAAATTATTTATGACTCTAATGGCACCATCACATCTACAAGGAAGTAAGCTGAAATCCTTCATGGTTAAAGCTAACTATTTTACAGGACTTTGGAATCTAGGAGGCCATCATTGCTGTCCCACAACCCATGTGCTTGAGGCCTGACAGGGAATGCAGTCTCCTCTTTTTTATTTGTCTTCCTTCCTCCCTCTCTTCCTTTCTTCCTTCCCTCTTTTTTTTCCAAAAAATGGGTCCACAAAAACTCCCCTTTAAATAAGCATACTTTAAAAAATTATACATTTAGACTATTTCACCAGGTATAATATATAAGCTCCATAGAGTTAGGAGCTATACTGGTCATTGTCAAGTCAAGAAACCAGAATCAGGGCTGGGGATTTAGCTCAGTGGTTTCACTGCCTGCTGCACAAGTGCAAGGACCCAAGTTGGATCCCTGGTACCAAAAAAAAAAAAGAAAAGAAAAAAAATAAAAGAAACCAGAATCACTGTGACTATCTCAGACAGAGAAATATTAAGGTAGAAATTGTTTTTAAGCATGTTGGAAAAACTAGAGAAGCAAAAGAAGAAAGAAACTGTTCCACAAATGCTCAAATCCTTTGGTGACAAAGATTGTATACCATAAGATCAGGAAGCAACCACCATCCCTGGAGTCATATACTTTGGGTAGTTGCTGTAATTTCCCCTTCTAGAGCTTTTTCTGCTGCCCAAAAAGGAGCTAAGATCCCTGCTGCTGCTGAAGCTCCAGGGACCAGTGGAGATGGTGACAGCATCCTCAGAGCCAAATGGTCATTGTCCTCTGCACTCCTGATTCCATTCAGGTGCATTCTATCTTTGCAGTCCAACCAGAGTCCAGCTGGTAAGGGCTTCTGTTACTGGTATTCAGAGACATTCAGACTTGGCAGTACAAAAGAGTATATAGCACATCAGAACAAAGATGCAAGCCAAAATATGATGTTTGGCATAGGGACCACCTCCATCTGGTTCACCACCACATCCTCAGCATGCATTCTGGATCATAGTAGGCATATAATATTAATAAATAGATAAATAAATAAATGCTCTGATGCTTGACCTCTGAGGAAAAAGTTGATTTTAAAATGAACTCAGTTTTTTAAAAAAAGTAGAGCCCCAAGGAACGCATAATTAGGTTTACATAATCTTACAGATAGTAAAAATGATTGAAAGATACTATCATTTGCACCTTAAATGTCCCCAAAGGGTGCCATTCAACATGGTATCACATTATCAGCAAGACAATAAAATATAGAACACAGTGGTGCTAGTTTAAGATTTCACAAGCTTAAGATTTCCCATGATTGTAGTTGCAAACAGAATTGGACGAGAACCAAATCAAATTTCCCCATAAGGTCAACACTGAACCTAACCACTGAATTTGATTCAGTTATCATCCAATTCGGTTTGCAACCAGAATGATGGAAAGATTTAAATTTGTGAACAGAGGTACCACTGTATTATTCTATACAAAATGGAAAAAATTACCCTTTATAAAGTGGTAATATTTTCTCCTTAGGAAACTGAAATAGTACACTATTATATATAATAAAAACATTTGAGAAATGGACAGATATAAAGATCAACAGACAGAAAGTAATGGCTTTTCTAAATATCTTTTTAAAATGATTCAAAAGTTAAAGACTGAGCAAAACAATACCATGCTGATATTACTGTGTTAGACTAAAAAATCCTGTAACCTATGACTGTCACCTTCTGTGACAAAGAAGGGTCTTTGCAGATGTTATTAAGGCTAAGGATCCTGAAATGGTGAGCTTACCCGGATTATCTGAATGAAACCTAAACACCACCATCAGCATCCTTACAAAAGGGAGCAGAGGAAGGTCTAACCCAGACAGAAAAGCAGGCATTGTGACCACATAAGCAAAGCTCAGAATAAGGAAGTCACAAGTGAGGGACACTCTCAGCTACTGGAAGCTCAAAAAGCAAGGAATCACTCTCCTCTGAAGCCTCCAGAGTAGGTTCAGCGAGACTGACTTCAGATTTGTGTCTCTAGCACTGTGAGAGGGCAACTTGTTGTTTTCAGTCACCAAGTTTGTGGTAAATTGTTACAGTAGCTAGAGAATATCACTGCAACTACCAAATACTGTAAAGAACATGGAAACAACCCAGGTAGAATTGAGACAAAAATTAAAAAACATTACTTAAAACTTGGAAGAACTGAATGTTCATTGAGAAATACACCATGTACATAGTAACTAATGCAGCAGTGTAAAAATGTCAGTTCTTTCTAAAGTAACCTAAAATCCCAAAGCAATCTTAGTCAAAGCCTATTTTTCAAATGGAGTTTGCAAAGCTCATTTCTCAATCTATTTGAAAAGCTCAGGACTTAGATATAGATAGGAAACCTTTGATATAACATAAAAAAGAGAATATTTGTATTCTGGTCTCAAGATATATAATGATAAGGTTATTATTTTTAAAACTTTAAGGTACATAAATACAGGCAAAGAAAACAACAAAACAAATTACACTAAAATTGACCCATAAATATGAGAGAAGTTTAATATCCAATAACGTTGGCATTTTGAAGTGAAGGGGATAGAACACAACTAAGATTCAGGTATGGTTTCTTCCACACAGGTCCACGTGCCAGAGGAGGCATGCTCATCAGTCAGGGCGATGGCATTGGGAGGTGGTGGGATCTTGAAGAGGTGGGGTCTAGTGGGAAGGGAGTATTGCTCACCTTGCAAGAGTAATTAGTTACTATGAGATCCAGTTGTTATAAAACTAGTGTGGGTTTATCAATTGTTTCTTTTGCTTCTTCTGTCACCCTCAGAGATTTCCTCCCCCCTTCCTCCTCCTCATCCTCCTCTTCTTCCTCTTCCCCTCCTCTTTCTCCCCTTCCTTCTTGTCCTCCTCTTTCCTCTCTCCCTCTCTCTCTGTCTCTTTCCCTCTCTCCCTCTCTCTCTCTCTCACTCTCTCTCTCTCTCTCTTTCTCTCTCTCTCTCTCCCTCCCTCCTTCTCCTTCCACCACATGACGTTCTCTGCCATGAATCTTTTACCAGAAGCTGATACTGGTGCCATATTCCTGGACTGCTATGACCGCGAGTTAAATATTTAACAGGTATTCTATTATAGCAACACAAAATGGACTAAAATGGATACATTCTTAAGGAAATGGTTTAGATTACTTATTTTGGAGGGGGGTTGGTCTGAAAATTTAGGTTGTAATAGAAACAGCAAATTATCTAGAGTGACTATCAATTTATACTCTGGCAGAGTTCTGCTCATAACAAGGTGTTCCAGTAGTCTACATAAAAAAGTTTCTGTCCTGGCCTACAGGTATTATCAGATGCTCTAACTGTTTTCCAATTGAAAATGACATCTTATTGTGTATAATTTGCATAGCCTTAATAGATGGTTTCTCCTTCCACTCATTCCTCCTCGGCAGACTCTGCTCCACCCCTCCAGTATAGCAACTACAAGCCCTTTCTGCTTTCTTGATTATTCCTAGTTCTCTGGGTCAAAAAAAATGAAATATCCTTTAAAGACTGGAGTCTTTGCCTTGGTCAATGCCTTATTTCTAGTAAGTCCTGGAGAACCTCTGCCAAGGGCTACATTTAAGATCCTCGAGCCAGGGTAACTCAAACTGGATGACACTGAAAGAAACATTTTTACTGGAAAAATCAAGGTGCCAAATTGGATTTGCCATAAGCCAATTTGCTGAAAGGGTTAATATACATATATTTATGGTCATGACTTCTCTTTTTTCTGGTCCTTCTGTTCTCAATATAATTGGTTTCTGATATTAATTCTATTTTTATCTTCTCTCTTGCTTTTGGGTTAATTTGATATTCTTAGTCTCCTAAGAAGGAAGTTATATTATTGATATGAGACCTTTCTTCATTTTTAATGCCATAAATTCCCCTCAAAGTACTATCTTAGGTGTATCCCACAAACTTTGATGCTCTATGTTTTCATTTTTATTAATGTAAAAATATTTTCTTTTCTTTTTTGAGACAGGTTATCATTATGTAGTTCAGGCTGGCCTTGAACTCACTATATAGCCTAGGCTGGCCTCAAACTCATGGGAATCCTCCTGTCTCAGCCTCCTGAGTACTGGGATTACAGGCCTGTGCCACTATGCCTGGCTAAAGTAAAAATATCTTCTAATTGCTCTTATTGCTTCCTTTTTGACTTATAAGTAATTTAGAGTGATGCTGATTTCATATGTAAATTTATAGATATCTTATAGTTTATTTGTGGTTTAACTATAGTCTGAGAACATACTTTATATGATTTCAATTCTTTTTTTTTTTGGTACTGGGGATCAAACTTGGGACCTTGTGCTTGCAAGGCAGGTGCAGTGCCACTGAGCTAAATCCCTGACCTTCAATTCTTTTAAATGTTTTTAAGTTTTGTTTCAAGGCAAAAAAATATGATCTGTTTTAGTAAATTGTCCAAGTGCACTTCAAAAGAATGTGTCTTGTGCTGTTTTTGTATGAAGTACTCTGTAAATGTAAATTAGGTCAAGTTCATTGAAAACATTGAATTTGATAATTTGACTGTCTCATTTAATTGGCAAGTTTAATTCATTTACATCTGCTATGAACTAAATGTTTGTGTCCCCCCAAATTGATGTGATAAAAACCTAATTCTCAATTTGATGGTATTTGGAGATGAGACCTTGGAGAGATGATTTGGTTTAGGTCCAGTTATGAGGTTGGAGCCATCAGCATGGGGTTCCTACCCTCATGGAGGAATGCAGAGACGAGATCTCCCTCTTTGTCCACCAAGTGAAGTCACACCAAGAAGGCATCTACCTACAACCCAAGAAGAGCAGTCCTGCCCAAGAATTAAAAGGGTCCAGTCTTCATCTTAGACTTCCAAATTCTAGAATTGTAAGAAATCAATATCTATTATTAAGCCACCAAGTCTGTACTATTTTTTGTTATAGTTACCTGAGACAACCTAAATAACATGTAATCTGATTACTGATAATGTTGGATTGAAATCTATCATCTTGTATAAATACAGCAACAATTATAGATGCATACGCATCATGGATTATTATACATACATATGTTACTTCACCCCGTCTGCTGAGATGGTCTGGAAGTGATGACATTCCAGTAGTGATGAGCTCCATTGTCACCCTGATCTTATTTCCCAAGTACCATTCTCCAGTAAACGGTAAAAGAGCTCATGCAACATATAGCTGATTCTAGGGCTCATCAGAGGGACAAAGAAGTCAAACAAAAAGAGCTCTAAATGGTCAAAGCTGAAAAATTCTGAGAAATAATATTGCATGTAATTGTAACGCAAAGTTTAATAGAAGCCTACATTTGTATTGGTATAAATAATCAAATGAATAACTAAATGTATTATAGTTTGGATCTGACATGTCCTCCAAAGGCCCTTTGTTAATGGCTTGGTTCCCTGTTTCCAGTGGTATTGAGGGATAGTGAAACCTTCAGGGAGGAGGGCTAGAGGAAGGAAATTAGGCTATTAGAGGTGTGCCCTAGAGGGGGACACTGGAATCTCTGTCCCTTCCTCTCTTCGCTTCCTGGCCACCGTGAGGTGAGCAGTTTCTTCTGCCACACTCCCGCCATGATATATTTTGCTACCATGGATCTAATCAACAGGGGCAAGTATCCATTAATTAAACATCCAAAATCGTGAGCCAAAACAAAAATGGCTTTCTTTAAATTGAATTATCTCAGGTACTTTGTCAAGTAATGGCAAGCTAACATGTGGGATAAAAGACAAATCTTTTTCATAGAAGGACTCCAAATAACATGACTGAATTTGAATAGTATTTAAAAATTTAGGAATTTTTTTCATCAAAAATTTGAATTGCTTTTGGAGTCTCATGAAATCTTCAAGTTAGTTTAGGAATGTTGCTCTTGATTTAATTCTTCTGTGTTTACAGTTTCATTAATTTGAGTTCTGATCACTTTTATTGAAATGATTTCTAATTTCCAGCTCTGGCTCTAACGAAAAGTGTAATTTCTACTCCCAGGGTATATATATATATATCCTGGGAGTATATATATATATTAGAAAAAATGTCCTCATTATGCGAAGAATTTTTCATATTGGAATATTTAGTAATCTGTCCAGAAACAGTATTTAAAATTATCACAATCTTGTGCTGTGCTCTTCTTTCTGATAATCATATTATTTTAGCTTTTATTAAATTTAATTAAACTTAGGAAAAATAGTTTTAGTGATGATGTGGGTTACATTATAGACAACATTTTTATTTCAAATTTTCTAGGAGTTTACACAGGTTCTAACATAGTTTTATCAAATCCCTTTTCAGAGATTATTAATATATATATTTTCCCTAGGTTAATTTATCTTCATTTTCCTTATAACTCAGTGCTGGCCACAGACCACTGGCTCAGCAGTGGCTGCTGCTATTACAGTAGTCCTTCATGCTGATGGTTTGCCAGCCATAAACTCCATGGACACACGACATCAGATTGGAAGAGATATAGAGGATTAGAAGATTTCCCTTTGATACACTTGGGGAAAAACTAATATCCTTTCCAACAACTACACCTTTTTGTCCCAATACACATTTTCTGAGTGGGTAGTAGTATAAGAATCTATAAAAGTAGGTAGTTTCTGTCTTCATAGAAAGGAAGTAAGGATTTGGGATTTAGTCATCTTTCTTGCCATCACCATCAATTTCTTCATGTGCATTAGTATTAATAACTTAGTCATCCTTGGGCAGCTATTTTACATAGTATGTGTCTCCCAGAGAACTTTGTGATTATATTATTATATAATATATATTATTGTATGATATATATAATCACATATATAGAGAGAAATTAATCTTAATGGGTTACATGAGGACTCATTTACCTTCATGACCCTCTATAGGTGTGTGTGCATGTGAGCTTGTGTGTGTGGGGTGCACTTGGCAGACACAAAGATAATTCTATGAAAGATGTTTGGATTGGCAGAGATCCCAAGGCCACCTGACCTCTCCTCACTTAAATGGGGGGCAGAATCACATACACAAAATTCAACAGAAAAACTCAGAAACTTCTACTCAAAAGAGCTTCTGATAGCTGTGCATCCATTGGTTACCCAAGTGGAAGAAGCCAAATGCAGTGAACTTTGAATTCCAGGCCAAAATGTTCCTAAAAGAGAGATACTGAAGGCTAGGGCATCTCTCTCCACAGGTGGGAATGGGGACTAGTTCTGGTCCATTAGTATGGAGAATGGTTTCTCTAAGAGAGTAGAGAAGACCGGCCTCAGGATTGACCCACTGGGAAAGCCTTTGGTTGAGATGTGGCAGGAATGTGTTAGAGGCTAAATTTGGGGTAGTCTTGGAACCTTGGTACCAAAAGGTCTTCCTGAAGGTCGGAGCAAAGTTTGTCGGGGGTGGAGGCGTGGTGAAAGGAAGGTGTCACACATCAGACATTCTGCCTGGAGCCAGAGTCCCAAGGTTGTGTCTTGAGACCCCAGCCTGGGAAAAGGGTATGATTCACTAGAAGTATCTCCCCTCCCCAAGTCTGAGAGGGGAACCCTGTGCTTTCCTATAACCAGCTCACATGGAGACTGCAGAGACAGGGGAAAGTTAGAGATAAACCTGCACATGTTCCACTGGTGCAACAGCCATGTCCTGCTCCTTCCAGAAGTGTGGCTCATCTGAAGCCCAGCCCTGGATCCCATACGAATTGTATCCCAGCCTCTGGCTTCTTATGGCCCTGCCTCCTCGGGAACACATCTGTGCTTGTGGCTGAGTTTAGGGTGAGAGTTTCTATGGCACCAGAAGAGGATGGAGAGAGACTTTGGGAGAAGGCAGTAGTAGAGTATGGAAGAGGAGGACAGAAAGATTGGTAAGGACAGGGGATCAGGAGGAATGGCTTGCTGGGGACAGAGCAGAAACTGACCCTGGAAGGGCTGCTGTGATCTGACAGGGAGGTATAAGTGATCTAGGATTGGTATTCCTATTCCAGTGATTTCCCTGCTAGTGCCCAGCCCATTGCTTGGATGGAGGCTTTTCTATGACTATACGGATCTACTTTTTATCTATGGTTTTCTATCAACTTCTGAATTCCATTTCCCAATAGATTTATGTGCCTTGTACTTGTCTTTGAAATGGCATGTGATATCTATTGCAATATTTCAAGCACTTCTCAACTTATTAGTTCAATAGTCACTTATTAAGCTAACAAACACTAAGAATCATGGAAGACTGTAGAGGTAGAGCAGTAATGAAGACATAGTCTGTGTCTCAGAAAGGTTTCTATAGATGCACACATTTTAGATATCATTCCCTGAACACCTTAAATAAGATACTAGATACTGAGTTTCTGTATGTTTCTATTTGTCATTTAGATCTACCAAAACCCCATGATGTCCTGTCAACAGAGCCAGCAGGGATGCCAGCCCCTCCCAATGTGTCCCATCCCCAGTGTCCCTCTAAGTGTCCCCCAAAGTGCCCAGACCCAGGACCACCTCCACTCTCTTCTTACTGTGGCTCCAGCTCCTGGGGCTGCTGCAGCTCTGGGGGTGGGTGGCTGCTGCCTGAGCCACACAGGTCTCTTTGATGCTGACACCGACACCAGAGCTCTGGCTGCTGTGGCAGTGGTGGCAGCAGTGGGTGCTGTGGGAGCAGTGGAAATGGCCTGCAGTTTGGGAGCTCCAGCTGCTGGGCTGGTGACTGTTGCTGAACCAGAGCATGGTTCTGCTCTGAAGAGCAGAACTGAAGAATTAAATGGCAGAGGGAGGGCGTATGGAACTGATATTTAACTTCTTGCTCCCTCTTGCTCCCTCTTGCCTGGTCTTCTAAGCCCCAGGCAATTGAATAAATGTACAAAGTTTGCTTCTCAGAAGCAATCATCAGTTCTATGTCTTGGGTTTGCATTCCTTTTGGCCTAATGTCAATGTGTATGTTCATCAGACTGTCAAAAATATTCCAATAGCAAACTACTTTCAAGTCTGAATTGGACTGGTGGTTTTTATAGTACTTTTCTCCATCTAAATCCCAGTCCTTCTCTCTCTTTTTTTTTTTTTTTTTGGTACCGGGGATTAAACTCGGGTCCTTGCACTCGCAAGACAAGCAGCAGAACCACTGAGCTAAATCCCTGGCCCAGCAGTCCTTCTCTTTGGATGGAAAGACAGATGTAATTTTTACTGAACTGGAGGGAACACAATGAATTAATTATTAATGTGTTTTATATTTTCAAAAAATCTAAAATTCTTCAGTGTTTGTGAAACCAATAAACAAGGTCTGACTAGAATTCCAGGTGAATCTAATTTTTAAAAAATTAGTGAAGAAATAGCCGCATCACTCAATTGGTTTAGACAGAAAATCCTATATATTTAAGTAAAGTGTGTGCAAGTGTACTTATTGCTTCATACATACCCTTAATTGATAAAAACAATTTCTCCTCTTGCTCTATTAGAATAAGAAAATAGCCCCTTGTCCATCCTTGTCCCTGTAAAACGGAGTGGGAAATTTCACTGATTGTTGTTGTTGTTTTCATTGATTGCATTCCATACATACAACAGGTTAAAGTACAATTGAAACTCAGACAGTTTTTTTTTTTTAAAGAAGCCCGTTTATAGTGAGCTGATAGGATTAAAATCCAATGACATATTTCCCTTCTCTATTCTTTGTCCAACTGCTAAGGAGCCTCTGGCTAAAGAGCTCTGCTAATTTTGGGATTTCTAGAGGCAGAAGCACTGGGTATGAGGAATCTAGTATTGCAAACTCTCTTAGCCTTTTGGTTATGCAAGGAAACTCAAAGAATCTAAGGAGGGAGGGAAAGAACAGAAGAGTCGAGTTGGGCATCACAGTGACTCTTGGGCTTTTCAAGAAAACCATTGCAAAAACCCTGGTCATCAGTATGATTGCTACACCTACTTAGCATCAACTGAAGCTACCTATTTATTTATTTATTTTCACTTGTCAAATGCTTCTCATCTCCTCCCCAGGAAGAGTGAACTCCATACCTAGTGTTCAGAATGTCAGAGTCCTGTCGTGAAGACAGACCACTCTGGCTATTTGAAACACAGAAGGGTCTAATTCAGAGACTTTGCTATGGAAGTCTTGGGGGGGCTGAAGAAGAAAAGGAGTGCTTAGGGTCGATCAGAGATGTGGGAGCATTTGGGGCAAGGTCGCACCACTCAAGACTCCATCTGCAGTTCTAGGATTGGTCAGGTAGCTGTGCTAGATCAGAATGCTGGAAACAAAATTATCTTCTATGTTCCACTTTTGCAGAGAGCCCTGTTATGACAGCTCACAGATCACTGCTTGAAACTCTGCAGTTTCCAGAACAATGTACCAGGATGGAGAAAGGGTGGAAGTCAGTGGCATCTGGGGCCAAAGTCTGATGTAACGGGTTACAGCCTTTCTGAGACGTGGTACATCAGAGTTGAAAGAAGAGCCTGTTTCTCAGGCTGGCCACTTGCTCCAGTCTCAGGATTCACCACCTGGATAGCAGGATCCCTGAATGCTGGTGCTAGAGACCTGTGTTATAGGCTAGTGAATGGTTCCTGACTATTGAGATGGTGAATCCTAAAATAAGCTAACCACCAGGACTGCAGGGAACATTTAAAGACCAGAAGACCTTCCTAAGATGAAGAGCCCATTGGACTGAATGAGGTAGCCAAGGACCACCTCCCTGACCCATGTTAGTCCCCTCCACCTCAGAGAAGAGTCTCTACCCATTATCCCGTGAGTCTCGTGGACTGGCATTGCATGAATCCATAGGTCTGGGATTCTATGAGCTTGTGTCTGAGGATATAAATGGGAGGGAGGTTCTGGAAACTTTTGAGGATAACTCATGACTCATTTCGGCACTGGCACCAGTCACCTAGTTTCTCCATGCCTTGCCTTCCCAGCCTATGAAATGGGCGGGGCCAATGGGTGGGGCACAACCCACCCACCCGTTTGGGTGGCACATGGGTTCAGTATCTCTCACCGGAGATGTTGGTGGCATCTGCAGATGTCAAAACAATTAATGATAACTTGACCTAGAGGACAGGAAGTGAGCCAATCAGAGCTCACAGATGGCACAAAATGCCCCAACTGGCTAACAGAAAGACTGATGGCACTTACTACATGAGGACAGAGGTTGCTCTGGACTGTGCTGTCCATGTAAAGCATCCCCATTTGTACACACATTCATTCGTTTAGTAAATATCTCCCAGGTTCTGTGATGATATATAGTTAATTGTCCACAGTTACTAACATGTGAAAATTATAACCCAGTAGGCATAACTACATGAATGGCTAGGTTGTGGATATACATAGTGTCTTCACAGAACAGATCTCTGCAATCATAGACTTTCATAGCCATAAAGGAACTCACCTAAGTTCCATATTTTGGAAAATAAGAGAATAGGCCCAGAGAAGGTAGGGCATTAGGAAGTCATAGTACAGGGCAGTGACAGAATCAGAACAGGACCTCAGTTCTCCCTCTTTGTGCCCCAAAAGTATCTCTCTTGTTTTATGGACAGGCCCTTAAAACAACTGGCCTTCCGAGGCATTTTCTATGCTGTGAAGTGGGTCTGTCCTATCTGACATAGAATACAGAGGCCTGTCTGTTGGATGACTAAAAATGTGGTTCCCAAAACATCACAGATTTTAATGTCAGAAGCAGCATGTTGTGGTGAGAAAATAATACAAATTTGAAGTCTCTTATACGTGGGTTCAAATTCCAGCTCTATTGCTTTTGGCTGTGTGAGCTCAAGAAGGTTGTTAGTTTGTCAAACTTTTTTGTTTGTTTGGGAAACTATTGTAAAGACTAACTTTGATGAACTATGTGACATGTCTGATTCCAATAAGACATTGTTCCTTTCCCCTTATCTCCAGAGCATAGGTCCTGGAATTATTCCACTGATGCACTATTACCTACTAAAAAAAGATGACACTGGTGAAATAGACATCTGAGTCTCAGTTTCTTCTTCTGTAAAAATGGGGCTAACATAAATATTTGACTTCAAACTATACTACAAAACAACAGTGAGAAAAACAGTATGACACTGGAACAACGGAACAGAATCAAGGATGCAGAAACCTCCCTTGACATATTCAACTATTTGATCTTTGACAAAGGGCCCAAAAGCAAAAGGAAAGACAGCCTATTCAACAAGTCATGCTGGGAAACCTGGTCATTTGTTTGTAGAAGAATGAAACAGGACCCTTATCTCTCACCATACACTAAATTAAAATCAAAATGGATCAAAGATCTAAACATTAAAACAGAAACGTTAAACCTACTGGAAGGTAAAATAGGTAAACACTTGAAGACATAGGTGTAGGAAAGGATTTTTCTAAACAGAACCTCAATCACACAAGAAATAGCAGCAAGGATCAACAAATGGGATTATATCAGACTAAAAAGCTTCTGTACAGCAAAAGAATCTATCAATAGAATGAAGAGATGACTTACAGAATAGGAAAGAAATTTTGCTAGCTACTCCTGAGACAGAGGAGAATATCTAGAATATATACAAAGAACTCAAAAAAATCAAACACCTGAAATTAAAGACCCAGTCAAGAAATGGGCAAGAGAATAGAACAGATACTTCACAGAGGAAGAAATACAAATAGTCAACAGATATATGAAAAAGATGTCCATTTTTGTCCATTAGAGAAATGCAAATTAAAAAACCTTGATTCCATCTTACTCTGGTAAGAATGGCAATCATTAGGAAATCAAACACTAACAAATGGTGGTGAGGCTGTAGTAAAAAAGAAACCCTCCTGTATTGTTGGTGTGAATGCAAAGTAGTGCAACCATTATGGAAATCAGTATGGTGGTTTCTCAAAGAACTGAAATTAGAAATTCCATATGACCCAGCTATTCTTCTGCTAGGTATCTTTCCCAAAGTGCTTAAGTCATCATACTGCAGGTGACACTTGCATACCAATGTTTATAGCAGCACAATTCTTAATAGCTAAAGATGGCAGTCTGTATACCCATCAACAGATGATTGGATAAACAAAATGTGGTTTCTACATATAATGGAATAATACTCAGCTATAAAGAATGACAAATTTGAGAGATTTGTGGGAAAATGGATGTAACTGGAAAATATAATTTTTAGTCAAATAAACTGGACACATAAGCTTAAATATTGTGTGGTATTTTTCATTTGAGTGAAGCAAAGTACAAGCAGAGAAAATGACATAGGATGGATAGAAAGGGACAAGGGAACAGATCTTTTGCAACAGGGAAGTGATCCAAGGGAATAGGGGAAAGAAGTGAAGAGGAGGGAAAGGGGAAATAAGAAGAATAAAGATATATCATGTATGGAAACCTAATAATCCTAATTAATGTAAACACACTATGCCATAACATGAGCTAAGACAAGTGAAAGTAATATCAACAAGTATGAAAAAGGGGACGGGGGATAGGGTGGAGGGGAAGAGTGGGAACTAAAATAAAAAGAAACAACCTGTCATATGTACACGTAACCACTCCCAAGATGATTGTAAACTGCACAAATTGTAAATATGTACTAATAAAAAGTAAATGAATTTTTTCAAAATGGAGCTAACACAGCCTACCTCACAAGGTTATGGCAAAGATTAAAGGCAGGGAAAGGCTAGAGCAATGCTCAGCACATAGTAAGTGCTCAGTAGATATTATTTCCATCTCTCCTTCTGTTTCTACTGCTTTGGGGAAAGGAAGGATGACAGGGATTCAAGGTTGATCCTATTCCTATGTTCAGACTTGAAAGACAACATATGCCAGTGATAAAGATCAACTCTACAAAAGCACATTGGCTATAACTGAATTCTGCCATCCCTACTCACTTGCTTTGCTTGATGAATAAGTGTCTTTCAACCTTTCAGGGCCTCAGTCACATCCATCTATAAATGCACCTGCCTCAAAAATTTCCTGACACATGGAAAACATTACAATTAATGTTAGACTCTACTATTATTGTCATCACCCAGTGTTCATTTAGCTGAAATTCCTCCTCCCCTGGGTCCTGTGGAATTTATTCCTGGGGTTGAAAAATAGGAAGGTGAGGGTGGGGGAGATCAGAGAACATGAGACAGTGCAGACATAGAGCTTGGGGTCTGGGATTATCAAGCACTCACCCAGTTTCCCAATAAACTTAGAATAACCTGATTGTTCATGGGTCAAGTCGTACTTGGAAGCCTCAATGCCATGTTGAGCCAGAGACCACTGGGCCAACCAAATCTGATCATACCTTGAAGACCCAAGTGCCTTGAAACAGCTTGATTAGGAAAAGATGCATGGGCATCACTCATAGCTTCTAGGAAAAGAAGATGGACTTATTTTATGTAGAACACAGCTGGAATCACTTATCTCAAGTTTAGGAACATTCAGTGTCAAGCAGAGACATGCCCTGCCTCTGACTGAAGAGCCAGGCATACTGGGGAGGAATCTCGCGAATGCAACACCAGTCCTCATCCTCGTGATGCTTGGTGCTTCATTTAGATGCCATTAAATTGCCTCACTGCTGCCCTATAAAAAGGCTCCCCAACTGCCAGTCCCTTAGATCCTTAGCCTCTTCCAGTCTTGTTCCTGCCGGGAAAGAAGGTGAGTCTCTCAGTTGGGATAGGGGCTTGGCAGGGATCAGAGTCCAGGTGATGTTGGGGTAGATAACCGAGATGGAGGGTGAGGCAGGACGAGACCCTGAGGATGTCCATGAAGAACAGAAGGTCAGCCAGCCGGCAGAGAGCTGGGCAGCTGGGCTACCAGACAAGAGGGGGAGGTGTGAGCCAAGCTGGTTAGTCTATGTGGGAAGGGATTTCAGAGCACTGGCTTCCCCATTCTCCCTCTCTGCCTGCATTTGTACAGTCCTCTCTCTGGTCCACTTACTAGTGAGCAGAAATGATATCTAGCTGATCCAAGGAGCAAATGGTGGAAACTTATTCAACAATGTTGACCTCGTTTTTTGCTCCTTGTCTGGCTCAGCTTGAGGGTTATATTGGCTCAGGATCAATGAACACAAATGTGCCCTCCCTGGGTACTCCCTGCCTGCACAGGAGGGAGAAGGAGAGCTTCCTGGATTTAGTGTCAGGAGAAATAAGCCAAACAAAAGCAGTTTTTAAGGGTAACTCAAATGCAAATACTGAAGTGAGTAAGGGGAGAGGAAACGTGAGAGTTGGGTAGAAACATGAACACTGGCTTTTTGAGCCCTTCATTTTCTGTTGTGGCATCTGAGTTGCACAGGTGTGCAGTGACCTGCCGGAAGTCATCCAGGAAACATACAAGAGGTGAACCTAGCACCTCTGGCTCTGGCCCTACCCCACTGGCAGACATGCAGCCTCTAGGTGTCCATGAACTTCTCAAAAGGCCACTCTGGTGATCGGTCATTCTATCTAAGGGATCTTGCCCGTCTCCCTGGAAACCTGCCTACTTTCACGGTTCTGATGAAGCTTTTCTTTTCAGATTTTGCAAAGCCACGGTAAGATGTGTGACCAGCAGAAACAGCCACAGTGTTTTCCCTCCTGTGTGAAAGGTTCAGGACTGGGGGCTGTACAAGGTGCTGGTGGGGCCTCTGTGAAATGCCAGGCTCCAAGCCAGACCCAGACAGTCTGTGTGACCGGCCCCGTTGCTGACCAGGCTCCATCTGTCTGTGTGACCGGCCCCATTGCTTGCCAGGCTCCAGCTGTCTGTGTGACCGGCCCCGTTGTTGGCCAGGCTCCAGCCTTCGTGAATTACCCAGCTTCAGTTCCAGCTCCAGCTCAAACCTGTGTGAAATACCAAGTTCCATGCCAGACTCAAACCTACGTGAAGTGCCCAGTTCCCTGCCAAACGACCTATGTCAAATGCCCAGCTCCCTGCCAGACATATGTGAAGTGTCCAGCTCCCTGCCAGACATATGTGAAGTGTCCAGCTCCCTGCCAGACATCTTATGTGAAGTGTCCAGCTCCCTGCCAGACATCATATGTGAAATGTCCAGCTCCCTGCCAGACATCATATGTGAAGTGCCCAGCTCCATGCCAGACCCAGACATATTATGTTCAGTGCCCTTCTTCCAGCCAGACCTACTACACTCAAGCTTCTGGGTGTGGCTCAGCCTCCCAGGGCTGCGTCCCTGACCCCTGCTCTGCTCCCTGTTCCACCAGCTATTGCTGTCTTGCTCCCCGGACCTTCGGGGTCAGTCCCCTGAGACGCTGGGTCCAGCGGCCACAGAATTGCAACACAGGATCGTCTGGCTGCTGTGAGGATTCTGGATGCTGCAGCTCTGGATGCTGCAGCTCTGGGGGCTGCGGATCTGGGGGGTGCTGCTGTTTGGGAATCATCCCCATGAGATCCCGAGGCCCTGCGTGCTGTCACCACGAGGATGACTGCTGCTGTTGAATACAAAAGGGCAGACCTGCTCCAGAATTCAAGGCTATGCCCTTGGAGACATCACTGGACCCAGCCTCTTCCCTGCTATTCCTAGCTGTGCAGAACCTCATCCCTTTCCCTCCACACTTTGCTTCGTTATCAAGGCATCCTGCCAGGGTTAGCGCACGTCCCACACCTCGGCAAGAATAAAGCTCTGAATCCAATGCATGGTGACTTGCGGTCTATTTCTTTGGTTCATGTTTATGCTTTCCTATCCTAGACTCTCTCTGCTCTCTTTCACCCTTTGCTTTTCCTAGAGGGAAGATCTGTAAGAACATGCACAAGCAGATCCAGACCAAGCTAGTGAACTTGCCTTCGAGAATGCTTCAGATAGGCTTTCCTGTGCAAATTAGTACATGCAGCTTTGAGGACTGAGAACTGCTGCATCTCTGTTCTCTGATTAGTTTAAGGAGAAGGTTAGGCTATGACAGGCCCCTCCTGGCATCATGGTCAGTGAGTGCTACCTCTGAGTTTATCTTGCCAGATGCTGAGGCCATGGCAAAATCAAATCTCAGGAGCACCACTGGATGCCGCTGTGCAGGAGGCTGAGCCCACGGGGGACTTTATGGATGGCATTTTCTCATCTAATAAGTTTGCCCCATAAAACACTGGCCTAAGGAAGAAGCCAGGACTCCCTTGAAGAGGGCAGACACTGTGCAGGTCAGCTCTGGCGCTAAGTGAGGAATGTGACCTAGTGGGACCAGGATCCCAGCCCCAAAGCCAGGTGCCCATCATCATTAGCACTTCTTCCTCCATGGCTTGGCTAGCTCTGGAGGGTTTCAGGTGGACTCATAACTAAAATGTACACAATAAGAAAAAAGGCAGAAGGACAACTACTGTTCAAACCAGTCCCACGAGACCTGGTGCACAGGAGATGAATTGTTGGCTAAATGTATAAAGGAGTGGATGAATGAGCGTATGCAATATTGTGTTCCTAATAAAATCTCTGATTTACCCTAGGACACTACAGAAAGTTATCTAGAGTGCTCTGCTGCCTTTGAATATTTAAAGAACTGTACCTTCTCAAAGCATACTACACCCCTCCATCCAAATGCCCTGGGGTTTCAGCCTAGGTACTGGACACTCCTTCAGGGCTGGGAAGGAAACTTCTCTTCCTCTTGTACCATTAGGCAGCACCTTCAGTGCAGGAAGAAATGAATGGCGCTTATTCTGCCATTAACATGACCATGTGATGCTTTTTATAGTGATTATGTAGAAATTATGTTTCATGAGCTGTATTGAAATATTATTAGTACAGAAGTTTATAGGTCAAAATTAAGTCACTAATAAACTTCCAGCTCCATATTATTTTCCAGGGATGGAAACTTCACAGAGTTAAGTAATCTCTGAAGCCCTATATAGCTTAGTCTCTGCAGAAAATGGCATCCAGAATGTCCAGCCTAGCACTCGTCTATCATAAAATATGCAGGCAGTCCACTTCACAACTCATAATACACCTGTAAAGATTCCATTTTCTAACCACTGCATTCTTCCACACCCCGCAGTTATTTAGTAAACCCTCACTGAACTTGCCTCTGCGCTCTCTAACATCTAGGCACTGTGGTGGCTTCCCCTTCTCCCCATGCTCCTTCACTTCCCCGCCGCCTCACTTCCCCGGCTCCACCCTGCCCTCCAACCCTCTCCTCTTGCTCCTTCTGTTTCTCCTTCTCATTACTGGGGATTAAACACAGGACTTGCACACGGAGCTGCATCCCCAGCCCTTTATTTTTATTAAAAACGAGGTCTCAATAAGTCACTAAGTTGCCCATGCTGAGCTGAAATTCACAGTCTTCCTGCTTCAGCCTCCCAGGGTGTGGGGGTTGCAGACATATGCCACTAGGCCAGGCTGCATGGCAGTTTTGTTCATCACTTTCTTCCTGCTCCTTTACTTGTCTTCCCTCTGGTTTTGATTACGTAGATAGTTTGAGTCTTTCTGGCTTCCTTGGTAATGTTCTCTGTATTTTTACCTACCCATGGGATTCTCTGTCCCAGATGAATTGATCGAGGAACAAAAACCTCTCCTCTTCTCTAGCTGTTCTCACTGTCTCTCTAGCCAATTCTACTGATTTTGTATAGGAGGAAAAGAAGGAATTATAAATCTTCAAAGGCAAAATATGATTTTCTTTAACAGGTAGAATGAGTGGAAGGAAAGGTAAGGAATATGTAAATCCTCACTGATTTCATACCTTAGGATTTTCCCTTTTATTAAATAGGATCACAATATGTAGTGCTCCATGATTTGCTGTCTAAATTTAATAAGTGAATATTTAACATGAATTTTGCCTAGTGTAAATAATTGTATCTCATTTTTTTTGTTTTCTGACATTTCCATAGTATGTCTGATCAATGATTTCTCTAACCACTCTTTATTGGTGTTCTTTTTTATTTTTCTTTGTGTCTGTCTGTCTGTTTGTCAGTCTCTCTTATTATTATTCAAGTTGCTCTTAAGGCCTCTAAAATATTTTCATGTTTTAAAATGAAATATAACACACTTCTTTAAAAGTGCACAAATTATAAGCACACCACTGGACAAACACACCTGGGTAAACATCACTAGACCCATTTTGAAACAAACAACACCCCAGATCCCCGTGAAGTAGGGGATGACTTTAGAGACAAGAGACAGCATGGAGCAGAAATACTTTCCATAACTACAGACTTCTGGAAGAGCCCTAGGCAAGTTAGGTTGATGAGTGGAAAATATGACGTAGAGAGACGTGGCAGCTAAGGTATCCATCCAGGCACTCGAGACACTAAGTGAGCACCCAGGAGTGTGGCCCAGGGAACCCCAAGACCTAACAGTGGGTCTTCTATACAGACCTCAGGAGATTGAGCAGCCTGAGGCAGGTCCTGAGAAGCCCTCTTGGGCCTGGCCAGTCTGGAAGGACTGTAAGTAACTTTTATGTCAGATTTTCATCCATTCATCTAACAGATAGATACTGAACATCTATTTTGTTTCAGGTAACATTTTACTATTTGGGGGTTTGTAGAAAACAGAGAATAAACAATCCAGTCAACAAATGTAAAGATGCACCTACGATCAGAGCTATAAAGGGGGGTCCCAAGTACCCCATAAATGTGTAAATATATTATATGCAAAAATTATATTTTAAAAAATTATATTTTACCTGGTCAGGAGATAAGAAAAGACTTCCCGAGGAAGTACAGTTTGATTCCCAGGTTGAGTAGGAGTCAATTACAGAGCCATAAGGGAAGACTTCTCCATGTGAGGCTCTGTGAGGGGTGGAGGCTGACAGGTGTAAGGGTCTGACTGAGAGGAGAGAGATACAAATGAGCTCACAAGGCGGGGGCCTGGCGATCCTGCTAAGGATGGCACAGGCATCTGAGACGCTACTGTGAGGTTTCAAGCATTCAAGTGGTAGCACATGATTTGGGCCTTTTAAATTGTTCACCTGCAGAAAATAATTCATACAAGAACATGTACAGGATAATCTAAAAAATTTCCCAATAGCATTAGTTCAGCTGGTTCCCCTCTATCCCTGCATGCACAGCCCCATCCTGAGCCATATTACAGGTGAGGTACATTCAAGTCCAGCATTCGATGCCCCATGCCTCCTGGGACAATGACCTTCACACTGAGTGATGCTGACTTTTATTTCCAGAACTTGTGCCTTAGGAATGTGGCCTTCAAGTTGTTCAGTTTCAGGACATTTTAAGGTTAACGAAAGGTTCTACTTTAGCCTTTAAAATTAAAAAAAAAAAAATCTTGATGTGCCATTTCTTTTGTAAAAGAATCCAGATTTCCTGACTCTTGGCCCATCTACAATACATATTGGAGACTTTATATGAGTGATTTAGAGCAAATGACAAGTCCAGAACATGGAGCCACAGCGCCCGGAAACAGAGGTGCAGGCAATCTGCTGTCTGGGATCTAGCATGAGCCTGCTTCCCCACAGCCTTCCTGCAGTAGAAAATTCTGCTGAGGAGAATATTAATTCCCTTTCCATGGTGGGATAATTTCTATGATGTTTTCTCTTCCAGAAAAATACTTTTGCAAAAATTCCTGGCAAGCAAGGTTAATACCTACAGATAGACTTTAGATTTCCCCCAAATCAATCAAAATAATGTAGTCATAATTCTTGTATCTTATACACATAGTATACATGTATTGTACACAAAAGTATGGGCAATATTATTAAATACCCATAAGAAAAATGACTCAAATCTATTTATTGAGAACTGTAATTTTTTTTTTTTTTTTAGTACTGGGGATCAAACTCCGGACCTTGCGCTTACGAGTTCAAATTGATTTATTATTGAAACCTGAAGGAAAAGACAGAGAGAATTGTCCTTTATGTGTTGAGGACCTACTAGGTGTTGGGCATTGTGTTAATCACATTACAAGTCATATTCCCTTATTTGAGGAAAGGAGAGAATTGATCTGAATTTTCTGGCTGATTTGGGGGGAGCAAGGCTTAATATTGTGGTAAAGACAAGGGTTTTGTAATCCAACGGATGCATTTTCTGACTCTGTAACTCCAAATAAAGTAAGTGATTTCTCCACCCAGACTGTGTCTCATAAAATTGCCTAAAATGGTGCCTCACACACGGTAGGTATGTAATATGCTACATGGTTTTCCTCTCCTTGCTGGAGAGCCTATGCCAATAAATACAATGGGGCAACTTAGAGGATGGCAATCATAGCAGATCAAAAATATTAAAAAGTTCTTATGATTTACAACCTAGTTCTAAGTGAAGTGCAGTGAGAGAGGCGTTCATTGTTGATAAAATCATGAAACCGTGTCACGTAGTACGACAAATGACTACTGTCTCCTAGCTTCTCCCACCTCTGTTCTTATCATAGCTTTGCCACAAATTCTTTTTGTCACATTTAGTCCATCACTTTTGGGGGCCTCTGTTTCCTTCTCCGGGTAAGTTGGCTGAGACAATCACTTGGAACCGTTTCCGGCTTTAAATAGTAAATAGTCTGAACTTTAATTCTTTGAATCCTTTCCAAGGATCTCCCCAAGCTATGGAAAAGGATAGAGATCTGACTGGTAGCCACATGCATCCCTTACAAGTGTTTGGGATGGGGCACCCCTACCTCCTATGACAACAAATCCTCTCTTGGAGTCAGCAGGAGGAATCTAGACCAGGTCCTCAGACAGAAGCTGGTGGCGAGAGTGTCACGATCAGATATCCTCCTTGTAAGCATCTCCACCCAGTTGACGGCAGCTGATGACCTGATTAGCACATCTGCTGAGCAAGCGAGAGAGCGGGATGGATGTTGGGGTGGGCTGGGGCACAAAGAGAAAAAAGAGAAGAGGAGGTGGAACAGTGTGTAGGGAGTCATATTCTCAGAGATCCTCATAGTCAGCCTCGTGTGCAGCCCTCAGACCTGCTGGAAGACCTGTTCGTCTTAACCTACCAGCCTGGGCACTCTGTGGGGGGAACTGGTCTTATCTTCTTTAATGTCTCCAGAGCCATACGCAGGCCAGTGCTCAATATGTCAAAAAAAGCAACAAGGCTTTCCATTTCCGTGTCTATCCACTGCAGATGCCTGCCGCTGTGTGAATACAGTCTGATTATTCCGGGGAGACCAGAGAAGGCCCACAGGCTGAGCATCCATGGCTTCCACAGGCCAGAAAAAGTTAGCTAAATACCAGCTACTGTCACAGTGCCAACCACCCCACATGTTCCACCTCCAGCCACTCTGGTTCTGAGAGGGCTTTATTTTAGGGTTCTATACTTTATTTTTCTTTCTAGATTTTTACTACTTAATTCCATGATATGTATTCATCTGTTTATTGGGTGAAATGGAAGCATCCTGAAATCAGGGATCTTATGTCTTATTCACCTTTTGTTTGTGGTCCTAGGGAATGAACCCAGGCCCTTCACACTGAGCTACATCCTCAGTCCTTTTGTATTTTTAATTCTGAGTCAGGGCCTCACTAAGTTGCCCAGGGTGGGCTCAAACTTGGGATCCTTCTGCCTTAGCCTCCCAGAGTGCTAAGAGTACAGGCTTGTGCCACCTCCGCTGGCTGATTTATGATTTGTGTTCGCCATGCCTAGAATAATGTCTGGAATGTATATAGTCAAACAGTAACTGCATAATCACTGGAAGAATTAGTGGATCTCATTCATTGTTGACAAGGTAGATATAATTTTTATCCTCATTTCATTACAGCAAAGGATTGTGAGCCTCCGGAGGTTAAATAACTTGCCTAAAGTTACTCTAATAGTAGCTCACTTTTAACCCGGACTCAATTAACTAGTTCTTAACTGGTATGTGGTTCTGTCCTTTGCTCCAGAACTTGAATTCTCCCATAGGGAAGGCTGCTGTGCTTCTACAACATTTGAGAATCTGCTTCCTCTGAAAGATCATTTGTTTTTGTTTTTAACCTGTGTTCACTGTATACTTCTTTTATTCTCCAGGTCTACTTCGAAGTACTAAGTAATGATAACTTAAAGCCACAAGGTAAATCCAGTTTACATGCTTTTTTTTTTTTTGGTACTGGGGATTAGACTCGGGTCCTTGCACTTGTGAGGCAGGTGGCAGAACCACTGAGCTACATCTCTGGTGCTAGATGCTTTTTAAAAAAAATTTAAAAATCAATTCTCTGATTTTGAGAAGCAGCCATATGTGATAGTAAAGGAAATAGTAATGTCATTACCATGCCACGGTAACAGGTGAGGAAACTGAGGTACAGTCATTAAATGAATTGATTCATATGATGACTGCATAGTGAGGCAGGGCCCCCAAAATGATTTTATACCCAAATAGTGCTCTCGTTTTCCTGACAGCAGATGTCCCCTTGGTTTTCTGCAGTGGCTTCCTCCTCTTTTCCTTGTCCTGCCCTGGTCCCCTGGCTTGGCTCTCAGGTGCCTCAGTTAACATCATAAAGGCTCTCAGAGAGCTCTGTTCTTCTCCAGACAGGGCCTCCCTCATCACGGCTCTTACCATCCTGGTGGACAGGGAGTTAGAGCTTGGCGATGAGCCAGGAGACCCCGGCAGAGGTGGGCTTTGGCCTTACAGGGCTCACCAACCTTACACCTGGAACGCTCCTCCCCAGTTCTCACAGTGGCAGGAAGTGTTTCTTCATTCACTAAATAAACATGCTTTGAACTCATGCTTTGAGTACAGGACCCCATGCTGGGTGCCGGAAGGACCAAGATGAAAATAGGAAGAAAAGGTCTGAAGGAGCAGGGGAAGTGGGAGGGGTAGGGGAAGGGAAAGAAGGGAAAAGAAAAAATATGAGAAAAGGAAAAAATGGAAACAAAGTCTCTGTAAATAGGTAAGGGTGGAGGGGGTGAAGGGAGGGCAGGGAAATGGGGAAAAAATAAGAACCACGATATATCATGTAATGGTACAAGATCCCAAAGATGAATGTAACTGTATTTTATACCTAAAATGTACCAATAAACTTAACGGGAAAAAAAAAAGAGGAAAAAAAGACCTATTATCACTAAAAAAAAAAGGCAGGCCTGTGCCTTTGAGGAGTTCCCAGTCTGCTGGTGAAGCCAGGTGTCAAACAGCCAACAGCACATGATAGGAACGGGAGCACCGACATTCTGGGAACACAGAGGAAAGATGCTCAGCTTATTTTGGACAGGAGGCTGGGCTCGGGGCAACCTAGGGGAAGCCTGTTACGCAGTCTGAGCCAGAAAGGGGCAGCGTCTCAGCAAAGGAGAGCACAGTGGGTTTGTTTTTCACCTAAGACTGTGCCTGTGAGACCCAGTGAAAGCCTAGGATGCGAGTGGAACCTATCAGAGATGCCTCGTGTCTGTTTCTGCTGGAGGACAGTGGGTCCCTGGCCTAGGGTTACCTTTGGCAAAGTTCACAGCAGCAAGTCTCTGCATTTGGCGTCTTCTGATTCAGCTACTCCAAGAGCGAGCCCAGTATGCTCTGGCCTGGCCTCCCGTCGGATGTCCCATCCTGCCCAACTTCCCGCCAATCAAGGCTGCCAAGAGGAAAGAAAAGCTGATGGTGCTGATTTTATTATTAGGGCAAAAGAAGCTTACTCTGGCACTCTTTAGTGCCTATTTCCTCTTTAGTTTTTGCTGGTAATTCCTATCCTAAATAGTATTTGTGAGCGTGTGTGTGTGCGTATCTATCATATATATGGCATCATTTTGGTTGTTTTTATTGGAATAGATCATTTGAAAGTTATAGTTTACACTACTGGAACCCAGAGGTTAGATCCCAGTTTCTCAAATTATGCTTTTCAAAGCATAAAATTCACGAGCGAGAATTGGTTTTTGTATGTATCTACACATCAGGAGGCAGTGCATTGTTAGAAGCATTGCCTTGTTAAAACCTTCACCACTAGTCCTGTGTGTGATTAAATAATAAAGAAGCTGAAAAGTCTTGATGCAGAAATTTGACTTTTTAAAAACCTCCTATTTTCAGCTGTGCATGTGGTGGTGCATACTTCTAATCCTAGCATTATGCAAGGCTGAGGCAGGAGAATTTCAAGTTTGAACCTATCCTGGGCAATTTAGCAACTTAGGGAGACCCTGACTCAAAAATCTTTTTAAAAGGTTAGGAATGTAGCTCAGTAAGAGGGCTCTGGGTTCAGTCCTCAGTAGTGCAAGAAGTAAAGCAAAATAAAAACCTAAAAACTTCATGTTTCCCAAAATCAATTGATTATAGAACTCACTGTAGGCACACACGCATGTGTATATACATCACTGTTCAAAAGTATGATGATGTGTATTTAAAAATGTTGCATTAAACACATGAGCTGTAGATCATTTTCCCAGAGGACATTTATGTTTCTAGTGGTTCTATTTTTCACATCATAAAGAAAGGAGAAAAAACATTCATCTTTAAATATCTGCATCGTTAAATATCTGAGCTACTTTCTCAATGGAGATAAAAAAGGATCTACATATTGCTATTACACAGTGTTTACAACCTTACAATTATTGCACAATCCCGCATTCCTAGGCTATTTCTGGACCATATTTGATGGAGCCACTTCATGGCACAGACATGATATTATTTATTGATGTTTATCACAGATACAGGTGAAATCCACCAAGTATCTACTCCATGCGGAACACTGGCCAGGTGCTTTCCCATTATTTAACTCAAGTTTAAATAAAATTTCCTACCAAAGGGAACTGAAGAGTATCCTCTCAATTCCAAAAATTCTAATGCCAATTATTTTATAGTTCAAAATACATTAGGCAAAGTTTACACTGCTAAACTCTCCTCAGCATGCTAGGGCCCTTTGGCAAGTGATTAGGATCGGATAGTCATTAGAGTGGAGAGCCCACGAGCGATTGAATCCCAGTGGCTCTAAGAAAAGAGGGAGACAGGCCATGTGTACACCTCATGCTGTCTTCCTCTTGCCATGTGATGCTTTGTACTGCTTGGGACTCCACCAGCAAGAAGGACATCAGCAGACAAGACCCCTAAGCCTTGTACCCACAGAACTGTGAGCCAGAACAAATCTCTTTTCCTTTAAGAATACTCATTTTGTTACAGTAAAAAGAAAAATAAAAGAAAAACAGACTAATATATCTCAAGTCCCTACACACTGAAATCTCTTATCTTTCATTGTGTCTTTTTCTCCTTCAGCACGCATGCTCTCAGTTAATAAATTTGTCCACTTTTATTTAATCAAGTGGTAACTTAATTATCAAGAAGCCAATCCATTTTGTTTTAGATGATGCCCTGCCATATTCTTATAAAAACCTGGCAAATACCATCAGGGAGTTGTTCTTTTAAAAAGAACACCTTGACGTAAATAGGGAAGGGTGGAGGGGTGAAGGGTGCACAGGTAATGGGGAAAAAAATAACCAAGATACATCATGTACAGGTACAAGCACCCAATGATAAATGTAAACCTATTGTATACCTAAAATGTACCAATAAAAGAATTTAAGAAAAAAACCCACCCTGATTACATTATGAACTCATTAAGTTTAGTGAGAATTCCATATTCACAGCAATGTAACCCTTGTGTTCTAATTAGAGGTGCTGAATTACTGTCAACTTGAAAATCCACCAATGTCTTCTTTCTCTTCTCTTTAGTATCTACCTAAACATACACAATATGTTCTAATGCTCAAGCACTTTTCAGCCTTCACCTTCCCCCTGAACAGAAAGCCTGTTAGAACTTCCAATTTCAAATTAATATTTATCTCTCTCCTAACCCCTTCACATCTCAAGGCCGCTGTCCCATCCACCTGCCTACTGCCCCCAGGGGCGGGCCACCTGGCTCCCCAAAGCCTTAGCTTCTATGCCTTGTGGATTCCTCTGGGCCCATTCTCTGTCCAGCTGGTCTTGTTCCACCCACTGTCATTACCACAGAGTGATGCTCTTAAATAACTCAGGAATTAATATTTGGTACCAGCATAAATAACACTACCTCCATGGGAATCAGCCTTACCAGAAGGGATCCTGAGAACCCAGAGGCTGCTACATTATGGGCAGCATCCCTGCCTCAGTGCTCCGTAACCCCTGCCTTTCCCTTTCCTGATCTTCATCTTCTTCCCGAGTTTACTGGTCCAGGCACTATACCAAGCACATGGAATCCAGAAGTGACCAAAACATCTGACTCTCAATGGTTTATAGGTTGGAAAGACTGTGAAACTACCCTGGAGGATAGCTACAGTAACTGCACAAAAAATATTTGCTTACATCCTCATGCTCTAAGACTGCGAGGTGCTCAGAGTAATCCATGGCCTCTGTGTGACATTGATAGATTGCAAAGTTACGGCCCAGAGATAGACAGTACATATGTGTTGCATTGATGATTGAGTGAATGAATGGATGAAGGAGGAATGGCTGGCCTGCAGGAGGCCTGTGAACAGATACCTGGACAATCTCTAGCTTCCGGGATTCCTCTTGGCCCTGCCCAGGTAGCCCCTGGAGCGCCAGGCTTGGGAATGTGAGAAGAGTCACCTCCGGCTGGCTGTCAAAGTATGGGCTCTGCATACACAGGCTGTGCCTCACTCCTGGGGAAGATGCCAGGCCCAGGATAAAAGGGGTTCCCCAGCCCTGGCTTCCTCAGTCCTCAGCCAGCAACGGCTCCTAAGGCTTCCACTGAGTAGGTGAGTGCTTGGCAAAGAAGGCCAAGGCAGGAGGCTTGTAGGACTCCCTGGGGGACAGGCAGAAGAGGGCATACAAAGAAGAAGGAGTCTCCTGGGTTGAGAGTCAACCCGCAGGTGCCATAGGCCCAGGCTTGTCTTTCTGCAGTCTGGTTCCTGACATTCTCTCTTGACTTGTCTTAATCTCCTGAGTCTGGAGGGAAGCCGACTCCTGGGGCTGCAACTGTCCCAGGTTAGGGAGGAAGAGCAACTGCATTAGGAGGAGTGTGTGTGTGTGTGTGTGTGTGTGTGTGTGTGTGTGTGTGTGTGTGGTGCATCCACAGCAGTGGAACTGCAGACATCTGGACCTTCCACATCTTTCTGCATAGTCATTTTAAGTAAATGTTCTCAGAGACAGGCTCTCCGCAGACATGTGTGAAAATAAAGGACACATTGGAGGAAGGCTTCTGAGTGTAGGCTCAGCTGTGTTCCCAGCCCTTCCTATGGGGTCGGTATTAGAGCTCAGGTAGAATGAAGGTCAACATCTTTCATTGGGGGAGAAAGAAATGGAAGAGGGAGGGAGGGAGGGAGGGAGGGAGATTGGCTTTTATTGTGCTCAATCTCATTTCATACCAGTTTCCCAATTCTGGCTACAGATCTTGTTCACAAAGTAGCTTGTTTTGGAGGAGAGTCCAGTGAAATCCAGAGTAAAGGATGTACCCGCTTGAGACTTGTCCTCATGGTTTTGAAAATTTCTCCCTAGGTTTGCTGACTTCCTCTCAAAAAATGTCCTACCAGCAGAACCAGCAGCAGTGCCAGCCTCCTCCCAAGTGCCCTCCCAAGTGCCCCCCAAAGCGTCCCCCTAAGTGCCCCCCAGTCTCCTCCTGCTGCAGCCTTGGCTCTAGCGGCTGCTGTGGCTCCAGCTCTGGGGGCTGCTGCAGCTCTGGGGGTGGTGGCTGCTGCCTGAGCCACCACAAGCCCCGCCGATCTCTCCGACTTCGACACCGACACCAGAGCTCTGGCTGCTGCAGCAGTGACTGCTGTGGCAGCAGTGGAGGTGGCAGTGGCTGCTGTGGCAGCAGTGGAGGTGGCAGTGGCTGCTGTGGCAGCAGTGGAGGTGGCAGTGGCTGCTGTGGCAGCAGTGGAGGTGGCAGTGGCCAGCAGTCTGGAGGCTCTGGTTGCTGCTGCTGACCTGAGCCACAAGGACCTCAGACAAGCAGTGCCTGAGGAATCATCGTGCAGAAAACCTGCCCCTGCCTGCTCGCCCTCCCTCCTTCTCCTGTCCTCCTTGTCAGGGGCCCTGAGAGGCTGAGATGCTCCTTTGGAAGGTCGTGAATTTACCTCCAAATGTTCAGGCCCTCCCTCTTCTTCTGTATTTCAAATAATAAAGTTCCCTGCTGAGCCTCAACAGCCTCTTGTTTCTTTTGCCAACATTATCCCCACAGGTCAGGGTTAGCAACCAGAGCTCATCCTTACCCTTGCTGGGACAGAGTCTGGTTTAGAACTGCGGACCAAGTGGTCAGTCACTGTGTAGCGGATGTTGTTATGGTTTGGAACTGACGTGCCCCCTAAGAGTCTCAAGTGTTGAAGGGTGGGGCTTCTGGAAGGTGACTGAATCATGGAGGTTCTGGCCTTATTAGTGGACTGATCCCTTCATGAATGTGCCTTTTCCTAGGCTCTTCCCTCTCTTTCTGCTCTGCTTCTTGGCTGCTGTAGGTTGAGCAGCTTTTCTCTGCTGTACATTTCCACCATGCCGGATCTCCCATGAAGCCAGCCAACCATGGACTAAACTGTATGAAACCATGAGCCAAAATAAACATCTTCTCTTTAAAGTGTGAGTGTCAGGTATTTTGTTCCAGTGATGGGAAAGTGACTAAAGCAGGTAGGGACCTCCACTGACCTTGCCTGCACACAGAAAGGGCCAGCCTGCCAGTTGCCAGTTGGAGTTACTTCTTCTAGGTATACATAAATTTGCTCTGATTTTAAGCTTATTATTCTACTGTTTTTATAACTTTGACAGCATTTATAAGCACCAATATGAACCACTGAAAACTTAGAAACTTCGAGCACTCCTCACAATGGTAAAATCTGAGGACAAGCCAACTGTCTTTTACATGGGAGCTGGATGATTGCTTATTAGATATTTGCTCAGTGGCCTGGTATTCAAAATCCAGAATGAGTGAACTGAATCAAAACAGCGCAGAAGTGAAAAAATAATTTGCAAGAGATTATATGAAGTATAATAGCCTATTCATAAATTTTAAAATGGCAAAATACATCCTTTTTGTGTTGTTGTGTCTGTGGGTACAAATAAATCACATGAAAAGAAAACAAGGTAATGGATGAAAATGTGTTCCAGAGTACTAAGTTCCTTGGCTGGGAAGGCACAGGAGACTGGGAACGGGCTGGGCCATGTGGTTAGAGGTAAGTTACTGTGAAGATCCTAACTTTAATTTTAGTGGGTTCCCCAAGGATTCAGTAACTTAAAAATGAAGGGCCGAGGGTAGGGGAAGCGAGAAAAAATAGGAACCAAAGTGGATTATGTAAAGGTGCATATTTCCAATGATGAATAACATTATACTGTGTACCTCAAACGTACGAATAAAATTAAATTTTAAAAAATTAAGGGGAGCAGGCGAGAAGCAGTGATGCCGCTATGCCCTGGTCCAAGAGTTCTGATTTCTCCAAATTTATATATTCAAGGTTCTATTTTTTTTTTTTTAATGTTCTGTGCATTAAATTGTATAATGTTCTCAACCAATTCTCACAACTCTTAATAAAACAAATTGTTTAGGACTGGGTATTTAGCTCAGTGGTTCTGTCGCCTGCCTTACAAGCACAAGGTCCTGAGTTTGATCCCCAGTACCAAAAAAAATTGTTTAAATCCCCCATCAATTATATAAGTGAGGAAGTTAGGATCCAGAAGCTACATAATTTGCCAAAGTCCGCCCAGTTCCAGCAAGGTCCAGTGCCTGTCCCTACCCGCCTGTCACAGCTACCCTCTCACTTCTCCTCCGCCTCCCTCCTGGGCAATCCATCCTCTCTGGCACTTTGACCTCTCCATGCCATGGCTAAGGAGCCCCTGCCCAGCTGGGCCTTGGGGACCCTCGAATCGAATGCAGCTCCCCCAACACTGTCAATCATTTAGCTCTGCTTTCTCTTCTTTGCTTCCTTATCGTAAGTGAATAGATTCCTACTTATTTTCCTTTACTCCATCTCTCTCCACGCTAATGCAAACTTCATGAGAGGAGGAATCTTGCGGTCTTGCCCACTACTGTCTCTCCAGTACCTAGACTAGGTTTATTTTGGATTGCAAAAACTGGTTTTGACTGAGATGAATCCCATATCTGTTTCTTGAGCTCCTGATTGATACACTTGGCTGCTTATTAGATTGCATCAGCCAAGGAAGGGTTTCATTCTCATCTCAAACTCATAGCTTACAAAATAAACCTCAACACCTATGCTTTTATTCAGCAAACCTCCCTTCTGATGATTTCCAGCTTAATGAACAAGATCATTATCTCCCAATCCACAAACCAAAAACGCCTTGAACTGTTCTGTCTCTCGTAAGCCACAGCTCACCTAACCCATCCAACACCAAATCCTGTGGATGCTGTGCTTTGCGTCTCTCCCGCATTTTTCTTCTTATCTCCATCTTCACTGTTGTGCAGGGGTGCAACCTGTGTCTTCCTAGATTATTGTTACAGCTCCTCCCAGGGCTCCTGGGTGTGGGCTTACACTGCTCTAAACTACTGTGCATACAGCAACCCTCAGAATCTCCCGAAATGCTTATTTGAACCCATCAGTCTGGGGCTTTGCATCCTGCCTTGCTCCAGGATAAGGACTTCTGGGTCTTCTTGGCTTGTGACTCATCCTTGCTCCCAGGGGAACACTTGGGGTTTACTGTCCATCTAATCCACTCTGTTCTTCAAGAAAGTCTCAGGGAAGCACTGGGAATGCAATTGGTCAGAGGCTGAGCTATGTTCTAGTTTCTTGCTCAGAGATGGAGCAGGTCTGCTGGATGTTGCTGAGAAGAGCTGAAGGGACGACTTCCAGAGACAGCTGTGTGTGACTGGCTTCTTTCTATGATGCCCCAAGAAGGCAGGCAGGAAGTTCCTCTTGGAGAGGCACTGGACACCAGCCTTCAATATTCAACAAACCCAGCCTGTTTGACTCACGGTGATGGGGCTCTTCTCCTTCCCAACTGAGGCAGTGCTGTGCAAAGACTTGCAATCCAAATAAGTAATTAAATACATAAAAATAACCTCAGAAAGAAGGTGTTTTATTTGTGTTGTTAGAGATTCAATACCGTATCAAACAATGGCAGGAACTGTGTGATTCTTGCTGCACCTCTGCATTGTGGGGCTGCTTCTTAGGTCTGCCTGACTCACCCTTCTTTCTATGTAGACCTCTATTTCTATTGTGTGCTTTGGCTAAGGAGAAACAGCAACTTCACTCAACCAAATGACAGTAAAGCCTGACGACACTGACTAAGAATGTTCTCGTATCATACAAAATAATGATTATTTCCATTTATATAAGTATTTTATATGTTTTATTATGCCACTGAAAATGATTTTTATAGTTGGGCATTGTGTTAGTTACTTTTTTCTCATTGCTGAGACAAAATATCCAGCACCCAAAGTTAAAGGAGAGAGGGTTTATTTAGCTCACAGTTTGTAGAGGTTTCAGGCCATAATCCTGGCTCCGAGGCAGGGTGGCCTGGCAGAGGGGCATCACAGAGGAGAAACAACATGGTGCATTCAAGGCAGCAAAGGCAACATGGGACCTTAACAGCATCTCCCTGCCCCTTTTACCTTATTCCGACTCCCTAGGGTGGGCAGCACTCACACCCTTAATCCTAGCGCCCTCATTCCTAACCCAACCATGAATCAACCACACGCTCTAGCTTAAGCCACCTCCAAAAGAGACTATGACCACATGAGGCTTTAGGGGAACATCTAGGCACAAGCCATCACATAACAGGCACGGTGACACATGTGTGTAACAGAGGTACTTGGAGGTCTCAGGTGGGAGGATTGCAAGTTGAAGGCTAGTCTGTGTGACCCCATCTGAAAACAAAAACGGCTGTAGCCGGAGCTCAGTGGTACAGTGCTTTCCTAGTCTGTAGTTTAAATCCCAGTACTAAGGGAAAATTAAAGAAAGAAAATGATTTTTTATTGGTGATACACATGAAGTAGAGACCTGCCTATTATCTTAGTAAAATTCTGGTTATGTGACCTTGAAACAAGTCATTAACTTCTCTGTGCTTTAAAATACTTCTTGTAAAGAGGAGATAAAAATAGTCACAGGAGTCATAGACTATTGCGAAGGTTAAAAGAGTGAATATGTGTGGATGATTTCAGACAGCTGAGTAGTTTTCCTTTAACACTACATATATATGCCAGTTTTCTGTACATATTCTGCAATTTTCCAACAATTGCTGGATGTCCAACAATTCAGTTAAATTCTAACAAACTCCCAGAGTGAACACAGATGTCACAGGTTAAGGGATCAGCCCCACAAGCCTGCCTCTCCCTTCAGCTGCCAAATGCAAATGGGGATTCCAGGTAATCCACTCTACTGCCTGGATCCAGAGGTTCGCAGGAAATAATTTTAGTTCAGCAACTCTCTAGAATGGCTCACAGAACACAGGAGAGTGATTTACCTATGATGACAAGTTTAATACAAAATCTACAACTCACTAACAGCCAAATGGAAGAGACGCTGTGTTAGCTTTCTGTCACTGAGAGAAAATACGCAAGATAATCAGCTTTTAAAGAGGAGAAGTCTAGTTTGGCTCACAGTTTGGGAGATTTTGGTCTATGTTCAGTTAGCTCATTGCATTTGGGCCTGTGGCAAGACAGTACATCACGGTGGGAGTGCATGGAGAGGAAGCCTTCAACTCATGCCCAGAAGTGAAAGAGGAAATAGGGAGGCTAGGGTCCTAATATCCCATTCAAGGCCATGACCCCAATGACCTAACTTCCTTCCATTAGGCCCTAAAGTTCCCCTCCCAATATCACCTCGGGAGGGGACCAAGCCTTTAACAAATCGGTGTTGGGAGGACCCTTATCTAAACCACAGCAGATGCATACAGCACCTTGTATGGAGGGGCAGGCAGGCACAGAGCTTCCTAGTCTGTTTCTAGATTGCCACCCACCCAGCATGTGAACATGTTCACCAACCAGAAGCTCACCGAAACCTGTTCTTTGTTTTTTCTTTTCTTTTTTTTGTTTTTGGTACAGGAGATCGAACTCGTGTCCTTGAGCTTTGCGCAGCAGGAGGCGAAACCACTGAGCTAAGTCCCCGGCCCTGTTTTTTCTTTTTTTATGGAGGTTCCATTCTAAGGGCATGATGATCAAATCACTAGCCACTGGTGTGGCTGAAAAATTGTACTTCCTCTAATCACACTGAACAACTCCCACTCTGGAATATATCTAGGGGTCCCATCATTACTTACCTTGTTATCATAAGCCCAGGTGTGCTATGAAGGGAGCTGTTATGAATAATGAAAGACACTTCCATCACTGAGGAAATCCAGGCCTTTGAAGCTCTGTGTTAGGAACCAGAGACAAACACTTCAATACGTATTTTTTGGGGTAGTAGCAGCACAGTACCTTCCTGCTCTTGTAACACAGACTCCATGAGTACATTTGTTCCATGGGGTATGGGTCTCTTGGCTATTAAAGTCAAACTATCTTCATCTTTGATAAGAGTGTCATCACCAGGTCATGGCCACTCCCATCAATGACCTTGATTCTTCGAGCAAACTTCCCTTTATTAATCCAGCCATCATTATTTACTTCCTTTCTAAACATCTGAAATTTTGGCAATAAATTCCAGATTTTATAGTTCAATAAAGGTTATTTTTGAAATTCTCAAGAATTACAAGTAGTTGTTTTCTTGTATTTGTTTTTTCTAATCTCTTATAAAGTTATCTTTTATCTCATGATTATTTCTCAGTCATTCAACCTATTCAGTGATAGAGAGATTAAATTCTGACTTTTGCTCTTATTTATCATCTGAAATCAGACTCTCTGAGGTCAAAATTAATGTTCAAATAGGCAAATGGAGTGGGCTCACTGGAACATTTGACAGTGGTGATCATCTTCTCCTTAGGATTTTCATTATTTGAATAATAATGTACCTCTTTTTCATTATCATTCTCTTCCTTTAGTCTAGTGCTGACCATTCTGTGCAGTGCCCAGTCCCTCTCCTCAGTTGCTGTCCCTATATAGAAGCTCACAATTCCCAGTTGTCTTTGATCCTGATGACCAAGTTTGCTGCCTTTTTGTTCATAGCATCAGTTAGGTCTTTAACCTTCTCTTCAGTCTGAATTATGTGTTTTCCACACCTTCAGTGGCACCTAGGGGTTCCCTAACAGAGAAAACACATATGTACTCCTCTGTCTTCCACATGAGGCATGAATCCTCCAAGAAAAGGATTGCGGTTGTATTCTGAGTACTTAGTAGAGTACTTATTGCAAGATTAAAAAAATATTTTCTTAATTAAATCCTTTTGTAATAAGAGCATCCTCTCCAGGTAAGAAATTTCAAAAATATCAAAGCAGCAAGAATGGATTGGGTATTGACCTATCTGACTTTTTTTCACCCTTGTATACTGGCTCAAAGTGAAGTCCAACAGAATTCTCTCATGAGCAAATGACCTTTGTCACTCTGTCCTTGCCCTTATAAGCTTTCCCAGACCCTCATAATGCTGACTGTACCATACAATCTTACAATTCCTTAGGTTGCCTCCTGGCCCCTCCTTGGGTTTTCCACCCTTGTCAGTAACTCCTTTTCCTGGACTGCTTATATCTTCTCCCCACTCCATCTGAATGTTATTCCCTAGCCTTGTGTACCCCATTAATTTAATATTATGAAGGCATTGTTGCACGATGACATTCAAGTGTCACATAATATTGACACTCCTTCAGGGTAGTCTAAAGCTCAAAGAATGATATTCTGAGAAGAAAACTTCTGTGCTGCGCATGGTTCTGAAAAGCACCTGATCATTCATTCTTTTATTCAGCCAGCCGATCATTTATTCAGTTATTCTTCAAGGTACTCATTCTGTTTATGATATTCCCGGGAATGTGGAGAAGAGTAGAGTCTAGCATAGTTTCTGCCCTCAGTAGGTTTTCCATCTGGAAGAGCAGGAAAGCATACAAATGGGCATGGCACTGTCCTAACGTAAGAGCTTGTTAGGAGCTCACCTGAGGTCACGGTGCTCCTTCACAGCATACAGTAGAATGTTTTACTGTGCATTGTTAACACGTATATCCTTGGGCAACTTGGGTCACCTTTATGACAAAAGCATCTTGCAACACCCAGGGCCAAAACATACAATACATATTTAATGAATTAATGAATGACTGAATGCACGAGAGTGGAATGGCTGACCACAGCAGACCCACGGACAGATATCTGGGCAATCCCTGGATACCCAGGGTTGGGAGTATGAGAAGAGTCACCTCATCTGGGTTGTGAAAGGGAATGATTTGCTTACACAGACTGTGCCTCACCCCTCTTATCTAGGGCCAGGAAAAAAGGGAGTAGTGCTGATCCTCAGCTCTCAGCCTCATCAACTGTCAGTGAGGGCTCTGGTTCCCTCCACTGAGCCAAGTTTACCAAGCTTGATAAAGAAGCTTCAGGGACATAGGCTATAGCTTCAGGCCTGTGTGGAAGGAAGGACAGAAGGCAGAGAAAGAGGAAGGAGTCCCCGGGGGCCAGCAGGGCAGGAAAGAGGCTACAGCCTGCAGTGATCTTGGGTTTCAGTATCACCACCTTCCCATTTAATGTTCTTATATGTGTTCTACCCCAATCATCCTTGGGATTAGGGGTCAGAAAATGAGCAAATAATAGCCTGTTTCTTTTGAGGACAAGATGGTATATGTAGGATTGGGTTTGGACCAAATGTAAGGAGAGGTGGTCAGAATACCTCAGTGGAAGCGAAGTGGACTGGAGAGAGAGAAAAAGAGAGAGCGAGGGATTTAATAAGATTTATTTTCATGAAAATCAGTTTCCAAATCCCTTTGGAGAAGTTGGCCTGTGGTCCAGCTGGTTCAGCTAGTTGCAGGGGGTAGGTTTCTCTGAAATTCAGGAGCAAGAAAACAATGAAAGGCAATCATGGGCATTGTGCCCTGATTGCTTTCCATTCCTCTCAGTTGACCTAACTTCACCCAACATGTCCTAACTGCAGACCAAAAGCCATGCCAGCCTCCTCGCAAGTGTATCTCAAAGTTCCCCATCCCATGGCCAGGCAAGATGACACACATTTGTAATCATAGCACTTAGAGAGGCTGAGGCAGGAAGATCACAACTGTGAGTCCCACTTGGGCAATTTAGCAAGACCCTGTCTGAAAATAAAAGTAAATAGGGCTGAGGATGTGCTCAGTGTGAAGGTCCTGAGGTCAGGCTCCTTACCACAAACAAACAGACTTCCCTGAATGCCATCCCAAGGGTTCCCTCAAGTACCAGCCTCTTCCCCGACTAAACATGGACCCTCCTTGGCCTTTGCTTTTCCTTCCCTGCACACTTTTCTTCTCTCTTGGAGTTCAACATACTAAAATGGATTCTTGAGGGCTCATCCCTGTGCTTCACACAAACTCCTTGACCCCCAGGGCAGATTAGAGTGTTGCCAGCTGACTCGATCTGTCAGTCCCAGAGACCCAGGCCCCGTGCACAGAAACAGTTTCCAAGCCCTGCACCTGGCACCAATCAGAAAGCGCTATCCTCACTTCTTCTGAAGCAGGATCAAGCAGGTTTTTGATAGGACAGCCTGGATCTGACTTCAGCCTGAGGAATGGCGGATACAGAAGAGGGGGCGTTAACCTCATAGCTCCTGTGCCTCTCTTTCTCAGGGGCCCACGCAACCGTGCAGAGCACACTCTTTTTCCTACCTCTAACAAATGTAAAACTTTGCTCCCTTTTGCGCCTGTCTTGTTCTTTGTTCAGGACAATAAGAACCTAGAATGAATCGTTAGAAGGAGCTCATAGCCCCCCTGAAGCCTGGTACCATACCTATCCTCACACCCTGGCAGAGGTGAGGATCTGTGGAGACCTCAGGCTGCACTTACACCCTGCTCCTTGCTATTGGTACACACACACAAACACACACTCACACACACCATGCCTCCTGCTTCCGGGCCCTACGGAGCTGACCAGTGCTCCCCCAGGCAGTGTGGCTGCCTTGTGTCCACACATCCTCAAGGTCACACCGCTTCATCCTGATCTCCCCAGGACACAGGCCCACAGCCACTTGGTCAGCTCATCTGATCTGATCTGGAGAAGGGCTTCAGATTCTTCCCCTCTGTCAGTCCCAGGGCTGAAGACCAGAAATGTTACATGTGTATAGGGGTAAGAATTACGCTTACTGCAGTTTATATTACTTGAAAAGAATTTTGTCATAGTCACCACATTCAACTTTTATGTCCTTTGGAAAGCAAACAAAAATAAAACCCACAGAAGGGAAAGATGACATAGAGATTCGAAGAGGCCACCGGGAGAGTGCGCTAGAGACGTAGAACTTTAGCATGAAGCTCCAGTCTCCTACTCTTTCAATTCCACCTGATGTTGAGGATTTGCTTTGGTGGTTTGATACTCCATGTAATTTTATTTCATTTCGAACTGTTTCACAAATGGTTATTGTATGATGCTAATAAGGTAATTACCTTCATTGAGGGCCTGTTCCCAGTGTGACTCTACATATCTTTCAACAACCTTTACAGCAGCAAATGAGGCTGTTATTATTAACCTTTTAGGTGTGATGAAATCCCCCAAGGCTCAGATGGAGTAAGTGACCACTCAGGTGATTGGAGGAATTGCTCAGGGTCAGCCCAGACGTGGCTGAGACTGAAGACCTTGCCATTTCCCTGAGGCCATTAGCTTGCTAACCACAGGCCCTGGTTCCTAGGAGGTAATAAGAAAGTCTTGACCGTTTCTGATGGTACTGAGCACCAGCACAGGTCGGTGATACTCTTCCTGGGTTTGGATAGAGAGATTCCATTCCGTCTCTCCCTCTTCTGCTCCAGGACCCACACTTCATTGCTTCCAGTGCACCCAGAGACAAATCAAGCCACGCCTGTACTTCGGATACTCACTAGTGATTGGAAGATGAAGACCTAGGTTCTTAAAACCATGCCTGAACTGCTCCCTTCCTCTTGAGTGCATGCCATAGCTGATGTCAGTCCCATGAACATGCCTAAGTCCCTCCTGGCCCTTCACACACGCTGCTCCCTGTTCTAGCTTTCTTTATACTCCTTCGCTCTGGTGTAGCCTTCAGATCTCAGTTCTGTGTGTTTTTTCTGGTCTCCCTGGCCAGGTGCTGTGCACACAGCCGTGGGAGTTTTCACTGCTCCGTGGACCTCTCCTGTCAAACACAGATCAGGGTTGTCACTGGTGATGACCCTTCCAGTAGTATTTTTCCACTCAGCCAAAAACTTGCAAGCACTGGAGCTACAGTTGTTTGTTTGTATAGCTTACCGTTGTATCTTTAGGGCATAGTACAGTGTTTTTGACATAGAACGTGCTGAATAAATAAATGCACGCATGGATGAATGAATCAGCATCATCATCATTATCACCATCATCCTTTCAATCTGTATTAGTCTTGAAATATCTTTCTTAACTATGCTAATTCCGTGGGACATAATTTACAGAAAATGTGTATAGCCTATCAGAAATTCAAATTCAGCTGGCCATGGTATGTTTTTGTTTACTAAATCTGGAAACTCTATGCCAAGTACCAGCCTTCCTGTGCCATGGGTCACCCAATTTCATGGTGGGAGGCTGGTGGTTCCATTCTCTCCCTGGTATCTCCGTGGTATCCCTGGTAGCTTTTGCTCCACAGAAGAAGGTCAAGTCTTTGGAAGGCTGTGCTCCTTCTTTTACATCCATTGCTCTGTCTTGTGTCTCCAAAGGCCTATCACACTGTAGTACCTGGGTTTTTCTTATTAGACTATAGGATCCTTGAAGGAAAAGGCTATGAGTTGGTGCTCAGAGAGTTTATTGAGTGAATGGTTGATGACTGTTCATAATCTAATTCTAGGAACCTGATAGGTGGTGCTGATACTTGTTAGGCGAATTAAACATAAAAAGTTCCCTGCTTGCTTATCCAAATGTGAGGCAGTGACCATCAGCAGGGAAGAAATGAAAGAAGTTGTCATCAAGAGGCCTTAGATTTCAGTGTGGCTTTCAGCAACTGTGTCAGTCCTGATGATTTGTATTCCCAAGATCCTTGAGGAAGGTGCCTGGGCCCAGACAGAGGCTGAGCTCCAGGGGTAACACAGAAGCTATTATGTCAGAGAGGTGGGATTGTGAGAAATCTGGCTTTTATGTGTCATGAATGCAATTTGTTTTTCTCTAGGACTTACGGATATAAACACTATCAATGTGCTTAATCTGTGTTATGTGTATAGCATATATATTCGTGTATATACATTTATACATGTATATACTTCTATTTCATTCATTTGAAGTGTAAAACTCAGTGTTTTTGTTATATTCACTGAGCTATTTAACTATCATCATATATAATTTTAGAATATTTTAATTAACAGTCATATTTCCTCAAGTCCTAATTTCTTCTACTTTTCTTGTGGAATCATACAGTACATGGTCTTCTATGGTTGGCTTCTTTCACTTAGCTTGAGAATGAAAGATTCAAGGTTCAGCCATGTAGCATGTATCAGATCCCCTTTCTTTCCCATGGGCAGTTAACATTGCTTTGAATGGATATGCCACATTATACTTACCTGTTCATAAGTTGATAGATACTAGGTTGTTTCTGCATGTTGGCTATTGTGAATAATGCTGCTATGAAATAGTCATGGACAAACTTTTGAGTGGGTGTACGTTTTCAATTTGCTAGGGTGGGATACAATATTCAATTTACTACACTTAAGATTGATGGATCATGTAGCAATTATGCTTAACTTTTTGAGGAACTGCCAAACTGTTTTCCACAGTGAGTGTAACGTGTACATTTCCACCAGCAATGCATCAGGCCTTCCAATTTTTCTAATTCTCTTCAACCCTTGCTATTGTCTATTTTTATTACGGACACGTTAATGGATGTGAAATGGTTTATTGTTATTGGTTTGATTTGTTTTTCCATAAAAACTACTTATATTGAGAATATCTTCATATGCTTATTGGCTATTTGTATATCTTTTTGAAGATATAATCTGTTAAGATTTGTTGTCCATTTTAAGTCTCATTATATTTTTATTATTGAGTTGAAAGAGTTCTCTGTAAAGTCCAATTACAAGTCCCTTTTCAGATGTATGATTTGCAGATATTTTCTTCTATCCTTGGTCATTGTTTCACCTATTAATATTGTATTCTACAGCATAAAGGTTTGCAATTTTTATAAAGTCCAGTTAATTTTTTTTTCTCACTCATGCTTTTGGTGCTCTATCTAAGACAGCATTACATAACCCAATGGCATCGATTTTTCACTCCTATGTTTTCTTCTAGGAATTCTATAAATTTAAATTTTACATTTAGGTCTATTTATAATCTAATTCAATTAATTTTGTGTATAATGGTGGAATAATACATTTTAATCTTAATTTCACTTGCATATTCTGTTTTTTTAAGTTCTTTTATTGGTACATTTTAGGTATACAATATGTTTACATTTATCACTGGGTGCTTGTACCTGTACATGATGTATCTTAGTTCTTATTCTTTTCCCCATTACCTGTGCACCCGTCACCCCCTCCACCCTTCCCTATTTACATAGATTTCATTTCCATTTTTTTTCTTTTCTTGTAATTTTTCCTTTCCCTTCTTTCCTTTCTCCTCCCCTCCCACTACCTGTACACCTTTGGACCTTTTCCTATTTCAAATTATCAATTATTCATTTTAATCATTTTAATCCTTATTTACACTCTCAGTTTCTCACACTAGAGAAACTATTCGGTATTTACACGTATCTCCTATTTATTTCACTTAAGAGTATGGCCTTAATATGCATCCATTTAGCTACAAATGTCTCTAGTTTCTCATTCTTTATGGCTGAGTAGTACTCCATTTTATAGAAAAACTACATTTTCTTTATCCAGTTTCCAGTTTCACTTGGATATTCTTATAATCTTATTGCACACATTTCTCTTCTCATCTTTCTATTTACATTTCTATTCCTGACACTATCTTCACAGCTTTAAATTTATATCATTCATTGCTCTGCTGTAATTTATGGTTTCTCTTTCTCTTAATTTTTGTCTCTGTCTTTTAAATTTATCTCTGTCTTCTTAATTTTATCTCAGTCTTTTTAATTTAAAGATAATATTAAAACCAAAAGTAACTATGGCGTTTATCTGGTCTAACTGAAGCTGAAATAATTTAAGTGATCTTACTGGAGGCCACACAATTTCTAATGTATTTGTGTTAACAAAAGGACTGATAATGAATAAATGGACTTTACAGTAACAAATTAACCCAAAGCAAATTTATGCCAAATATGTACATTTCGTAAGGTATGGAGCCCTGAACTGGAAGTCTTTTAAACCTACAGCAAACAATAATTAAACATAAAAAGTTAACCTACCTATTTATATTCAATTTAATAATTACATTTCCATCTTCTTTCTGACAAATATGTCTATTAAAGCCTTTCCTGGTATTCCATCAATCCATTACTTTTATTTGCTCCTGGGGTTTTTTACTAGGCTGAATTTTATATCATTCAGCAAACATTTAATGGGCACTTGCTAGGAAACTAGCTTTCTATTAAGCAAAGTCCTTAGGAGTTGCCATCAAGATCCTCATAATCTAGTGAAGAAAGAAGACACATTGACAAAGAAGCATGGTATTTGTAGTTCTTATTAAACAAGACTTTGTGGCTCCTAAGTGGTACACTCTACCTGGGGTGGCGGTGAGAGCAGAGCTATGCAAAGCTGATGTAGACATTGGTGTTTGAGCTCAATGTAGGGGGAATCCCAGCAGATGTTTGGCACAGAGGAGTCATGGATGAGGAGAGACAGAGGGAAAGAGGGAGGAAAGAATAGAGCAGGGAACAGAATGCTGGGCAAGGGCCATGCATGAAGCCTAAGGCCGCAGGGGAGGAATTTTGAAGAGTTAGGTACAGCTAAAGACCTCTCAGGAAGCAAACCCTGGATGGCATTTAGTGTATCTTTGCTGTTTTCTAAATCATCTACTATTAAGAACCCAGTGCGACTCTGTTGGGAGCATTCATCAAAGCTGAGGATTTGGTTAAGTATGACTTGCCAAGTGTTGTGGTTGAGAATTTACTATGATTTTTATAGTAGTTGATTTAGCTCTAGATTAGGCTTAGAATTGTGTTGTTCAAGTGAAATGATTTATGCAAAATAGCAACCCTTTCAGAAACCCAAATTCTCTGTATAAGTCAGAATTCAACTTGTCTAGCCTAATTTACTCTGCCAATGAAATATATATATGCATATATTCATTTACTGAAACATTGTATATTTGCAAAATGCAAAAAATTAAAATAAACATAGTTTTACTTCTTTTCACTGCGCTGATACTTTTGTTCCTATTCATTGCTAATTATAGCTTCTGACTCCAGCCTTCTCTATATTTCCACATCCTCCCTAAATAACCATTTCATGTTCTGTAATTACCTTTATTGTGCTTTCTGTTTTATCTTTTAATCCCTTTGTTAATGTGTGGCTGCAAACAGAATTAGGTAGCTCTTCTGCAATGTTTGTTATTACCTTTTGTTTACGCTCCTTGACCCAGTCTTTTACTGTCCTTTGTTCAATTACTTAGCCAAACGGCAAAAACCTGATACAATATTTTTTAAACTTTACCCTAAATGACAGGTAGGTAGTATGTGGTTTAGATATTCGTTTGATCCATTAAAGCTGGGCTGAGGGAAGAAAACTCAATGGTACCCTTATTCCAAGGTAAAACACTGACTATTTCAGTGCTTGAAGCTAGAGGTCTCAAGACACTAGGATTATACAGGAAGATTGAAAGCTATCTCAGTCAACAAACAGAACCTCAATTTCAAGGGTGGGTCTTGATACCTCTAGCTATTATCATCATGGAAGGGAGGCTAAAATGGGAAGAAGACCATGCAATGATAAAAAGAGGGAGTAGACTGTTTGAATCTGTTGAAACCATGCATCTTTTGTAGCACACCACACATATTTATGTCCCAGCTCTCAGGAGCAAGGTATCAACAAGACATCACTAAATTCCTCTAGGATTGACAACCCAGAGTCTCGTAACTCTGAAAAGGATCAACAGCTGAACATAGAGTACATTCCTATGTATTTTTAACTTGAAGTAACTTCATCTTATTGCAAATCTACTTCCATTAGCTTCTATCACTAGCTAACTTGGCAAAGGATCTTGCTTCTGCCATTTCAGGCTTATGAGCTACAACAAAGTATTTTGCTTTTGACCCTCTATATAAAATAATGATAATGATATACTACACATGGCTGTTTTAAAAGTTTTGAGTGTTAACATATATTAACTTGATTCACAGCCAAATGACAGTGATGCACCAAGTCCTCGAATTACTTGTAGATTTACGTGTTTCTCACATTGCCTCCATCTTTTTGATCATGAAGGTCCCTGCAAGTCATGTTAACCCTAGGCCTCTTTACTTCTTATATATGATCCTTTCCATCTCAATTTATATCATTTACACTTCTGTATTTTTTAAGTCTGTAACTTGAGTTCGGACTTTTACTCTATATTTTGTATCTATCTTTATTTTTATAATTTTAATAAAAATCCTGTTTTAAAGTCTTTTTTTACAGTTTTTATCAATTTTGTAAGTCACCTCAAGGTTATCACTTATGCTTAGATTTATTTATCTAGCCACGTATGCTTCAATTTAAATTACTATTTCTAATTAGTCCCATCTATCTAAGTAGCCTCTGTATCTTTCCCCAGAATGAATATCTTCTCTCCAGACATAATCTCTCTCCCTCTCCCCCTCTCTCTCTCTCATCTGTTATCTCTTTGCTACTAATGTGGCTTTTGATACAGTTTTAATATATTATTATACATCTATTTATTGTATGCCAAAATACAGTGAAACAAATCAGTCCATTCACTGCAATGTAAAACAAACATGCATTATGTTTATCTGTTATGTGTAGATGTACAAATGTATGTGTCTATGTATGGGTATGCGTACAATTGTGTAAGTGAAATGAAATAGTCTAATCAAAAAGATGAAATGAGCCCTATGCACTGGCACGGTGTCTATTTAAAGTTAGAAAACTTGAAAGATTTAAAGTTTTATAAAACACAGCTTGTTTTCCTTGATGGAACTCACAGTTAGAGTGGAAGACAGGAACGTAAACAGTCAGAACACATAATAACCTTAATGGTGGGTGTGTCTGAAGTACTGCCAGAGTGGAGTGAATCATGGCTTTAGGAGTCAGGGAACACTACAGAGGATGTGACGTTGGGGCTGTCCCAAACAATGAGCAATGGGTCATACGTGGAGGAGAGCGGAAAGGACATTCTAGGAGGAGGACACGGCATCTGCTCTCTTGAAGCACCAAGGCACGTGTAGAGTGTGAAAACCACTCTGCATGGCTTCATTTGACGTTGTGTGGGGTGGTAGGCTAGTGAGAATGGAGTGAGGAGAAGAGGGACGTAAGCTAGGAAGAACAGAACGGAGCCTGCTTTGAAGGGATTTGTATACCTAGTTACGAAGTTTGAATATTTTTCAGTGCAAAATGCAAAGTGAAAAAATAGTATAATTAACTTTATTTGTATTATTTTACTTTATTAGGTTGATTGCTCTTCTGTCTACTTGGAAGTTAAATGGAAGAAATACTGGAAACAGAAAAAATCATTGAGGAGACAATTGTGCCATGTAGGAGACTGTGAAGGCCTGAGATACACCAGCAACAGCGGGACGGACCTTAGAGGGAATACTGGAGAGAAGCTATAGATGAGAAGGAAAAGTGTGTGGGCCGTGCATTCGGGTAACCTGGAGGAAGAACCAAGGCAGGCTTCTGTTGTGCAATACCGGACTCCAGGTGCAGGAACTTTCTAGGGGGAGATAATAACTTACTTTTGTCCCCATTCAGTGGGTTGAGCCAAAAGGAAAAATCCGAAAACATACAGAGGCTCACAGAGATTAGAAGCCCACATTGGTGCCACCTAAGGGAACCATTTAACGTGAAGACTCTGCTGAATAAGGCACGTTCAATTTCACGCCCATCTTTCCACTCATCTTCCAGTCACCCATCAACAGACTCATACGATGTCAGCACGTAGAGATGCAAAGAATAAGATAGGTATTTTCCCTCCCCAAAGTACCCGGTCCATCCAAAAGTGAGTGGGACAGACACCAATTAGGATTCAACATTCCCACTCTGGTGGTGCCAGTTGATCTCTATTCTCAGCAGCCTTTGTTCGCTGTTTGTCAGACTACCTTCTCAGTGAACATCAAACTCCAGTCTGTCTGAGTTTGGGGCACCTTGACCAATGTGTGTGGTCCTAGAAAAGACCCACAGTGGAAAGAGAACTGGCCTGGGAGTAGGGTGACCTTGGATTTAGTCCCTCCAAGGCAGCTGCTAGCTTTAGGTTCCCAGAAAAGTTCACCTGTCTGGGCTTTAGAGTCCTCTCCTGTAGAATGACAGGGTTAGGCCAGGAAATTCCTGGGGGTTCTTGTTGCTATGATGCCCTGAAAGTCTATGATCCTACAACCTAGGTCTGGAATGGTACTTGGAGGTCCCTTTTGAATGAGAGTGCTGGGGTCCAGAGTTGGGACTCTGATGTCAAGTTGGACTGGGCCAGCTTCCCCCAGGGACAGATCTCACAGACATGACTGGTTTGTGCACTGAGGGTCGCACACAATTTCATACCCATCATCTGATTTTATGATCATGAAAACCTGAAGTATATCACTTCCATCTTCAGAGGAGGACACTGAAGCCAAGAGAGCCAAATGGCTGGCTAAGTGCTAAGTGCTTTATATGAGTTTTATTATTTAAATCACACAATACTCCTATAAGTTTCTAATTTTGCCTCCCCCATCTTTACCATGATTGCTCCTTCTTCCCCTTTTTTCCACTTTATAAATGATGACTCTGAGGCTAATGGAGATGAGGTAGCTTTCATCCCATTACTAAGTACCAGAGCCCAAGATCTGTCTAAATCTAAAATCTCTGCTCACAACCTTGGTCAGAATCCAAATCCCTGCAATGGCCAGAGGATGACACAAATAAATGAAATGACCCAAGCAGGATTATTATTATTAAAAGCCATAATTATTCATTTATCATTTTCATTTTAAGTGGATTTAAGATGTGTCATGTACGTGTACTAATGACCCGCAAAGAATATAATCATTATATGTTGCAACTGAAAGAAGAAAAGAAGAAAATGGGGGGAGGGAATCTAGAGATGGAGGGAAGTAGGAGGGTAGCAGTGGAAGGGAAATAAAATGTGTTAAGTCCATCTACCTATGCACCTAAGACCAATATAAACATCATGTACTACATTTACTAATGAAACTATAATTATTACTTAAAAATTGTTATTAAAAACTTTCTTTTCAACTTCATTGAAGAAAATCCAGAGTACAAGTAAAATAATACAATTAAACTTGTGTTTCGAATTGCACGGTAGGTATAGTAGAGAGAATAATGCAACTTGGTAGAATGGAAAAGTGCCTGCTCTCTCCAAGGATCGCAGCTCCCAGCAGGATTGATAGAAGGTAGGTTCACCTATGCCAGATCTTTGGATTTGAGAAGAAAAGCCAGATGTCTGGAATCTAAAGAAAAATTTCTCTGTTTCTAAACATTAGTGATTAATATAATATTCTGCAAAGACAGCAGATGATATCCATCATCTGTACCTCACTTACAAGGTACCAGTTCATTACATCTGTTCTGCATTGTGCCATCTTCAAAGCCCTAGCTGACTTGTGCTGCCCTCAGAGACTGCTCTATCACCTTCCGAGCACCCGATGCTGATCAGTTCAGGAGTGGGATGTCGCAGAGTTCCACTGATCCAGCTGTGTCTGTTGTTCATGGTCAGCAGTTACTCCGAGGGGATGAAGGATATTTTGGATATCCTTTTTGGCTAGATGATTTTATATAAAATAATTGCATTAATTTCCACAACAATCAGAAGAGGGCATTCAATTATATCTATTTTCCAGAAGAGTAAATGCATCTCAGACTGGTTATAAAGGTCACACAGCTGTAAGTAGCCAACCTGGGCCATTAGACTCAGCTCTGACTCCAGGTTCTCTTCATTCCATAGAGCTCCTCTGTCTTGGGGGCAATTTTAATCACATTAAGTTAAGGAGTGCTTCCTCTTTTACTTCTCTCTAGTGAGATTCTTTGGCAAGGAGGAAGGTAGGGGCTAGAGTCATCTGTCCGGCGAGAAGATGCCTTTGCCAGTTCTTATTACCTGCACCACCAGATCTAGGGACAGAGAAGAGACTGATGGGGTCCAGAAGGAGCATAAAGCAAGAATCTGGTCCTTCATAGTCTGGAAGCTTTGACTCTGAGGCAGACACTCCCAACTCTGTAGATGACTGCCAGGCGACAGGTACACAGGGAGGGAACCAACCAGCTTCTGGAATGCCAGCATGGGTGATGAGCCAAGCAGATGCCAGCCTGCTGCCTCATGGCCAGGCCAGACCCAGAATACTTTATATAAAGAGCCTTCTGCCCAGGGCCTCAGCCTGAATGACTTCGTGCCTGCTCAGGAGGGTGAGTCTAGAAGCTGGGTCCTGGGATTGGGGTGGGGGTGATGTTTGGCAGAAGTGAGGGGTAGCGGAAGACGGAGCTTGGAGCAGAGGAAATGCGCATCAGCCTGAGATGAACATCTGATGACTTTGGGGGGATATAAGAGGAAACTTTGTAGAGTTTATCTGTGGAGTCAGTGTGTTTGTCTTTGATAACCCTGGTTTCATCCTCAGGAACCGTTTTCCCTCATTAGGAGCCGCTCTCGCTGGAAAAGGCACATTAATAATTTATAATACTTTATAATACTTTATATCTTATGAACAGTGTTATGTGGGGGAGGAAACAAGTATTTAGACAAATGGAAATTATGTAGCTTTGTCCTTCATTGCAAGAATTTACAGTGCTTTGGGAACTTATGGAGAGGTGTTTTGTTGGATGAGAGTTGTCTATCAGTTCTTTGCTCTGCCCGTCACCGGGCTGCTTGATCACCCCCAGGTGTATTTTGGGAAAGCGAAGGAGTGGGGGCTGCCCTGCATTCTGCCCGCCTAAGTGCAGCACTGGAGTACACATGTGCCCCAGGCCCTGTTTGTAATGCTCCTGATGGGTAGACCCTTAAGAGTGGCTCAACATCAGTCTCATGATTAAGATCTTGCTCTTAAATTGGGTATAGGGGTACATACCTGTCACTTCAGCACTCAGAGACTGTGAGTTCAAGGCCAGACTGGGCTATATAACTGCATAGTAAGACTTTGTCTTGAAAAAGAAAAAAAGAAAAGAAAAAGAAAGGAGGAACGAAAGAGATGAAAAAGGACCTCGTACTTTCTGCACTTTCTGAGGTACTCCATTTTAGGTAACTCTATCTCTATCCTGCCTCTCAGAGGGGCTGAGGAGTAAACAGTTTTGAAGCTGGCCGTTGTCCCTGTCCAGGGGATTGATAACAGCAGCCTGCCTGGCAAGTGGCCATGTTGACCCCGAGCCTGTCGGAGGCTGGCCCGTTTTGTATGTGCGTGCCTTTGCGTACATCCATAAGGGCCGGTGTAAGTGGATTCACATAGAAAAGACTGAATATGGAGGAACAAATCTTTAATGCTGGGTTTGAGTTGCCCAACAGCTGACTGGACTCCTTACTGTCCAGTGAATGCACTCACATTATTGAGCATAGGCGCTCCCTGGGTGCCTGCTCCCATGTGTTCATTTTTACACGTATGCACATACATGTATGTTGCCAGTATGCATGTGTGAGGAAAACCCTGGCTCCCATGGGTGTCAAGGCCTCTCTCTGGGCCAAGCGTTGATACTCTCTATAGGGAGCGCTCTTTCCTGGACAGGGTTTAGAGTAAGAGAGTACGGTATGGACTGACCATCAGCGCCACCTGGTGGTTCACACTGGCAAACCCACCCTCCAGGTGGAGATTCTGTGTGCCGTACATCTAGTCCGGGTGTGTACAACCCGCAGGTCTCATGAACAGTAGTGCCTGATCCTGGATCCAGCTAAGTCAGTAAAGATTCGCGGGTGAAGACTGAGGTCGGAGAATGAAGGGTCAGGGAGGACACAAGGCATCTTGTCCTAACTCCTGGTTCCTCCTCCACAACACTCACTCAGCTGACCTGGCCTCTCCCCCTCAGGTCCTACTCACCTGCCGGCATCAGGACCATGTGTGACCAGCAGCAGATTCACTATTGCGTGCCGCTCCCCCAGTGCTGCGTCAAGGGTTCCTCCGTCGGTCCCGCCCAGTTTGCTGGTGTCAACGGCGAGGTGGCAGTCCCAGCCCCTTGTGGGGTCCAGATTTTGGAGTACCCTGCACCATGCCAAGTCCAAGTTTCCCAGACTCCCTGCCAGTCCATGACCACCCAGATGGAGTGCCAGGCTCCGTGCAAGTCTAAGACCACCCAGGTGAAATTCCAGGCTCCCAGCAAGTCTAAAACCACTCAGGTGAAGTGCGAGGCCCCCTGCCAGTCCAAGACCACCCAGGTGACGTGCCAGGCTCCCTGTGAGACTCAAGTTTCCTGCATCCAGTGCCAGGCTCCATGCCAGTCTGGGGTTTCCTACGTGCAATACGAAGTCCCATACCCTGTTCAGACTTCCTACGTAGAATGTGCTCCAGCTTGTTATACAGAAACTTATGTGAAATATCCGGTCCAGACCTACGTACCCGTTGTAGCCCCTCAACCTGTCACTACTTATGTAGAATGTCCCCTAGTGGCCCAGACCCCGGGAAGCTTCTCCACCCAGTGCCAGTACCAGGGCTCCTACGGCAGCTGCGTCCCTCAATTCCACTCAGGGGTCTCTTACAACAGCTGCGCCCCCCAGCGTCAGTCCCGGGCTTCATTTAGTTCGTGCGCACCCCAGTGGCAGGGCCGGGACTGCTACGGGAGCTTCAGTGGGCAGCGTCGGTCCCAGAGCACCAGCAGATGCCTCCCTTCGCGCCCGCTGGAGCCTTATCGCAGCTGCTCCCCGCCACGACGTTCTGAGCCCCGCTACACCAGCTGCCTGCCATCAAGATGCCCTTCGGGTTCCTACAACTACTGCACCCCGCCGCGCCGCTCTGAGCCCATCTACAACAGCCACAGCTGTCCGCGCCCCAGCGCAGGCTGCTCCCAGAGACGTGGACCCAAGTGCCGGGTGGAAATTTCCTCCCCCTGCTGCCCCAGGCAGGTTCCCCCGCAGAGGTGTCCTGTTCAGATCCCGCCCATCAGGGGGCGCTCGCGGAGCTGCGCCCCCCGGCCGTCCTGGGGCGCCTGCTGCCCCGAGCCGGGGCCATGTCCCTTCCCAAGGTCTTGCTCGCCACAGCGCCGTGGCCGGTGTCCAGAGCCGTCACCGCCGCGAGGCCGGCTTCCCGGGCTGTGTCCGCGCCCCGAACCGCGGATGAGTCCAGAGCCCCGCCCACGTCCCTCTCCTCCTCGAAGGCAATTTTCAGAACCTTATTTGTGTCCGGAACCGCGTTCAATGCCACGTCCAGCTCCGCGTCTAGCTCCATGCCCAGCTCCAGCACCTCGCCTGCCGCAGTGCGGGAACCCACACCCATGCCCGCAGCCCGGCCCGGGCGCCGAGCCCTGTCTCCCTCCAGAGCCAATTCCCCTCCCAGCGCCCTGCTCAAGCCCCGAGCCCATTCGCTGCCCCAGCCCCTGCTTCGGCCCAAATCCAATCCCACGCCCACCAGATGTGGGGTGTCACGAGAGTAGTCCACGCTGCCTCGACACGGAGGGGTCCAGCTGTGGCCCCTGTGGTTACAGCCAGGGGGCCGAGAGCGGTGCTGGCTGCGGGCCCGGTGATGTGTTTCCAGCGCCAGCAGGTCCCGGCGCCTGTGGGGTCCAGGGAAACATGGGTGCGGGAGTGAAAGGCCGGGCCTATGCTGGAACCAAGAGTGCCTATTTTTAAAAGAAATGTGGCCGAGACGTCCTCGCCTCCTGCTCTGAAAATCCGGTGCTTCTCTTTCCGGCAGCCACAGTTTCCAATGTGTTCCAGTGTGCTTCCCTCCAAAGATGTTTAGAGGCTTTCGTCCGGTCTCCTTTGCATGTCCTTTCAGGTTTCACACTCCAGCCTCAGATCTGACGCCTGCCCTTTTTGCATCTTTAATTCTAGGCAGACCAGCCTGGCCACCAGGCACATCTCGAGTATTTCTCAGGACGTCCCTTAGAAGTCCTTGTCTCCACGCCTGTGCCCACTCTCTCTTCCGCTGCCTGAGCCATTTCTCTCCTACTACCCTGCATCTGAAATCCAGTTACCTTTCAATGCCTCTTCCTTGCAGCCTTCTTTGCCTGTTTGTACTCACAGCAGCCTGTGCTGACTTCTAAGCTCATGGCTTCAGTCACCCCATTGAGGAGGCCACCACTTGCAACATCTCTTGGAGCAGCCAACTTTATCAAGGCTTGGGGTTCGGCAGCTTGAGCCATGGTCTGTCCTGATGGGCCATTGCAGCAACTGGGGTGGGAGGAGCCCACATAACAATAAAGATCGGGATGCACTCACAGCCTGGGTCCTGAGCAGCTTTGTACTTCTTCCTGACTGATGATGATGTTTATTTTCAATTGCGATAAAATACATACAACAAAAATTTATCAACTTAGCCACTTTTAAGTATGCTGTTCAGTGGGATTAACTTCCTTTGGGCTACAGATAATATGCTGCAATAAACAGGGCTGCATAAATATTTCTTTGAGGGCAATATTTCATTTCTTTCTTTAAAACATAAAATTTAATTTTTAAATAATCTTAAACAAAAAACACTTTCTAACTTTCTTCATTCAGTTCTGGTAAAAAGTATACTGACTCCAGATTTAGGTTATAGCTAAGATTAATTTTTAACTCAGAACAATTTTTACGTGATGGCAACTTTTTATTTTTCCTCCAAGGGAATAAATAGAGCCACAAACATTAGCAAATAATTAATTATTGTTGAAGTTTCATCTTTCATCAGGCCCAGATTGATGATGGTGCCCTGTGATAAACTTGCTGTCTTTGCTTAATGTTCAATTCAACCTTAAATTACTGATTCCTGAAAAGGCAGATTAATGTACTGAATTATTTTTATAGTAATATAGCAAGTGAATGTTTGTGGAAAATATGGAGTGTCACTTGTGCACTATGTAATGATGAACATTGAGAAATAATCCAACACTGAAACAAAGCCAGTCTCAGGTGATAGCTCCACCTATTACATGTACAAGGAAGCATGGGTCAGGTTTATTTTCAATAGTCATAAATAAATCCAAATATTTATTAAAACACAACAATTAAATAGAAAGTCTGGAATTGTAGTAATGTTCCCAATTCATTTTTATTACCCTAAATATCATATCTTCCTTCCCTCCAAGAGAAAGGCAAAACACAATAAAAATTTCAAAAGTATTTAGGCTGATGAGCTAGCCATCTAATGTATTTTTTTCTCTGCACCAGGATTTTAGGGATCCTTTTTTTTTTTTTTTACATGTGTTGGGATATAAAAAGAACACCTTTAAAACTACATTTATCTTTTTTACTTTCTGCAAGCAGAAATCACCATTGGGGGCATCATTTGCTTTATTACTGTTTCTTTTGTGAGCCGTCTCACTGCATTGCCTAGGTTGGCCTCAAATTCCAGGGCTGAAGTGATCTTCCAGACTCTGCTTCCTGAGCAGCTGGGGATACGGGCACTGCTAGCCAGGGCATCCTGGTTTAGGGCTTTAAACCATTTACAAACATACCCTGTCTCCTTTTTTCACACAAGACTTGGTGGTGGAAGGGTTTGGCATATATCCAACTCTAGTAACTATATTTTACATATTTACACACATTCCATATTTATTTCATAGAGCTTTCCAGTTACTTGAGTAACTGGAAATAAAAATAAAAGTAATTTTCTGGATTTCTCTTTCCCCCACATCTAAGGAAGTTTAGACAATTAGATTTTTTTTTTTTGGTACCGGGGATCGAACTTGGGACCTTGCACTTGCGAGACAAGTGGCAGAAACACTGAGCTAAATTCCCAGCCTGGCAATTAGATTTTGAACTGCAAAGTTTTATCAACTTTTAGTCCCTGTCTCTAGGGAAGCAGAGCTAGCACATGTTCCCTAACTAGAAATACGCGGGTTAAAATCTGTAGTTTAATCATTAAATGTGAACAATATCTGAATACAATTGGCATTAAAAATTCTGTGATGCCTTACAACTAATCTATCTGGAAAGACTCTAAAAATAACTGGCTAACTTTAAAAGAAACACATGTTTAATAACATAAATATCCTGATGAGAATGAGCCCATGTGACCCGGAAGAGTCTAGAAATTCTTGGGTTAATTATAACTATATGGTGAAAGGTTTTTCAAGGTAAGACCTTTCTAAACTCAGGAAGCCACTAAGCTTCAACTGCTCCATCTGCAATTCAGTGATCAGAGCTGAGTGTCTCAGCCACACCAAATTCTTTTTCCTTCAATGCTAGCACCAGCGTATCCTTTGAAGCACTAATTGCTAAAGTACATGCCTGAAGTGGGTTAATAGTAGCAGGGCAATTCTTAATTCCAAACATTCTTAAATTGGAGATTATAAAAGTCTCACCCAGAAACTCATGTGATTGTTTTGGTTGTAAAGAAACAACATCATTAGTAATGGTTCCCAGGTTTTTAAAAATGGGCATTAAACACAATAGGTGTGATGAATGCTATAGAAGCACTGACAGCAACATGGACATCAACAGCTTATAACCACATCTATCGAAGAAGAATTTGCTTCAGAAACTTTAAAACATTCCAAAGCTAAAGCTTTCATAAGAAGTCATTGACAGAAATTTTTCTTTTTTCTTCTAAAATCTTATTAAGTTCCTTCCATACCAACAAAACTTCTCCCATATCCACATCAGTAGAAAGGCAATAATGAGATATCATCTGCTTTGATTGCATTAGCCACTGTACCCTAACTGGACAAAGGTTGCTGACTGGGATATCTGTGAAGACACCTGTAGGAATGGGAGCCATTCCTGGACTTGTGGAAGGCACAGAAGCTGCTGGGGTAGGAGCAGCTTTAGGATGCACAAAAGTCAACATCCTTTTTGATGATTCTGCCACCTGGTCCCTTCCCTTTTACTTGTGTAAGGCCGATCCCTTTCTCTTCAGCCAATTGCTTTGCAAGAGGGCTAGCAAACACCCTCCCCCTGGGTTGGCAGGAGCAGCTGGTACGGCAGGAGTGGCTGAGGGAGTAGGGTTACAGTGACCACCAAGGGTGGGTATCGTGTTAGTGCTTGTGGTTTTAAATCAGTTACTGTACTTCTGTTGACCTGTAGTAAGTAAATGCTGCCATATCTGGCCTTTTTCCACAATGATATCAAGTGGGGTTCCTAGAGGGACATCTCTTGTACCTTCAGGGACCAGGATTTTTCTCCAGATAACCTTCCTGTACTTCAAATCCTATAGTGGCCTTGTCCCTCTCTACCTGCCAACAAGTCTCCTTCATTTAGCTTCTCACCCACTTTTTCCCATCTCTGAACTTGGCCATGGTCATGGTAGGAAGAAGCAGGAAGAAATACCTGGATGTGAGCAGGATATGAGCTACCGGAAGCCTGAGCAGAAGGAGGTGGAGGTGGTGAATCAGCATCGATGGAAGTTGGTGCTGGGGCTGCTTGTGAGGTGGCTGCTACAGAGGAATTCAATTGCAGTTTTAAAGGCCTCAACATCCTCAGGCTTTCTGAGTGTGATGCAAATGATGGATCCAACTGGAACATCATTGGTACCTTCAGCAACAAGTATGTTTGCCATATAACACTGCTTCAGGCACTCAAATCCAACAGTGACTTTATGAGTTTCAACCTCTGCAATTAGATCACCCTCATTGATTTTTTTCACCCTTCTTTGTTTTCCCAACAGGCTCTGGTGCCTTCCTGCATTGTAGGGGAAAGAGAAGGTTACAGAATCTTCTGATGAGGAGGTCTGGCATCCCAAAAGCTGCAGCAAGCAGTTCTGCCCCATGGCACCAGAGCTGAAGCTCCAGCTGCTCAGTGCTCGGACCCCCAGAGCCTGGAGTCTTGCAGTTGGAAGGAGCCAGCATGGAGCAGTCCTGAGGGGCACATACACAGCTCCCGGTCCTTCCCGCAGGGTCATCTACTGAGCCTGGAGTCCTGTCCATGAACCGCACTCTGGGCCTGTCGCACACAAAGTAGAAGTGCCACATAGTGTCGCTGACTCCCACTCCCTAAACCAACGCAGTCTCCCAAGTGACTTCTCCAAAAGCAGCCCACGATTTCATTTCTTTTGGGCAGATGTATAGAAATGGAAATGCTGGGTCATATGTTAATTCTATTTTTAATTGTTTGAGGAACCATCATCCTGTTTTCTATAGTGGCTACATCATTTTACTACAAATCCCATCAACAATGTACAAGTCTTATATCCTTGCTAACTTATTTTCTTATTTTTATATAAAAGCTATCCAAAAGGGCAGGAAATGTTATGAGTTTTCATTTTAATTTATTACTCTTATTGGTCTATTGTACCCAACTGCCTGAGCTTTCCTTAGCTTGGACCAAGTGGGTTGCCTTGTGGGCTGTCTGTCAGCCATTGGTGTCCCTGTCCTCTGTTGGAAACAGGAAATGGGGACTATAACTTTTGCTCCCCAAGCTAGGAGTATAGGTCTTCAGGCCTGGGATTGGCAGGTGACCAAGCCCTGGGGCCACAGTAGGAGCCCTTAGCTCATTACCTCTGGAACCAGAAAAGGGAAGAAGGGTGCACCTAGAAAATACTAGGAAAATATTTTCCTTCTTAAATACTAAATTATTTGCCATTTTTTGAGGGTATAGTCATGGAAGCAGCTGAGCTTGACTGCATTCCTCAGTGTTCTAGTTTCCATCAAGCATGGTGGTCTTGGGAGTGTGAAGGTGGGGGTTTCAGGCAGAGGCAGATGCCTCTTCCTCCCGCTCCTTGCGGATGAGTGAATGATGTGGCTCTGGAGGATGAGCATTCTGGAGGACAGGCCCCTCATCAGGAGGAGTTGTTACCCCAAGGCCACACACTCTACAGAGGAAGAAAGGGCTCTGCTGAGGAGAACAGAGGGGCAGGCTGTGGTCTCGTCCCTGGAAGGTGTGATCAAGGGTCTGCTCCTCACAGGAAGTGCCCCCATAGACCTCACAGCTGCAGAGACAGTTGGGAGCCATGGATCCAGATGGCAGAGACTTTAAATACTAACCAGCAGGCCCTGGACCCATTGTGGTGAGGCCAGCACTGCCCCAGGAGCACGCTGCACAGGCTATGCCCCTGGAGCATGCCATGTGGGCAGCGTGGTATCTGAATCCACACTGTAGAGGCTCTGAGGGGTCATAAAGGCCATTGTTCTGAGCTCCAGAAGATAGAGAAGAAGTGAACAACAGATAGAGGGCCTCTCTGAGGCTCCTCAATGAAAACTGAAGCCCACTGGGAAAGTGAAGAATATCTCTGCAATAAAGACACACTGGACCACCATGGTTGGTAAGTTGATAGGATCAGCACCTCCCATCTGAGCCTGGACTCGCATTTGAGGAAGGGCAGCTGGAACCTGCAGTAAACCGTGTAGAATTCAATCCTTCAGGAAGTCAGGGACCTCAACTTGGGCCTTGCAGCCAGAAATTAGCCTGAATCTCAGACTACAGCTGGCTTGCTGAAACTAATTGACTTAGATCTGCACACTGCTGCCCACGTTGTCTACTGTGAAAGCAGAGACACATCTTGCAGGCCCTTTTAAAAAACTATATACATATATATACACTTTTTTTCCTTTTCTTTTTGTCTCTCCCTTTTTGTTCTGCATTTCTCTCCCTTTTTGTTCCTGTTTCTGTCCTATTTCCGATTGTTTTTCTCTCCTTCCTTCTCCTGATTGTCATTATTCTTAAAGGAAGGTGAATACAGTTTTTAGCTTCCCTATTGCTGTTAGTTTGTTCTCTTCTTGTCTTTGTTCCTTTGCACTGTCTTCTCCTATCTTCAACAATTTCCCAAAATTTGCATAATCTTTCTGTATCCTCTAATCTCACTTCTAACCTTTTCCTCTCCTTCTATGTTTTTATCCCTCCCTCCCCAATTCCTTCTAAGTCCTTATCCTGAAGGGTAAATTTTCTATATTGAAGGGTTTATTTACTACAAACATATTTTGGGCTGGTCCTCAATTTTGATCTAGCTCATGCAGTTAAAGTTGACAGATTAATTGCTACCACAAATTGTCATTTTCTAAGCTGTGTTTGATGCTACTGTTGGTGCTGATTGTATCACTTGGGCTAAGATGCTGTGATCGATCTAATCAGTTGTCCTCCCTGTTATACTGAAAATGAGATTACCTAATTAAAAATGAGATTATTTTAATTAAGAATCATTAGAGACTCAAAACCTAAAGATCAGCTATATCTGGAAGACATCTCTGAGAAGAAATCATTCCATAAGGGTTTTAAATACAAGCAATAAAGATACAATAATCAATACTGAAGTATCATCCCAGGATTTAAACCAAAAACAGCACCAACAACAAAAATAGAAATGAGAAGACACTTAAAGAAGGTGCAAACCCAGACTTCCAGCTCACCACAGGCAAACTGTGGGGGGAACAAAGTGAAAAATCTGATAATCAACCACCTAGACACCCTGAACTGATAGCATGAGAAGTGAAAGAACAGGTGAATGAGGATTTAGAAAAATTCAAAAGAGAAATAATTTCCCAGATAATTGGAGAGATGGTGACCAGAATGAAAGACATGATTAAAGACTGTAGAACAGAAACAGATAAAAAGATCGATAAGCTCAGGACCATGATGGAAGCTATGAATGCCCAGCATAGAAAAGAAATGGAAACTATGAATGCCCAACATAGGAAAGAAATGAAATCCATGGAAAAGATTCAAACAGATATCCCAGAGATTAAAAACTCCATTGAAAATATTTGCAGCAGAATGAGCCAATGTGAAGAGAGAACATAAGATATAGAAAACAGGATTGCAGTTAGTGACCATGAAAAGAGAGATTTCTTAAAAATAGTAAGGGACCATGAAAAATCGATCCACCAGCTGCTAGATGATGCAAAGAAGAATAATGTAAGACCGACAGGAGTCCACAAAAAAGCAGGAGAAAGTACAAATGACATAAAAAAACTACTTACAGAAGTAATGGCAGAAAACTTCCCAAGCAGAGGAAAAGAATTTGACACACAGAGAAGTAAGACATATAAGACTCTAACTAGCCATGATCAAAAAAATCTATGCCTAGACATCCAGAAATGCAGCAGAGGAACAAAATACTACAAGCAGTTAGGGAAAAGAAACAAATCATATACAAAGGAAAGCCCATCTGAATCACAGCAGACTTTTCAACATAAACCCTCAAATCAAGGAGAGCCTGGAGTGGAGTATTTTAAGCCCTAAAAGAAAATAGCCTTCAACCTAGATTGTTGTATCCTGCAAAATTACCTTTCAAAATCAATGGAGAAATTGGATACTTCTATGACAAAAAACACCTGAGAAACTTCATGAATACCAAAGCAGCACTCCAAACAATTCTAAACAATATACTAGAAAAAGAAAATGAGGGTCACAACTCCATGAGGCCCAACAGAGCAAAGCCATCAGCCAAGGCAAAAAATTAAAGGTAAAGGGGAAAAAATAAAAAATAAAAGAGACAACAACAGGAAAATACTATAACAAGTATAAGTCAATATGTATCAGTTGTAACCATTAATGTTAATGGCCTCAATTCACCAATCAAAAGAAATAGACTGGCAGAATGGATTAAGAAGCAAAATCCAACAGGGACTGTGGATTTAGCTCAGTGGCACTGTGCCTGCCTCACAAGCACAAGGTCGTGAGTTCAATCTCTGGTACAAAAACAACAACAACAAAAAATCCAACAATGTGCTGTATACAAGAAACACACTTAATTCAAAAAGAAATGCATAGACTGAAAGTAAAAGAATGGAAAACAACTCTCCATGTGACAGGAACCTGGAAAAAACCAGGGGTAGCTATGTAATTTGTAGACAAGGTAGATTTAAAACCAAAACTAATTAAGAGAGACAAAGAAAGTGACATCTTTGTAAAGGGAAGAATTCAAGAGGAAGAGAAGACAATCATAAATATACATGCACCAAATATTAATGCACCCCACTATACAAAAGAAATATTAATGGACATGAGAAACCAAATAAGCTCTAATACAATTGTAGTGGGGCACTTCAATATCCCACTGTCACAAATAGACAGATCATCTAGACAGAAAATCAGCAATGAAATACTAGAACTGAACCAAACTTTTGAACAAATGAACTTAACAGATGTTTACAGAGTGTTCCACCCCACAAAATCAGAATACAAATTCTTTTCAGCTGCACACAGGTCATTCTCCAAAATAGACCACATGCTAGCTCACAGAACATGTTTAAGTAAATGCAAAGAAATTGAAGTTATCCCCTGTATGTTATCAGGCCACAGTGGAATGAAATTGGAGATCAATGGCATAAGAAACTGCAAGAACTTCACAAACACATGGAAATTGAATAACACTCTCCTGAACAACCAATGAGTCACAGAGCAAATTAAAGAAGAAATTACACAGCCCGCCAGAGACCCTGGTTGCATGGATGCCAGCAGCCTCCGTTGCCCTGCCGGACCACGTGGTGCAGATGAAATGCCACATGACATCTGAATCTGTACAGCAGAAGCAACAGGGTGAACATAAAGGCCATAGTCACGAGCCCTAGAAGACAGAGCAAGAGTGAATAACAGAGAGGGCCTTTCTGACGCTCCTCAATAAAAATTGAAGCCCACTGGTAATGTGAAGAAAAACTTTTCAATAAAAGCACACTGGGCCATCAGTTGGTAAGTTGGTGGGATCAGCAACTCCCATAGAAGCCCAGACTCACATAGGGGGAGGACAGCTGGAACCTGCAGTAGAACTTTGCAGAATTTAATCCTGCCGGAGGTCAGGGACATCAACTTGGACCTTGCAGCCAGGAATCAGCCTGACTCTGAGTAGACTACAGCTGGCTTGCTGAGACTAATCGACTTAGATCCACACACTGCTGCCCACATTTGCCTACCAGAACAGCAGAGACATATCCTGAGGGAGACCTTTTGTTTTGTTTTGTTTTATATATATTTTTTTTCTTTTCTTTTTTCTCTCTTTCTCTATCCCTTCTGGCTCTATATTTCTCTCCTTCTTTGTTCCTGTTCCTGTCCCATTCTGAATTTTTTCTCTCTCTCTCTGTCCTCTTAACTGTCACTTTTATAGGAAGGTGAATACAATTTCTAGCTACTCTATTGTAGTCAGTTTGTTTTGTACTTGTCTTTGTTCTTTCACTCTGTCTTCTCCTCCTGTCTGCAACAGATCCCCACAATTTGTGTGATTATCCCATGTCCTCTAGCCTCACCTCTAACCTTTCCCTCTCCCTCTATCTCACTGCCCCTCCATCCTCAATCCCTGCTAAATCCTTATCCTGAAGGGAAAATTTGCCATATTGAAGGGTTTCCTTACTACAAACATATTTTAGGCTGGCCCTAGATTTTTATCTAGCTCACACAGTTAAAAGTGACAGATTAACTGCTACCACAAATTGTCATTTTCTAAGCTGTGCTTGATGCTGATTGTGTCAATTGGGCTAAGGTGTTGTGATTGATCTAATCAGTTCTTCTCCCTGGTATACTGAAAACAAGAATGCCCATGAGTCATTAGAAACTCAAAGCCTAAAAAGTCCAGCTATACCTGGAAGATATCTCTGAGAAGAAAATCACTCCATAGGGGCTCTAAAAATCACGAATAAAGATACGCAAAATAAGAAATTTTGGAGATCAGCCCAGGAATTAAAGCAAAAACCCAGCACCAACAACAGAATTAAAAATGAGAAGACACCTTGGCAGGACACAAATACAGACTTCCAGTTCACCAAAGGCAAATTCTGGGAGAAATGAGGTGGAAAAATATGATAACCACCTGGACACCCTGAACTGATAGCACAGGAAGTAACAAAACAGATTAATGAGGCTCTAGAAAAATTCAAAACAGAAATAATTGCCCACATAACTACAGAGATGGTGAACAGAATGAAAGACATGACTAGAGGCTCTAGAACAGAAACAGATAAAAAGAAAAAAATAGACGAGCAAAGAACCATGCTAGAAGCCATGAATGCCTAGCATGAGAAAGAAATGGAAAGCATGATTGCCCAACACAGGAAAGAAATGGAATCCATGAAACAGATTCAAACATATATCCTGGAGATTAAAAACTCCATTGAAAGTATTCAAAGCAGATTGAATGAATGTGAAGATAGAATATCAGATATAGAAGACAGGATTGTGGTTAGTGACCATGAAAACAGAGATTTCTTCAAAATAGTAAGGGACCACAAGAAATCAATCCAACAGCTGCTAGATGATGCAAAGAAGAATAACATAAGACTGATAGGAGTCCATGAAAAAAACAGGAGAAAGTACAAATGACATTTAAAACTGTTCACAGAAGTAATAGCAGAAAACTTCCAAGACAGAGGTAGAGAATTTGACATAGAGATAAATGAGGCATATAGAACTCCAATTAACCATGTTCAAAAAAAAAGCTACACCTAGACATATAATAGTCAAGATCCCAGAAATGCAACAGAATAACAAAATCCTACAAGCAGTTAGAGAGAAGAAACAAATCACATACAAAGGAAAGACCATCAGAATCACAGCAGACTTCTCAACACAAATACTCAAGTTAAAGAGAGACTTGAGAGAAGTATTTCAAGCATTAAAAGAAATTAACTTCCAACCTAGGCTGTTGTATCTTGCAAAATTATCTTGCAAAATTGATGGGGAAATTAGATACTTCCATGAAAAAGAACACCTGAGAAATTTCACAAACATGAAACCAGCACTCCAAAGAATTCTAAACAATATCCTAGGAAAAGACAATGAAGGTCACAACTCCACAAGGCCCAACAGAGTGATGACACCAGGCAAGGCAAGAGACTAAAGGGAAAGAGGGAAAAATAAAAGAATAAAACATAACAATAAAACATCATGACAAAGATGAGTCAATATTTATAAATTATAACCGTCAATGTTAATGGTCTTAATTCACAAATCAAAAGAAATAGACTGGCAGAATGGATTAAGAAGCAAAATCCAACAATATGCTATGTACTACAAACACACCTAATTAAAAAAGACATTAATGGAATGAAAGTAAAAGGATGGAAAACAGTTCACCACACAGCAGGAACCCAGAAAAAAGCAGTGGTAGCAATCTAATTTGCAGACAAAATAGATTTCAAACCAAAACTAATCAGGAGAGAAAAAGATGGTCACTACATCCTTATGAAGGAAACAATCCAAGAGGAAGAGATGACAATCATAAATATATATGCACCAAATACAATTGCACCCAACAATACAAAACAAATATTAATGGACATGAAAAACCAAATAAGCACTAAAACAATAGTAGTGGGGGACCTCAATAACCCACTGTCACAAATAGACAGATCATCTAGACAAAAAATCAACAACAAAATTCTAGAACTGAACCAAGCTTTTGAACAAATGTGCTTAATAGATATCTACAGAGTGTTCCATGCCACAAAATCAGAATATACATTCTTTTCAGCTACACATGGGTCATTCTCCAAAATAGACCACATGCTAGTTCATAGGGCATGTTTAAGTACATGCAAAAGAATTGAAGTTACCCCCTGTATATTATCAGATCATTGTGCAATAAAATTGGAGATCAATAGCCTAAGAAACCACAAAACCCCCACAAACACATGGAAATTGAATAACACTCTCCTGAACAGCCAATGGGTCACAGAGGAAGTCAAAGAATAAATTACAGAGTTTCTACAAGTAAATGATAATGCCAGTGCAACATACCAGAATCTATGGGACACAATGAAAGCAGTTCTATGAGGGAAATTCATAGCAGTGAATGTCCATACTAGGAAAATAGAGCAAGCTCAAATAAACAATCTAATCCTGAACCTCAAGCTCCTAGAAAAAGAAGAGCATGACAAACCCAAAGCTCATACAAGAGAGGAAATTACAAAGATCAGAGCAGAAATCAATGCAATGGAGACTAATAGAATGATATAAAAAATCAATGATTCTAAGAGTTGGTTTTTAGAAAGAATAAATAAAATTGATAAACCCTTAGCCAACCTTATCAAAAAAGGAAAGAAAAGCTCAAATCCATGCAATTCAGAATGAAAAAGGTGAAGTCACAGAGATCCAGCAAAAATCCAGAAGATCATCAATACCTACTTTTAGAACCTGTACTCTAATAAAATGGAAAACACAGAAGAAATGGACAGATTCCTAGACACATATGAATTGCCAAAGTTAAATGAAGAAGACATAAAAATTCTAAATACAGCTCAGAGGAGGTGAGCTGCTCCCAGTGCCCAGGAGGAGGCTTCCAGTTCACCATAACACCCCTCTCAGTGCAAAGGAGCTGAGCCACGGACCACCTCATAAAAATGAGAAGACATGTAAACAAGTCTCAAAACCAGACTTCCAGATCACCTAAAGCAATCTCAAAGGGAAACAAGATGGAACACTCTGATACTCAACCCCCTGGACTCCCTGAACTGGCAACAAAAGTGGATCTGGAAAAAATGAAATCAGAAATAATTTCCCACATAACAGCAGAGATTGTGCCCATAGTGCAAGACATGATTAATAAATCTAGAGAGGACACAGATAAAAAAAATAGAGGAGGTGAGGAACAGGATGGAATCCCTACATAGGAAACAAACGGACTCCCAAAAAAAGATACAAACAGATTTCCAGAAGATTAAAAACTCCATTGAAAGTCTACACAGCAGAATGAGCCAATGTGAGCACAGAATTTCAGATATAGAAGAGAAGATTGCAAATAGTGAACAGGAAAAGAAAAATTCTTTAAAATTGTAAGGGACCATGAGAAATCAATCCAGCAGCTGCTAGAAAATGCAAAGAAGAATAATATAAGACTGATCAGAGTCAATAAAAAAACAGGACAGAGTGAAAATGACATAAAAAAAAAAACTGTTCACAGAAGTGATGGCAGAAAACTTCCCAAGCAGGGGAAAAGAAACTGACATACAGATAAGTGAGGCATATAGGACTCCAACTAGACTTGATCAAAAAAATCTACACATAGGCTTATAATAGTTAAGATTCCAGAAACCCAACAAAAGAACAAAATTCTAAAAGCAGTTAGAGAAAAGAAACAAATCACATACAAAGGAAAGGCTCAATGCAAACCCTCAAAGCAAGAAGAACTTGGAGTGTGGTATTTCAAGCCTTAAAAGAAAACAGCCTCCAACCCAGATTGATGTACCCTGCAAAACTATCTTTCAAAATTGATGCAGAAATAAGATACTTTCATGACAAAGAGCACCTTAGGAACTTCATGAATACCAAACTAGCACTCCAAAAAATTTCAGACAATATCCTAGGAAAAGACAAAGTGGATCACAACCTCAGGGAGCCCAGCAGAATGAATCCATCAAGCAAGACAAGAAATTAAATGCAAAGGGGGAGTATCCAACAAAAACAAAACGTCATGACAATGATAAGTCAATATGTATCAGTTATAATGACCAATGTTAATGGTCTCAATTCACCAATCAAAAGAAATAGACTGGCAGAATGGGTCAAGAAGCAAGTTCCAACAATATGCTGCATACAAGAAACACACTTCATTCAAAAAGAAACTCATAGACTGAAAGTTAAGGAACCCGAAAAAAAGCAAGAGCAGCTATCCTCTTTGGAGGTCAAGTGGATTTCAAACCAAAATCTGAAACACTTCTGGTCCCAAGAATTTCAGATAAGGGATAGTCAACTTTCATGAAATCTATTGTGAACATGTGTTTTCATTCCTCTTAATTAAAAACTTAAGAACAGTTGGTTCTTAACAGTAATACAAGAAATTTCTATATTGTTTTCCAAAATGGTTTTATCATTGTACATTCAAATTATCAGTATTAGAAAGTTCTAACTGGTTCACGCCTAAGCTGACATTTGTTCTTTTAAAACTTTTAACTTCATCTCACTAATGAGAGCATAATACAATCTTGTTATTGTACTGATTAGTATTTTTCTGATTCTAATGTTGCACATCTTTCCTTGTATTGCACTGGCTATTTATCATCTTCTTGTGTCTACTTTTTAATTGGGTTGTCTATTAATGAGCTGTAAGAGTTCTTTATATGTTCTGGTCATAGGTTATATGTATTATAAATATGGTCTGTTTAAGGACTACTTTTCATTTTCTTAACAATGTCATTTAAAGTTCTAAATTTTGATGGAATCTCATTTATCAATTTTTTTCTTTTATATATCATGTTTTTTATATATATCCTAGGAAATTCTTGCCTACCATAAATTCATAAACATTTTCCCTTATAATTCCTTCTTAAAGTTTTACAGTTTTAGTCTCACATATTTAGGTTCACAGATCCTTTTAAGTTACTTTTATGTAAAAGGTTGAGGTTAATTTTTTACATATGGATACCAGGTGTTCTAGTTTGCTGACATTATCTTTTCCTTTGCTCTTGAGTTGAGTTTATGTTCTATAAAATGTTAATATTAAATAGTCTTTCAAAACACAGTCGATCATATACGTGTGGTTCTATTTCTAGATTCTCTGTTTTATTCCAATGATCCATATGTCTTTCCTTACACCAACACTGCCTTGATTACTGCTTTAGAGGAAGTCTTAAAATTAGGCACTAAACGTCTTCCAACACTGTTTTTTTTCTTTTTACTTTTCTAGGTCCTTTGTAGTCCTACATAACTTTCAAATTTCAATAGCCAATTCTTCATTTATAGCAAGTATACACAGACCTGAATTTTTATATATACCTT
>NW_004624885.1:264447-281844 GCF_000247695.1 Heterocephalus glaber
CTACCACAAAGAATCAACAACTGGGATCTCATCTTATTAAAAAGCTTCTGCACTGCAAGAGAAACCACCAACAGAGCTAAGAGGCAACCTACAATATGGGAAAATATTTTTAGCAGTTTCACCTCAGACAAAGGACTACTATCTAGAATATATAAAGAACTTAAAAAAATCAGACCTCCCAAATTTGAAGACCCAGTTCAAAAATGGGCATCTGAAATGAACAGACATTTCTCAGACAAAGAAGTAAAAGCAGCAAATAAACATGAGAAAACGTTCAACATCACTGGTCATTTGAGCAATGCAGATGAAAACAACACTGAGATTCCACCTCACCCCAGAAACAATCTCTGCTATCAAGAAATCAACCAATAACAAATGTTGGCAGGGCTGTGGGGAGAAAGGAACCCTTCTTCATTATTGATGGGGGTGCAGACTGGTGCAACCACTGTGGAAATCAGTATGGAGATACCTCAAAGAACTGGGATGGGAGGTCCCATTTGACCCAGCTATTCCCCTGCTGGATATCTTACCCAAAGAATTAAAATAATCTACCATAGTGATATATGTGCACCCATGTTTATCACAGCACAGTTTGTAATAGTGAAAGCTTGAAAACAGACGAAGTGCCCATCAACTGGAAAGTGGATAAAGAAGTTGTAATTTTTTAATAAAATGGAGTACTACTCAGCCATATAAAGGAACTAGCACAGAGAATCAACAACTGGGATTTAATCCTATTTAAAATCTTCTTCACTGCAAGAGAAACCACCAACAGGGCTAAGAGACAACCTAGAGTGTGGGAAAAATTTTTACCCACTGTTCCTCAGACAGAGGACTGCTATCTAGAACATAGAAAGAACTGAAATCAGACGCCCCTCAAATTTAAAGACCCAATTTAAAAAATGGGCATCTGAAATGAGCAGACATTTCTCAGACAAAGAAGTAAAAGCAGCAAATAAACATATGGAAAAATGTTCACCATCATTGTCAAGAGATGCAGGTGAAAACAACACAAATTCTATCTTACTCCAGAAAGAATTGCCCCTATCAAGAGATCAACCAGTAAGAAATGCTGGCAGGGTTGTGGGGAGAAAGGAACCCTTCTCCATTGTTGTTGGGAGTGCAGACTGGTGCAACCACTGTGGTGATCAATTTGGAGACACCTTAAAATCTAGGATTAGAAGTCCCATTTGACCCAGCTATCCCCCTGCTGGGTATCTTCCCAAAAGAATTAAAAGAATCATACCACAGGGATATATGCACACCCACATTTATAGAGGCACAGTTTGAAATAGCTAAAATTTGGAAACAGCCCAAGTGCCCATCAATTGGAGACTGGATAAAGATGTTGGATTTTTTTTAATAAAATGGAGTACTACTCAGTCATAAAGAATGAGAAACTAGAGTCATTTATAGCTAAATGGATGCATACTGAGGCCATACTCTTAAGTGAAATAAATAGGACACACACGTGTAAATATTAAATAGCTTCTCTGGTGTGAGAAACTGAAAGTATAAATGAGAATCAAAATGTATAATAGATAATGTGAAACAAGAAGAAAAGATCTAAAGGGGAGGAGGAAGTGGGAGGAGTAGGGGAAAGGAAAGAAGGGAAAGGAAAAAATATGAGAAAAAGAAAAAAATGGAAACAAAGTCTTTGTAAATATGGAGGGGTGGAAGGGGTGGAAAGGTTGAAGGGAGGACAGGGGAAAGGGGAAAAATAAGAACCAAGATATATTACTGAAAGGTACAAATTCCCAATTATGAATGTCATCATATTGTGTACCTAAAATACACCGATAAACTTAATGAAAAAAATAAAAAATAAAGATCAACCAGCAAATTCCTATGTGACGTAAGGAAAACGCTGCTCTTGTATGAAATTCAGTTGTTCATGCATTTATGGAATTCATTGCTTACTGTCTAGGAAGGAACTGGCAAAAAGACAGGTACAACCCTTGTTCATTTTCAGCATACAATGTAATGTATGGGTTACTACCTAGTACATGGGTTATTGAAGAGCAGTACCTGAACCAGCAACATCAGTATCATCACCACATTATTAGAAAGGTGGAAGCAGGTTGCCAAACTTCCTGAAGCAGATGCTTTGGGTGAGCTGTGTTCTAACCAGTCCTCCAGGTGCTTCTGAAGCCCAGAAGTATTTGATCATCGCTGGCTTAATGAAATGACTTACGCAGGTAAATATGAGCATGTACACTGACTATGTTACTATCCATTTGGGTGTGTATAAACCAAGTATCTACCTATCTGTCTACCAGATTGGTCTATTCTGTAATTCCCACAAGAGCCCTCTAGCTGGCATCATTATCTTGCCATTTTTTGTTACTGAAAATCTGAACATATAGGATTGAAATGACTTGCCAAAACCATACAGCCAGACTTGACCCTTTTCTACTACTTTTGGTGCCTTTGATCTTAGTCACAGGCCCCTCCTCTTCCAGAGACCTTTGCTATGCCAACCGAATTATTTTTCCAACACAGTCTTGGACTTCTCTCAATCACTGAACAGGCTATTTCATTTAGCTCCACATTTGCCCCATCTCTTAAAATGCAGACCTCCTGTTGGAATGTATTGCTCCGTAGCATATTTGCACGGGTGAGACAGGTAGGCCGCGCCTGATTTTTCCCTTTCTTTTCCTATGGTAGCTTGAGGGGGTGTGCCCTGTCCTCACTGCACTTTTCTACCACTTTGTCCCCATCCTGAGGACGGACTGGGACACCTTGCCTCGGTGCCTTCCTGGATTGTTTCTAGACCATTCTCTGGCCACTCCAGCTGCAGATGCAGCTTGGATGTCAGCTGTGGTACCTCCTCCCCAACCCTAACTACTCTGGTCACTGTCCTTCTTTGAAAAAGTGACCAGGAAACCACCCCTAATGTGGCAGAGATCAGGGAGGGACCCTGTCCATTTTGAACATCCTAAACCCTCTTATTTCCCAGTAAACTGTGATGAACATGGTTAGCCTTCCTGAATATTCTCCCATTCTGGCCTCATAATTTTTCCTGGAGAAGCAACAGCTATTGATCAAACAGCTGCTGCTTCTCCCCAACATTTTGTTGAGCTGTTGCCATGAGAGCTGTAGCTGTTCTGAATATTCTGCAGCTGCTTAGGCCAATAACAGACTTACATTTGGACTAATCACAGACCTGAAGCTGCTACATAAGTGGCACACACTTCACACTCTTAGGTTAGTCTAGGAGGGCTCTCTCTGGTGTACTGACCTCCCAGTGCTGCCCCACAGTTCCTGCTAAAATAAAGCCTCACTGGACTTGTAAATCTGCTTGTGATTTGTTTCTCTGGTAGCGTGGACTTAGAAGGTCCTATAAAGTTACTCATATAGTGTTTACATAGGCTGTTTTAAAAGAAAGAGCAGTAAACACTAGGGGTTGTCAACTCTGAAGAACTCCAGAGACCAGAAACACCAGTGAAGATCACTAACAGAGAGCAATAATCAACAGAGTCACGGTACAGTATTTGACACAAACTGATGAACAGCAACAGCCAGCAATGGTGGAAACCAGCAGAACTGACCTACAGTGTTAGGCATTAACTGGTGTCCACTGGTGGCATCAGGCTTGCTAGCAGAGCTATACTTTGCCAATTTTTGATTTCTATCTCAAATGAGCAAAAGAACCTTCAACTGACTGGCAACACAAGAATCTGGCAGGGCCTTTTTTGCCCTCATGGACCATCCCTAGGTTTCTATCACCCAGGCCTTGGGGTGGGGTGAGGAGTGTTGGATGGGGAAAGACTTGAAAGCCCAAATGGGGGATGCTTGTTAGATCGCTCCTCCATTCTTTCTACACTACTAGAAAAAGTAAGGTAGATCAGGAATACTATCTAGAATAAACATAGAACTGGCTGTGAGTAAAGGGAATTTACCCCTCAAGAAGACTCACTGTCCCTCAGGGACAAAGCACAGGTAACCACACCAACCCCTTTATTGTGGCAAGCAATGCTCTGTGGCCTACTGTCACCTGGAGGTAGACTCTGGTTACCAGGAAAACCAGGCCTGGATACAGAAAGGGAATGGGTGAGGGTAGAATGGAGGTGTCTCTGAGTTAGAAATTCCCCAATGGCATGGTGCTCTCCTACTGCCTGGGAGGACCAAGCCTCCATTCCACAGAAGTACCTAGGAATATGTGTGTGTGTGTGTGTGTGTGTGTGTGTGTGTTCTTTTGTGGGTTTTCCATGCTTTGTGTATGCCTGTGTGTCAATGTGCTTTTGAAAGTTAAGTGCTTCTGTATGTTAGGGACTAAAAAATGCATTTGGGACTTGAAACTATAAGCTTAGATGCATGGTTTAGAATACCCCTCCCCCCAGTCCTTCAGCAGTAGCTTTGATGACACTTTCTGGTCATCTCTCTGGCTCCCCACCCTCTACCATTTTTCCAATGACTTACCTCCACGCTTCCTGCTCTCTCCTTCTACAACAACTATTTGAACAAACTTACAGTACCTCCAGAATCAGGGAGATGGACTAAAGTGTGCAAGAGACCATTTACAAACCCCTTCCAGGTGCTCAAAGAACTACCAGTAGACTCCCCCTTGAGTCTCACAGTGCTGTGAGGCAGCTAACAGGTCACACAGCAACTCCTGAGGAGTTTGCTGGACTATTGCCCAGAAATGCATTGGCCAAGTCCCAAGCAGTGTGAGGCAGACATCAGGTCAGATTTTATGCCTGTCATCCAGGCATGCTGCCTTGGAACAAGGGTCTGGCTTTGAGAGATCAGGGGCAACTGTCTAAGTGCATGTAAGAGAGATTGTGCCTAAAGACCATTCCTCCCTCCCCTCTTGGGATCCTATTCATGATTTCTGCAATTGTCTGTCCTTTTCTTCTCTTTTTCAACTTCCTGTCCTGGGATCATTACTGTAGAACAAAAGAAGTACATTTGGTGTTCTCAGAGATTCCTTCTAGACCAGGTGGGTTATCTAAAATCCTTCTTCGTGGAAGGCACTATGCTAAAGTGAAATTACTTAGATTACTCCTCAAAAACACAGAAATCCAGAATTCATCCCGGATCTATTTAACTTACATTTCCAGAATGAAAATCTAGCACTTCCATTTGAATATTATTCTCACTCTCCAAAAGTGGAAAGTATGTCAACAATGAATACCAAAGTGTATAGGCTTACTCAACACCCAGAGAGAGTTGAAACTTGTACACATCTAGCCTCAGAATGGGTAGAAGTGGAAATGGGGTGGCAAAAACAGAGCTGTTACCTATCTTTTCTTGAAGGTTTTATGTAACTGTCTGTGAGTGGAGTCAAATTTTCCAATTCTGAGTCTGGAAGTACCTTAAGACCAAGGAGTTTCTTCCTTTCTCACTTAAGTTTTCAACTTCACTTTCACACAAAACACCCAGAATGGGGCTCTGTGCATGGCTGAATGAGATGGGGTCCAGCATATGTTAGCGATTCCTCCCGGAGATGTGAGCCTGTATGTAGCATATCTATCCCTTCCTTGGTGTTCCCCAAATTTAAGAGCAGAGAAATTCTATAATCCACAGTGGTTTTCTGCAAAGGACTGTGACATGTCAGAGAATAGTTCAGCTGCTTATACAAAAGTACATGGTTAGATAGTACTAGTGATCAGAAGACAGGCCCTGTACATGCAATACTCTGTAGATGTATAGGAAAATAGCTGGGTGGTGAAGTATCCTTGGCCCCCGGCCAAGTGTAGTCCGGAATTCTGGCATGGCTGGACACCTCAGAGATCTGCATAGTTGTGCCTGACACTTGTCAGAAAGACAGGGTGGTGCTTGATTCTGCCTGTGCCTCACATTGCTGAGGAGCATCCAGCTAATTTCCCCCGAAGCATGGCTTCCTCATCCGAAAGGTGAGCCCAGAAGCAGCTAGATGCCTAGAAATAAACCAGACCATGCCAAATTCACTTGTCATGTTCCTTACTACATCTTGTCATAAGGACCCTAAGCTGGGTCAACATCTTTCCTCTCTTCTCTAGTGTGATGTCTATCAGGGAGAGACACATTTATTGCCAGGCATCAACTAATTCATTCACTTGACAAGTATTTATGGGGACTCTATTATCTTTCAGGAACTGTGATTGATCCTGGAGATGTGACAGTAAGTACAATAGACAACTGCTGTGATGAAAGCTTCAATAAAGGAGGTACAGGGTACACAGAAGCCCATAGGATGGGTAGTGTAGTGGGTCATGTGCTAGAGGATGCAACTACAAATCAGATCTAAAAGATGAGTGGAAATACGCAGATGAATGGAGGAAGGCAGAGAGTGTTCCAGGCAGAGATAGCAGCAGCCATGCTGTTATTATAACTGAATTAACAACAGACACCTTGGAGAGGGAGCATGGCTCCTCCTTGGCTGAACACCTTTTCTGGTGCTGAACAGTGTATGGAGGTTTTCTGCTGGTCTCAGAACTCCATTTTCAATCCTGATCTAATGAATTTTTATCAACACCTTGGAGAAAGACTTGAAAAGAAACTGTCCTATATTTCAGGTGACTTCAAGTTATGAGAGAAATGAAGTACAAATTGCTGGTTCAACAACGGTTAGACTCATGGAACTGATGTGACACAGTAAAATGTAATCATGTTCATCATGAAGTTCAAAATTTAAGGTACATATCAGCTGCACCTGCTCAGAAAGCTCAGTTGGTTTAAATCTTAGTAGGGACAAGGGTGGAAATCATCTGTTCCAAATGGTGATGGACTCTTGTCATTAGTGGCTATGCCTGAGTCGTCGTGTCTGAGAAAGATAAAGTTTTGTGTTCTCAGTGTCTCTTGCTCTTGGCTTGGACAGTGTAATCTGACACTGAGTTCAGCCCAAAATGAGTGAGGCTGAGGGACGGTGACCTCCCTGTGCCAGCCACCACCCGAGGCAGGAAATCTTTTCTCATACTTCCAACAACTTGAAAAAGTATTCACTCCATTTTAGATAAAAACCACATCTAAAGAGGTTAACTAGTTGGTCTGGTCACATATCTAAAACCAGATAGTGCTAGAATGCAAATAGAGCCTTATTTCAACTTGAAAAAGTATTCACTCCATTTTAGATAAAAACCACATCTAAAGAGGTTAACTAGTTGGTCTGGTCACATATCTAAAACCAGATAGTGCTAGAATGCAAATAGAGCCTTATTTTCTTCCAAAACTTGGCCTACTTCTTGTGGAAGTACTTGGTGCACTTCTCGTGGTCTACTTCTTCCTGTTATGTTGGGGGAGGAGTATCACACTTCCATCTCCCACATGTGGAATGCTCTCATTCAGAAAGAGAATATGTCTTTTAGTAAAATTCAAGGGCTTAAATTCCCCAAATAAGAATCATTAAAGTAATGCTCTTGCCAGAAATAAGGAAAAAATTGGAAATATTTTGAAATGGAATGCACTGTTTATGCATGCATTCAACAAGTATGTATTTGAATATTATTGAGATTTTATTATGTGCAATTAACTATTCTGAATGTTTGGGACAGATAAGTGCACAAAACAGAGGTAAATGATTTAAAAATATTTTATACTCGATTTGGCAGTGAAATACTCATAAGGGGAGTAGAGCAAAAGGAAATGATTGGTTTAGGACACTGCTGCTCAGTGAGGGAGCCAGCCACCAGGGCAAGGTAAGTCCTAGATCCAGCAGAGACCAGGTGAGCTGAAGGGATGCACACCCAGGAATGTGTAGGACTAGTCACGGCAGCCTCGAGGGGGAGGAATTGAAGGAGGGAGGGGTTGTATAACAGCCGAAAGCGAGGGAGGGATAGGTTGGTGGTGAAAAATGACTTAAACAAACATTGATTCTAGAAAGAATAAAAGGTTTGTGAGACAAGGAGGCTCCAATACCATGGTGAATGTTGGGTTAAAGGACAGTGAGATAGGCAGGTGTCACAATGGTCACGAGTATATTGATGCAGCCCAGCCAGTTTGCCATTGGAATTGTTCCTCGGGTGAGCCAGAGAGAGAGGAAATACCAGAGAGGAGAAGCCCTGCCATCACTCAGAAATACTGTGTAGGCTAAATCAGGATTGGGTCCTTAGTCACTGGAAGATGTCATGGATTGACACAGCCTGAACTAAAAGGATGAGTCCTGCAGTCAATTAATGAATCAGTCATTTCCGCAGTATCTCACTAGGATTCTTCAGAGATCTGTTTTGTTCCATCAGAAATCCATGATGGTAAGGGAAATAAATCAGACAGATGAGCTTAAATATCACATGGTTTCTCTTATATAAGAAACCCAAAATACAAATAAACTATAAAGCAAAATAAAAGACAAATAATAGGAAACAAGGAGAAAGGTCTTTTGCAAAAGGAAAGGAGACCAAGTAATAGGGGGTAGGGAGGAGAGGGGAAAGGGATGGAAAAAGAATTAAGATATGTAATGTCCATGTACCAACGCCCCACGATGAATGTAATCATTATGTACTGCAAACGGGTACCAATAAAATCAAAATTAAAACAAAAGAAATCCAGGAGCTGTTTCAAATGAGCATAGTTTTAAGGCAGGTTTTTCAATCTTAGCTCTACTGATATTTTGGGCCAGATAATTCTTTGTTATGAGGTGGCCCTTCGGTGCACGGTAGGGTGTGTTGCAGCAAGCCTGGCCTCGACTCACTAGATGACCGTGTCTGTGAATTGTCAAATGTTCTTCGGGGGTAAGGGTGAAGGAGAAGGGTGAAAAATCCGTCTCTGTTCCCCCACCTTTGTTCTTGGGAAACTACTAATTCAACAGAAAATCATGACTTGCCCTTGTCTCCATTTCAATGAAGTGTCACTTGTTAAAAATAAAGAGGTTCTAGGGCTGGGGATTTAGCTCCATGGTTCCAGCGCCTGCCTCGAAAGCACAAGGTCCCGAGTTCGATCCCCGGTACCAAAAAAAAAAAAAAAAAAGAATATCAATCAAAAATAAAGAGGTTCTATGAGTACAGCTTTAAGGATGTATAGAGGATTCTAATTTTCCTCCCCAGGGGAGCTGTGGCCTGATTATGGAAGGATAAATGATCTTGGCTATTATGGCTATTGTGAGTAAATCATCTGTGACTATATTTGTGACCATTATTTGAGAAACTTGTCTTACACCTCAGAGACTGACTTCCTAATCTTCCTTCTCAGTCTGCTATGGAATGGCAACCTGAAAAAAATGTAAGCAGAAATTTCAATTGCTTTAAAAAATTGTAATATGGGGCATTTTGTCACAAAGAAGTGATTCATATTGATGGTTGGGGTTAACAGGTAAAGAAAATAGAGACAAAATACACAAAGGCTCTGGGAGGGCCTTCATTAAGCATGCACACTCTCTTCTTCCAAGTCCACCCTAAATATCATGGGATAGTTGAAAATAAAAAAAACCTTATATGAATGCAATATGATTTAGGGATACTAGTATGAATGAGTTGGGAAAATTGGGGGGTATCAGTTAAAAATAGGGAAACCCTGAAATTGTTCATGTGTGAGAATTTGATCAGAAAGACTGTCCATCAGGCCCTCCTGACCAAAGCAGTAATTACTGGAGATTAGTTGAATTCTTCAAGAACGTTAACATTTTATGTTCCTCTTGAATCATTGGTGACAAGAGTGTTTTAAAATTCAGAACTTTTTTCACAGAATGATAACACAGTGAATAAAATTTGTCAGTATACTTCAGAAATGCCCATGTCTAATCCCAGAGCTGTGGAATTGGAACCAAGAACTCTACCAGGTCTTAAGCAGGAATGGTGAGCCGTCCAGCCCCTCCAGTCCCATATATATGCACATCTATTATCGTTATGGGGTCAGAGATCCTGTTCCTTAGAGAGAACATTAGAATTTCTACAACAGAACACATGAACATTTGCAGGGAGGGGAATGAGCTCACTGTCACTTGAGGTTAGTTTTTCTTTTTTTCCTATCAAATGCATATAGGCAATAAGAAAATGCCCACGACATTCATGGGTTTTTAGATTGGGAAATGCAAATATGGAGTAGGGATGTGTAGTAGCGTCTGGGGAGGTTCCTGGTAGTGGTGTCATTTCCTCTCATTCCCTACTCCCATTGCCTCTGTCCCAGCTTTTCCTCAGTCTTCTTTCATATTAGGATGCAGCACTAATGTGATTATTTTTTCCTGCTTAAAAAAACCCAAACAAACATATAAGTAACGACAATAAAATTAAACTGATGTGTTCAGTGGATTTCTGGGGGACAGTCAGTAAAATCTAAGTGACTGGGCCTGACACTGAGCCCCCACAAATGAGTCAGCCTGCTCTCCACCCTCACCTAGGCCTTGTCCTCCCCTCCTCAGTCCTTCGGGCTCTGCATTCCATGCTTCTGGTTTGTTTGTTTTCCTTTTTCAGGCTGGACCACACTCAGCTCACGAGGCCACCTCTACCCTTCTGCCCCACACATATTCCCACAGTGCTTCTTTCTTACATGGTGACTACTCTCTCAACCCCACAATTTCCATGGATCTAAGTGTTCCCACCTTCTAGAACCTATATCTGACCAGATATGCACGACAGATTTTTCCTGAACACCCTTCTTCAGAATTCCTCTCCGCTTCACCTGTTGTCCAAGACTAATTTGTATCCTCCCTCTAGAAATGTAGTAACATTTATTAGCTATCTCATATTTTTCCTGCTTAGAATTTATTAATTTCTTGGTCTTATGATTTGGATGATTTTCATCAAATTTGGAAAATTATGACCATTATTTTGAAATATATTTCTCCTTTCATTCAATTTTCTCTTTCTAGGAATCTAAGTTAATGTATACTGGACTACAAGATATTATTTAACAAGTTACAACCACGTGTTCCTCTTTTTAAAAATATTTTCCCTTATCTTCAGTTCATTCTGGGTAATTTTTTTCAAGTTCAAGTTCATTAATTTATTCTTCTGTAATTTACTTTCTGCTGAAACCATCTAAGGATTTTTTTTTTAACATTACATTTGATTTTGAGCGTAAAAGTTTCCATTGTACACTGAAAGTCAAGGTCTGCCTCTATCTGTATCTATATTTATCTATCCATTTATTTACTTATCCATTTATTTATTTATTTATCTATCAATTTATCCATTTATTTATTTATCAGTTTTCTGAATGTCAGAACATGCTGCACATTATCTTGGTTACTTCTCTTTCACTGTATTAATATTTTCTGTTTTTGTGTTTTGTTTTGTTTTTTTTGGTACTGGGGATCGAACTCAGGACCTTGCGCTTGCAAGGCAGGCGCCAGAACCACTGAGCTAAATCCCCGGCCCCTATTAATATTTTCTTAATCCTTCAAAGATGACCTTTCTATCATTCTCTCCAGTTAGAAGAAATTTATACTCTGCTGACCCGTCTAGAGCAGGCCTCTTTTCTCAACCACTATACTGCATACGTGTGCACATGTGTACACGCTACAGACAAATCACAATTTAGAAATGTAGATTTTTACACTAAGCCATCTAGAACCAAATATGTAGATGGAAAATCATTATCTAGGACAGAAGGAAAGGAGGAATCGTGTGACCAGGATCCATAAGCAGGCGCACACGACTGGGAGGACAGTCATCACAACCCGGCAGAGGGCTCCAGAGTGCCACTGCCTCTCCCAGCCTGAGCTCAGTGGATGGAGGGTAGATGAGGACCTGCCAGTCATCACCTGTCACAGCACCCATGGGTGGAGGAGGAAAGTCTTCCCATGCCCAAGCCCTGTCTCATACCCTGGGAGCAGAGACTGAGGTCAGATAAAAGGGCTCAGAGCCAGAGCAGCCCTATCCACTCCCCTCTTCGCTGAGATCCTGTGCTGCTTGTGACCTTGGTAAGTGTCCAGTGCGAACAGAAGCAGGGGCCTCCTCAGAGGGAAGCTCAGACCAGAGCAGGAGGGAAGGCTGGGTTGGGTATGCAGAAACTGGGAGTTGTGCTTCACAAGGAAGAGAGGAGCAGGAAATTTGGAAGCAGAGGATGAGGTGTGGCATGAGGGAGATCAAGAACAACTGGGAAGACTTCTGCAGCTGTGTGCTATAGTTCTAGAGAAGCTGGGTTGATTACAGTGGCTGAATGTGTCTGTCTGCTTTCAGATGACACAAATGCTGGCCACTAGATTATGTGGAAGTGGGTTGTAGTGGGAATATAATTGTGGAAATACAGCCATGCCTATTTCTAGAAAAAAAGTGGCTGAGGACATGGGTACTTAGAGGAAGAAAGGCACAGGGACACCTGCAGCTTTGGTTAGAATCAACAGGAAGACGGCGGTGAAGAACTGAGCCTTGAATTAGAAGTCAGGAGCTGAGTACTGAACTGACTGACAAGCGCTGATAACACTAGGCCAGCAAATTTACTTCTTCTGGCTTCGGGTTCTTCATTCATAGATTGAATCAGTTGGGACAAACTGACTCCAAGTGGCTTTGTAGTTACAGCTTTTCATATTCTTCAAAACCGAAACTCTTAAATTTCTTCCAAGAGGAAATGGTTTTGTTTTTTCCTCAAAGAATCTTTCATCTCTAAACTGCTCTCCTTGTCGGATATTTTCAGAACTCCTGGTGATGCGGTAGAATAAATGCAATACTGGAGACAATTTATTTCTGTGTCTTTTCTCCTACACTTGGGAGATTTTAATGAGCAGCCAATCTCTTTTTGTGCTTGGAGATTATATTGTTTGACAATTTCCCCAGGGAGATTTGAAATGAAACTCAGAAATAAAGGACATAAACTCAAAAGCGATAAAAAACAGAAGTAATTTTCCTGACTTGCAAGATGTGAGAACTAGAAATTCAGCTGGGAGGATAAGAGTGGCCCGTGGTGAGCCGAGTCGTGTCTGATTTGTGTTTCACTCTCTCGCAGCTCCTGAGCCACTACCCACCGAGATGTCCTGCCAGCAGAACCAGCAGCAGTGCCAGCCCCCTCCCAAGTGCACCCCCAAGTGCCCTCCCAAGTGCCCCACCCCCAAATGTCCCCCAAAGTGTCCCCCTAAGTGCCCCCCAGTCTCCTCCTGCTGCAGCCTTGGGTCTGGGGGCTGCTGTGGCTCCGGCTCCTCGGGCTGCTGCAGCTCTGGGGGTGGTGGCTGCTGCCTGAGTCACCACAGGCGCCGCAGGTCCCACTGCCACAGACCCCAGAGCTCTGGCTGCTGCAGCCAGCCCTCAGGGGGCTCCAGCTGCTGTGGAGGGGGCAGCAGCCAGCAGTCTGGAGACTGCTGCTGAAGAGGACCTGAGTGGCTTGCTCCCCTGTCCGAGGCTGCACGGATAGCTGAGGGGCCACACAAAAGCTGGAGCTCTGGCCTGGGTCATCTCCCTGGCCTTGTGTCCCGAAGTCCAGATCGTTCCCCTGAAACATTAGCGGTGGCCTTCTCCTCTCCCGCGGCAACGTATTCTGAGGCCTGAATTGGAACAATAAAATCTGGAATCAGCTCCCCAATTGGCTCTGAGACCCATTCATGTTCTTGCTTGCATTACCATTCCCCTCTCTTCCGCGGTGTCAAACGAGTCTGCGTATGTTTGCATTTTCCTCTAAGCCTCTTTTCTCTTTAACCAAGGCCCTGAAGCAGTAGTATTTATGAGCGCTGTTTCAACAACTTGTACCCTTCAGGTGTCTAACTCTCTGTGTGTGTGTGGCAGGAGGCCATCATCTCTTCATTTATTTGCCCCTCATTCCCCACATATTCTACTAAAAACTGTCTCCTGTCTCCTGTTTCCTCTATTAATTACCATACCTTAACATTCACTTATTTTCCGCATACGACACATGACTTTTGGCAAATATTGCAGTCATATCAACACAATTGCAAGCAACACTGTAAAAATGTAGTTGATTGCCTTTTAATAAGTATTTGGAGAAAGTTTTTAAAATAGCAGAAAATCCCTGATATAGCAAGGAAAATTTTGACACATTTAGCCACATTATTATTAAATTTCAAGTGGCAGAAAACACTATTTAAAAAGATGGAAGGATAAAAATGAACATGAGATAATACAAAAAGCACCTGGCAGGGATAAGACTAGCATCCTCTTGTAGTTTGGCTGTGAGTGTCGCCCAGCAGCCCATGTGTTCCAGGCTTGATCTTGAGGGCGGCACTGATGGGAGCTGGTGGAGCTGTTAGGAAGTGGTGGCCTCCTGGGAGGTCATTAGGGGCCTTTCCTTGAACAACCTGTGGAGCCTCACTCTTTCCTCTTTCTCCTTGGCAACTATGAAAAGCTTTTGTTCTGCCATGTGTTCATGCCGTGAGATGCTGCCTTGCCACTGGTGTAAAGTCACAGGACTATTCCATCACAGAGCACAACCTCCAAAGATGTGAGCCAAAGCAAAACTTTCCCCTTTATAAGCTGATTAGCTTAGGTATTTTGTTACAGTAACGGAAAACCAACCAACATTTACCCCTTATTCATATAGCATACATATACATCAAGAGCTTAAAAGTAAATATTCCCATAAATGATTTGGCAGGTCATGAGTGATTGACTTCTAAAAAGGAATAATGAAGAAATAGCAATAGCCACTGAAATTAGATGGCAAAAGCTATCCATCTCACTTACAAAGGAAGAACATAACTCCCCTCTTTGGAAGGGAGCTATTCAGTTTACAAGCCTGGCAAGATTTAAAGAGCTCATGAACCTCATTATGGGTGTGAAACTCATTATGTCAAAATGACCTCTTGTTCTGTGTTTGGGAATGGATGATTTTTCATTCGTCAAGAAAAAGCTATTAGAAGAAGTTAATTATACAAATATACTCCTTCACGCAAAACTTGTTATAGGGTTTCCCCATGACATAAACATTAATAATTAGAAAATAAATGCATAACAATGTTTGCTACAATGGTTGAAAGTAATAGGAAAGTTCAGCCCATTTGCAGCATATGAGATCAAAATGTTAAAAATCACAGCACTAGCAACACTGAAAACGTAACTTTAAGTTATGCTATTTAAAATAGTAACTGAAATTTCTCCTAAATGTAATTGTAAACACTTTTGCTGCAAAGTTTATATCATTTTTTCAACTCAATTAAAGCAGAGTATATATTTAAATACACAACTTGATGATTCACCATACATAAATGTTGCAAAATGTTTACCAGCTCCACACTATGAACATATCTATCACACTAAGTACTCAGTTGTGTCTCTGTCTGTGTGACAAGAGCTCTTCAGAGTTCCTTCTCTAGAAACTTTCAAGTATACAATAAAATATCTTAAGCTACGGTCACATTGCTGTGCATTAGTTCTCTGGACTTTACTTATCTTGTGCAGCTAAAATTACCAACTTTTCCCCAAATCTCCCTTTCCTCTCTCTCTGGCAAGCACTGTACTCTCTGTTTCTTTGAGTTTGTTATTTTTAGATTCCACATATAACTGATATCATGCTGTGATTATCTTTCTGTGTGTGGCATATTTCATTTAGCATAATATACTTTAAGTTTATCTATGCCACAAAAGGTAGTATTTCCTTTCTTCTTAAGGCATATATACATATATATATCATATGCACATTATATATACACATTATATATATACACAATATTTTTTACCAGTCCATCTATGGACCCACATTTAAACTATTTCAATATATTGGCCAGGCCAGTGTGAACAGTGCTGAGTGGAATATGGGAGTGTAAGACATTAATTTTATTTCCTTTGGTTTCATACCCAGAAGTGGAATTGCTGGGTCACGATGTAGCTCTGTTCGTAATTCCTGAGGAACTTCCATATGGTTTTCTATAATTGCACCCATTGACATTCCTATCAGCAGTATGCAAGGATTCCCTTTTGCCAATCCTTGCCACCGTTTGTTCTTATTCATCTTTCATGTATTGAACATTCAAACTAATGTGCGGTGTTATCTCATTGAGCTTTGGTTTATATTCTGGATGATTAGTGAGGTTGAGTGCATTTTCATATGCCTGTTGTATGTCTTTTGAGAAATATCTATTCAGGCCTTTTCCCCAGTTTTAAACTGAGTCGTTTGAATTATGTCTTCAAGTTACATGAGTTCTTTCTTTATAATTATTAAAAGCTTTTGATGAGATAAAGAAAAAATCCAAGGATAACAGATTTACTTTCTGTTGGCTCTGAATCACAAAGAAAAAGCAACTATTCAGTTTGAATTACTTATGAGCAGATCTCAGCGGAATTTTCTTATATCCCGTGAGAAGGTGAAAATTTGGCTCCATGAGAGAGAGTCATGAAGGAAAACCTTCAGAAAGTCAGTGATTTGCTAGTAAGGATGTTTAGGTTGACCTGATATCTAAGCCATCATATCTCATCAGCATGTTCAATTCCTATCTTCTTCATTCAAGTATGCTGCTGATTCATCGCTTACAGACAAGCTGGGTCAGTGAGGACTTGGGCAGTGCCTGCTTAGAGGCAGAGGCATGGACCAGATGACATCTCAGCCACATCATCCTAGAAATCAGGAGCTGAGCTTCTGAATAGACCTCTCTTTGGGAAAACCAAGGAACCACTATTATATTCCAACAACTCCCCCTTTAGTAAACTGTTGGAATAATGTGATCAGAACAAATGTCATATCCAGTGAGACAGTGGCAAAAGTGTCAGGGTAATGTGGCCACACACGTACCTCACTCTGCCAGGCTCAGAGCACAGTTTCCTATGAGGGCGACCTATGCCGTTTATAAACTGTAAAGTCTGGTACTATAAATAAGAGGCTTTAAAGGTCAAAACATCCAGTGTACACTCAGCCCTGTGTTGTATTAGTGGGGTTAAAGAATATAAAACCCAAACCAGGCTGTCACAAAATTCATTATGAGTTAGGTTTCACACGGAGGGTGGAACACAGGTAGAGCTGAGTTGGATTTCCTGGCAAAGCAAAGACCAGGAAATGCATGGTTTAGACAAACATAGTCAAACTCCAGAAAACACTACAGTTCTTTAGAGCATTTCTGAGTGTGGGTGGCATATGCTTAAACTAGAGGTAGAGCAAAAGACCATATTTCATAGGATTTTGGATTTTCATTCTTTTTTTTAATTTTTAAAATAACTTTATTATCAAAAACACACACATACAAAAATTAAAACCATTCAAAGAAGAACAATGCAAGGGAAAAAACCTACAATAATATTCAAATACAGTAGAACTCTACCAAAACAAAACTGAAAAGCATTTAAACATTTTTCCATATAATTTTAAAAAGCATCTCAAGCACCAACAAGACACCAGAGGATGTGATTTGTTTCACAAGATCCCCAAAACCAACGTTGAACAAATAGTGGTCTGGAAAAAAACCTCCAGTTAGCTAGCAGACTCCACATAAGCCAAACTTCCCCCTAATTTAAATTTCAATACAGTCATATGACACGCGATGGAAGCACAATCCGAGAAATATGTTATTAGGCCATTTCATCCGTGTGTATCCTTAATTACACTTTCAGTTTCTCACACTAGAGAAACTATTCGGTATTTACACATGTGTGTCCTATTATTTCACTTAAG
>NW_004624885.1:282715-295012 GCF_000247695.1 Heterocephalus glaber
TGAGGATGGTTGGCTTCTTTGTCAAAGATGAGGTGGCTGAGCATATCTGAAGTTGTTTCTGCATCTTCTAATCTATTCCACTGATCCTCGGGTCTGTTTCTTTGCCAGTACCATGCTGTTTTTTTCACAGTAGCTTTGTAGTATAGTTTCAGGTTGTGGATTGTGATATCCCCAGCCATATCTCTGTTGTCTAAAATTTCCTTTGCTATTCTAGGTCTCTTCTGGTTCCAAATGAATTTTTGGATTGTTTTCTCTAATTCTGTGAAATATATTGTTGGAATTTCAATCGGCATTGCATTAAACCTATATAATAGTTTTGGAAGTATGGCCATTTTCACTATATTGGCTCTTCCTATCCAGGAACAAGGGATGTCTTTCCATTTTCTTATATCCTCCTCAATCTCCTTTTTCAAAGTACTATAGCTTTCAAATTCCTTCGTTAGATTGACTCCTAGATATTTTATTTTTTTGGATGCTATTGTAAAAGGAATTGTTTCCCTAATTTCCCTCTCAGTGAATCGATTATTTGTATATAAAAAGGCTATTGTTTCTTGAGTGTTGACCTTATATCCAGCTACTCTACTGAATCTGTCAATTAAGTCTAGAAGTCTTTTGACAGAGTTTTTTGAGTCTTCTGTGTAAAGTATATATCATCAGCAAATAATGACAGTTTCACTTCTTCCTTTCCTATTTTTATTTCTTTCTCTTTTCTAATTGCTGTGGCTAATGTTTTGAGAACAATATTAAACAGGAGTGGTGATAGTGGACATCCTTGTCTTGTAACTGATTTTAGTGTGAATGATTTCAGTTTTTGACCATTTAGCATGATGTTGGCTGTTGGTTTTTCATAGATAGCCTTAATCAAGTTGAGATAAAGACCTTCTATTCCAATTTTTTGTAGGGTTTTTATCATGAATGGGTGTTGGATTTTGTCAAATGCCTTTTCTGCATCTATTGAGATGATCATATGGTTTTTGTCCTCGACTCTGTTAATATAGTGTATTACATTTATTGATTTACAAATGTTGAACCATCCTTGCATCCCTGGGATAAATCTGCCTTGGTCAGGGTGTATGATCTTCTTGATGACTCTTTGTATTCTGTTTGCCAGTATCTTGTTGAGGATTTTGGTATCAATATTCATTAGGGAGATTGGCTTGTAGTTCTCTTTTTGGGTTGGGTCTTTCCCTGGTTTTGGAATCAAAGTAATAGTTGCTTCCAGGAATGAATTTGGAAGCTTTGCTTCCTTTTCAATTTCCTTGATTAGTTTAAAGTGTAATGGCAATAGTTCTTTCAATGTCTTGTAGAATTCAGCAGTGGAGCCATCAGGACCTGGGCTTTTCTTTGTTGGTAAATTTTTTATTACATTTTCAATTTCACTCATTGTAATTGTGGTGTTTAGAATTTCTATATCTTCTTCATTTAACTATGGTAATTAGTTTGTATCTAGGAATCTGTCCATTTCTTCTGTGTTTTCCATTTTATTAGAGTACAGGTTCTCAAAGTAGGTATTGATAATGCTTTGGATTTCTGCCGGATCTGTTGTGACTTCACCTTTTTCATTCTTGATTGCATGGATTTGAGCCTTTTCTTTCCTTTTTTTTGATAAGGCTGGCTAAGGGTTTATCAATTTTATTTATTCTTTCAAAAAACCAACTCTTTGATTCATTGATTTTTTTGTATTGTTCTCCTAGTCTCCATTGCATTGATTTTTGCTCTGATCTTTATAATTTCATCTCTTATGAAAGGTTTGGATTTGTTATTCTCTTCTTTTTCTAGGAGCTTGAGGTTCTGCATTAGGTTATTTATCTGAGTTCTCTATGTTTTCCTAATATGAGCATTCACTGTTATGAATTTTTCCACATAGAACTGCTTTCATTGTATCCCGTAGATTTCTGTATGTTGTACTGGCATTATCATTTACTTGTAGAAACTGTTTAATTTCTTCTTTAATTTCCTGTGTCACCCATTGGTTGTGCAGGAGAGTATTATTTAATTTCCATGTGTTTGTGGGAGTTTCACAGTTTCTTATGTCATTGATCTCCAATTTTATTGCACTATGGTCTGATAATATACAGGGAGTAACTTCAGTTCTTTTACATTTACTTGGACATGTCCTATGAGCTAGCAAGTGGTCTATTTTGGAGAATGACCCATGTGCAGCTGAAAAGAATGTGTATCCTGATTTTGAGTGTGGAACACTCTGTAAACAGCTATTAAGTCCATTGTTGAATAGCTTGGTTCAGTTCTAGAATTTCGTTGTTAATTTTTTGTCTAGATGATCTGTTTATTTGTGATAATGGGGTATTGAGATTCCCCACTACAATTGTATTAGAGCTTTTTAGGTTTTTCATATCCATTAATATTTGTTTTGTATAGTTGGGGGTATTTGTATTTGGTGCATAATTATTTATGATTGTCATCTCTTCCTCTCAGACTGTTCCCTTCACAAGGATGTAGTGACCATCTTTGTCTCTCTTAATTAGTTTGGTTTGAAATCTACTTTGTCTGCAAATAAAATTGCTGCCCCTGCTTTTTTCTGGGTTCCTGTGGCATGGAGAATTGTTTTCCATCCTTTTACCTTCAGTCTATGTATTTCTTTTTGAGTTAGGTGTGTTTCTTGTATACAGCATATTGTTGGATTTTGCTTCTTAATCCATTCTGCCAGTCTATTTCTTTTGATTGGTGAATTGACACCATTAACATTGATAGTGATAATTGATAGATATTAACTCATCCTTGTCATAATGTTTTGCTATTGGTGGCTCTTTTATTCCCCCCCCACCACCCCTTTTCCCTTTAGTTTCTTAAATTGCCTGGTGGCTTCCCTCTGTTGGGCCTCATGGAGTTGTGATCTTCATTGTTTTTTTCTAGGATATTGCTTAGGATTGTTTGGACTGCTGGTTTGGTGTTCATGAAATTTCTCAGGTGTTCTTTGTGGTGAAAGTATCTAATTTCTCCATTGATTTTTGAACAATAATTTTGCAGTATACAACAGTCTAGGTTGGAAGTTATTTTCTTTTAAGGCTTGAAATACTTGACTCCAGGCTCTCCTTGACTTGTGAGGTTTGTGTTGAAAACTCTGCTGTGATTCTGATGGGCTTTCCTTTTTTTGTGGGGAGGGGGGGCTTTCCTTTATAGGTGATTTGTTTCTTTTCTTTAACTGCCTGTAAGATTTTGTTCTTCTGTTGGGTTTCTGGGATCTTGATTATTATGCGTCGAGGTGTAGATTTTTTTTGATCATGGCTACTTGGAGTTCTATATGCCTTATTTATCTGTATGTCCAATTTGCCACCTCTGTCTGGGAAGTTTTCTACTATTACTTCTATAAACATTTTTTTTATGTCAATTGTATTTTCTCCTGTTTTTTTGTGGACTCCTATCAGTCTTATGTTATTCTTCCTTGCATCATCTAGCAGCTGCTGGACTGATTTCTCATGGTCCCTTACTATTTTTAAGAAATCTCTCTTTTCATGGTCCTTAACAGCAATCCAGTCCTCTACATCTGATATTGTATCTTCAGATTCCCTTATTCTGCTATCCATGCTTTCAAAGGAGTTTTTAATCTCCTGAATATCTGTTTGAATCTGTTTCATGGATTCCATTTCTTTCTTATGTTTGACAATCATGGTTTCCATTTCTTTCTTATGCTGGGCATTCATGGCTTCCAGCATGTTTCTGAGCCCATCAATTTTTTTTATCTGTTTCTGTTCTAGAGCCTCTAATTATGTCTTTCACTCTGCTCACCATCTCTGTAGTTATCTAGGAGATTATTTCTGCTTTGAATTTTTCTAGAGCCTCATGCATCTGTTTTGTTACTTCCTGTGCTCTCAGTTCAGGGTGTCCAGGTGGTTGATTATCAGACTTTTCCATCTCGTTTTCCTCAGAAATTGCCTTTTGTGGGGTGGAAGTCTGAGTTTGTGACTTGCTTAAATGTCTTCTCATTTTTGTTTTTGATGCTGTCATTTGTAAGTCCATGAGTCTCAGTAAGCCAGTCACAGACCCATGAGATTCAGACAGATTTCTGGCTGCAAGTCCCAAACTGAGCTCCCTGTCCTCCTGAAGGGTTGAACTCTGCAAGGTTCTACTACAGGTTCCAGCTGTCTTTCCCCTGAAAATAGTCCAGGTTCAAATGGGAGGTGATGATCCCTCCAACTTACCAAGTATGGTGGTCTGGTCAAGTGGGCGGGGCAAGCCGGATGTAGCAGGGCACGGCCACCCCCATCTGTCCGCTAGGCCAAACTCTGGATTTTCATTCTTAATCAGTGTGCAGCCTTAAATAAAACTTTCCTAAGAACTTATTTTCCTTATATTTGTTGGGATGGTAGAATCTTTTTCTGAATCTGCTGTGGGAATGCCATCGAGGAAGTTCTTTTATCCTGGCTTGGGCTCTGCTTCCACCAAGGAAGGAATCACATGGCAGAAGGAGTCCTGTCTCTTGTCTCTCATAGATCCTCTGACTAGCAGCTCCCCCTTGCCTCCCTCACATAGAATTAGAATAGTTCCACAATCAGTGCCATCACATTATTCGGGTTTATCTTGTTGCACCTTGGCTTCTAAAGCATCATTTTCATATGTTCTTGATATTATCCTTTGAACCAAACTTCACATAAACCTCTGAATGTTCCTGGCATGGCCCATCCTGAGTACTTGTGTGTGTGTGTGTGTGTGTGTGTGTGTGTGTGTGTATCCGGCCCAGGAACAGCCTAGGTTGGGACTCAGGCATCCTGGTTCAGCCACTTCTCAGCTGTGGGACCTTGTGGAAATCACCAGTATTTCATCATTCTTAGTTTTGTAAACATTACAATAAAAATGAAGATTAGTCTGATCATGGAGGGAAAGGGCCCTGCCAGGTCCTGTAACACAGCGAGTCCTCATTGCAATCATCTGTTCAACAGAAATTGAAAGGGAGTGTTTTTTTAAAGATCACAATAGTTTTCAGGAAAATGTGCATCTGATTTTTTAAATGGATGGTTTTCAACTCAGGTATCGTCATAGATTTTCATATAAAAATGAATCGACTGAGGCACTTGTGGTAAAATGAGAATTTGCTGTCCAAGGATCTGACACATGGGAGGAGGATATGGTCTGTGATGAGAAAGCAGGAGAGAGACAGTGAGATGGCCTGGTCCTTGGCAGGACCTGCTGGAAAGAGTGCCCGAATAAAGGAGCCCAGAGGACCTAACAGGAAAGGAGAGCTTGAAATGCAAGTGGAGCTTTTCATGTTTCTGCTTTGTTTCTACAGGACACGAGGTATGCTTGAATTTTTTTAACTTTCTTTTTTTATATTTGAACATTTTAAGAGATTAGTATAAATATTCATAATGGTAATTACACATATAATATATGTTCCACTGATGTCTGGAAGGCAACATTAAAAACAAAAATAAGAGAACTAATTAGCTGAGAGCAAAATAGGCCCACATGGGAGAATAATGAGAAGAAAGCTCTCCCTTTGAAAGGGTCCAAAATCATTCTCTAGGGCACAGTGTGAGTTCCAAATTGACTGCATAATGCCTATATCTCAGGCAGGAAGGAAAAATATCTGGTGAAATGTGCCTACAAATTTCAGGGCTGCTAGACTATTACAGTTCACCGAGGATATGCGTGTGTGCATAGGTAGACAGAGACGTAGGTGCAGACTTCAGTGTGGACATGGACGCAGCACAGACACAGACATGACGTGTACAGACACAGACATAGTCATGCACATGGACGGAGACATAAATAGGAATCAGTGATGTGCCACGTCCTCTTACCAAGGCAGACAGGTCCTCCCCAAAGTTACACAGTCTCCCATCTGCAGTTTCTCCTTGATTCTAATCTTCACTCTTGCGTTTGTATTCTTTTCACCATCCTCTCCTGTAGGAATCATTACCTGTGAACTTCAAGGAAGCCTCGCCAGGGGCCCCATGCTGTCTGTGCTCACTGTCTGTGTTCACTGACTGACATTCAAGCCTCTGCAGACAGACACCCCATACAACTCCTCCAGCTTCTGCTGTACTCCAAGTAAAGTTTGTCTGTCAGATGAACGTTGAACGTGGTCCTCCCTGCTCTTTCCCATGCTTTGTTCCTCCATCTTTTTCCTCTGCAAATCTCAATTAATCTATTACCCTTTATGTGACATATCCTACAAATGAGATTTTAACAGACCCTTTGACACCCCAACTTGAGCCTCATACCCATACTCCCCACCAGCAATACACAATATGTATATACGGGTGGTAAATAAATTTTAAATATTCTATGTTTAGTATTAGCATAACCTCAAAGTTTACAAATAGTCATTCCCTAGGATTTAGGTCATCCTCTGGGACAGCGCAGTGATGTGTTTGGGCCACATCACCTTGCAGAGATCCGCTGCCACCATCTCAGCTGGAGTGACTTTGCTCAGGTTTCCAATGGACTTAGTTATGGGGAAGTGGCCAGGGTGCCCTTGCCTGGGCTGACACACAAGTCCGGTTCCTGATTCTTGGAACCATGGGGAGAAGAGCTCATCTGGTTCATGCCTGTGTCTTGAGCCAGGGCCGTAACTGAGCTGTAGATCTGCTTGGACTTGGGCAATGAGTCAGCAGGTTTGTGGCTTTCTAGTTATGTCACATTCAGCACAAAGCAGCCAGCCTAACAGGCCTCATCTCTGAACAACCACCCTGCTTTTATGGACAGTTCTTTGATTATTTGTATATACAGACACAAAACAATACATTTAAAGTGGATTGGTCTTTTGCATTTCGTTCTAGGCTCTTTGTTTCTTCTCATGCTTTGTCTGCATTTGTAGAGAGGTTGATTTGTTTTCTAGAAAACTGTAAGAACTTAACTGTACTGTATGGATTTTAATAGTATTCCTGACTTATGTATTTCATTTTTCCTTAGCTGGTTATCCCCACCTCAACCCCTTTTTATTATGCCATACAGTGTTGTTGTTTGTGTGTGTGTGTGTGTGTGTGTGTGTGTGTTTTACTACGTGGTAAGAGTCATAATTTTTTTTTTGCCATTCTTAAAATATTTTACCCAATTACTTACAAAGAAATAATTAGGACCAGGTGCAGTGGTGCATGGCTGTAATCCCATGGGAGCCTGAGGCAAGAAGATTGGAAGTTTGCTTTCCAGTGGGGGCAACTTAGTGACTTAGGGAGATCCTGTCTCAAAAAATGGAAAAAGGGCTGGGCTTGCAGCTCAGTGCAAAAGTCCTTGAGTTCCATCCTCACTACTGCAATTTTAAGTAACAATTTACTATTGGTACTATAAACAAGGGGTAGTCATGGAAGAAACTAAATTAACAATCAGTAGATGGTGGTTCTGACAAAATGCATTAAGTCTGAATTAATTCTCCCCAGATCTCAGCATTATTCTCTCCCATACCTTGAGATGATGAAAACCTGACTATAGGAACATTCTCCCTCAGATAATTACTCTTTTCCTAGTTCCCATTGTTAATATTGAAATGGTACCTATGCCACTCTGACCTGACACTCCATGTAAATAAATAGTGCTGGTGATGTTACACCATACAGCTGCCTTATTATCCAAAGCCATGTCAGATTAATTGACGGTTTTGATGTTGACATTTGTGATGACAAAGTTATGGGCTTCTAATCCTCATCCTCCTTGGAACAGATGGTCTAGGCATCTGGATCAGAACAACTGATGTGAGCTGAGTAACCAGTATCTTGACTATACCTTCATGAAGCACACCCTCTGAAACAACATGAGCTATGACCAGGTAATTCCACAGCAGATTTCTGTAGAATGATAAGGCTAGGATGCTGTAATATTAATAGTGCCGAGAATGTGAGCGATGATGATTTAAGGTGTACATAAAGGTAATGCTAATATTAATAATTTTGATTTCTAAATTATTCCTCACATGCATAGTTATGCTTTAAGAATTGATGAGGAATACGTAAGTGCAAGACCCAAACTGCAGAATCAAGGAGAGTTTATTACGATTGTATTTGAGAGATGACTCATAGAGTGAGTTATAGTAGAACAGTTATGGAGTAAAGCATGCATATTGTCGAGGATAAACTAAGAGTGACAAAACCGTGTCAGTCTAGGAAGTGCACTTCTGAGGGGAGCTCACAAGGCTGGTACCAGACATGGAGCAAAGCCTCCCTCTCTACGGATGGCAAACACCAGTCAGTGGAGAGTGGAGCTCACTGTGAGCCCAGCAGGATCTAAGATGAGACCTTAATGGTCTTCGCCAAATTTTTCTGAGGTGAGACATGGAGAGAGAACTGTTTTGAAACCTAATGAGGAGTAGAGCATAGGAAAAGTAAGGCAGATGAGAGGCAGAGCAGTTTAGAGGAGGCTGGACATCAGGTAACATCAGATCCTGGGAATATGGACACGCATGCACACACACACACACACACACAGACACGCACACAGACACGCACACGCACACCCCTGGAGCATATAGCGCATACTAGGATTTATCTTCCACAAAGCAACTCTGACATTGTCAGATCAACATCGATTTTGAACCTGGAAAACTCCTGGGTTGTTCTCCAAGCCGAGAGAAGTTGACTTTGTCACATGATCACTTCTAAGTCTACTTCTCCTGCCTCTGAAAAGTTAGTTTAGTTGTTTAATCCCACCAGTACCATAGATGGGATTCTCGTTCTCCGACTTACTATCTTAACCAACTTTTTTTTTGTTTCTTGGTACCAGTAATTGAACTTGGGAGCCTGTGATTGCCAGGCAGGGGGCGGAACCACTGAGTTAAATCCCTGGCCCCTCTTAACCCACTTGTAAATGCTGATCCTTTCTCTTAATCTTCTGAAAGTGTGAAAATCCCAGTATTTCTCTCAAGGAAAGCCTATGCTAATACAAATGGCTGAATCAAAACCCTAAGGGAATAGCGGTTGAGGCAATTCTACAAAACAGAAAGAAAAATATGTCATGTGAACTATTAGATACCACTTGTTTAAATATCTACGTCTCCCCTCCCCTCAGCTTTATTATGCCAGGCAGTGCCCTAGCCTTATACAATTTGTCTTCTCTGCCTTTCTTTTCCTCACCTGTGCATTTCACTAAAGCTTCCCCAGGTCTATAATCCCTGAAAAATTTGGATTTTCACTGTAATGAGCCAATCAAGTGATTTCTCTCTCTCCTTCCTCTATTATATTTCATTCCTTCCTAAATTCTCATTAAGACCTCAACAAAAAGGCCTTGTACTTTTTAACCAGATCCACTCTCCTTAGAAAGCTGATAAAATTTACAAAAATTGATGTGCTAAAAGAAATCATCAACAAAGTGAAAAGGCAACCTACAGAGTGGGAAAATTTAGCAAGTGGTTCCTCAGACAAAGGACTACTATCTAGAACATATAAAGAATTGAAAAAAAACCAGACCCCCAAATTCAAAGACCCAATCCAAACATGGGCATTTGAAATGAACAGACATTTCTCAGATGAAGAAGCAGAAATGGCAAATAAGTATATGAAAAAATGTTCAACATCACTGGTCATTCGAGAGATGCAGATGAAAACAACACTGAGATTCCACCTCACCCCAGAAAGAATGGCTGCTATCAGGAAATCAACCAATAACAAATGCTGGCAGGGCTGTGGGGAGAAAGGAACCCTTCTCCACTGCTGGTGGGAGTGCAGACTGGGGCAACCACTGTGGAAATCTGTGTGGATATTCCTCAAAAAACTAGGATTAGAGGTCCCATTTGATCCAGCTATCCCCCTTCTAGGTATCTTCCAAAAAGAATTAAAAACATCACACCACAGCAATACATGGATACATGTGTGCCCATGTTTATGGCAGCACAATTTACAATAGCTAAATCATGGAAACAGCCCAAAGGCTCATTAACTGATGAGTGGATAAAAAAGATGTGGCTTTAAAAAATATATAATTGAGTACTATTCATCCATAAAGAAGGACAAACATGAGACATTTATAGCTAAATGGATACACCTGGAGAACATGCTCTTAAGTGAAATAAATCGGACACACATGTGTAAATGTCCCATTGTCTCTCTGGTGTGAGAAACTGGAAGTATAAATAAGGACCAAAATACATAGTAGATATTGTGAAATAAGAAGAAATTGTTCAAAATTACATCGAGTGTGAGATACTTTGTTAATAATTAAAATGTTTTATAGAAAAAAGCTATAGCATTATTAGGAAGTGAGTTGAGAGAATAGTAATCAAAAATATATTCTTTTAAGGTCATGATACATGCTGTATTTACCATAGCTATTCTCTAATTAATTTTGTTATGAAGAATTATTCTTCCATAAAACTGTTTTCATATTTTCTTTATTAATATCTACTTGTATTACATTAAAATAAAAAATTTAAAAAATCAATGTGCTAGCATTTCTTTATAGAGAATTTAACATGTTATCAACTCTCTATCAGAAACTTCCTTTGTATTAGCTTATCAATTCTGGGACATTTCTGGAGAGATATTTTATATTATCTCTACTGTAAAGTTAATAAGAACAAGAATGATAAGACATTTTTATCAGGTCATACATGTAATAGGTGGTAGAACCAGGGTTCTCATGAGGTTTGTTTGACTCTTTAACCAGTTTCTTAGCTGCTGTATTACACACAAATGCACACATTCAAGTGTAAGACAGCTGAGGGTTAGTGGGTTCTATGAAACTTGCTTCAAGCTAGATTTTACAGAGCCATAGAGCTAAGGTTTGAGGTGTGAACAAAAGAGAGGCTTGCGACTCGATCTCCAAAATTAAGTAAGGCAAATACTTTCCAGGAAGACCAAGATGGGAAGGGAAGGTGGGTATATTTCCACCTCACCCTCATTGCTAAGTCATATTTTGAGCTGTGAGCAGCTTCCTTGAGCTCTGCAGAGGGAGGCAGGTGAAGAAATGCAACTCATCACAGGTCAAGGAATGTGGGTGGCTGGAGGTGGGTCCCATACCCAGGTCTTGTCTCACAAGCTGGGGAAGAGCCCAGGGCCAGTATAAAAGATCTCAAGGCCAGAGGACCTCCATCCACTCACCTCCTGAGGTGCCCACATACCTGTGTTGCCTGTGACCTCGGTAAGTGTCCATTGGGTACAGGAACAAGAGCTTCTCTGGAGGGATGGCCAGATGAGACCAGGAGGGAAGGGTGGGTCATGCTCTAGGACCTGGAGTCCACAAGGACAAAGGGAGAGAGGCAGCAGCAAGTCAAAGAGGGGGAGGGTACAGATGCCAGGGGTGGGAGGTGGTGGGTCAATTGGAAATACAAAGAATTACATGGTTCTCCCTTTGTGGTGAGCCAGATTGATCTGCCACAGACTGAGCTCAAAGGGCAGAGGCATCAAAGCCCCAGCCAACATACTCTAGCAGCATAGCCAGCTTCTGGAAGTCCTGTCATCTTGGAGAGGGAAACTGTAACCTTCCCAACAAAGATGAATTGGGGGCAGTAGTTTCCAACCTTTAAAGAAAGAAACAAACAGAGAGTCCTTTGGAGCTTTTGAAAACGCACCAATTTATGGATCTGAACAGGAATTGGGAATCAATCTAAGAAGTTGAACACAACAGGTTGAGAATCCAGTACCAAGAGACTAGTTGAGGTCTCAGTACGCTAAAATAGCAGGGTACCAGGTTTGCTAAAGCAGGGTGCCTGAGTTCCAGTGGCAGGTCTGCATAGAAAGTGCTGTTCTTCAGGTTCTTCACAAACAAAGGGAGCTGGGGACACCAGCCAGGCTCTAAGGACATTTATGATTGTGCATGACCAAGCTTGTGCAAGACAAAATTACAGTGATGTTACTCCAAGAGAGAATTCTTCATTCTCATTCAGGAAAGTGTTACATCCTCAGGTTCCTAGACTGGAAAGTTCAGGGTTCTGGGTAGCAGGGTGGAGAAATTGCCTTCTTCACTTCCTGTGTGTTAAATTTGGCAATTTTCTTCATGTGGTTTAAAGCCCAGATTTCCTTCTTTGTAAAAGACACACTCATAATCCACTATCTTAAAAAGAAACCACAAGACAGGAAGGAGATAGTGCAAGGGTATTTGCTAAATTGCTAGAAATATTAAAACATCCACAGATTAAATACTTAGGACTATACTTCAACAGTTCATCAAAATGAAGGAACTAGAAATGAAGCAGAACGGACAAGCGTGTCCAGGGGGCCTGTGGCTTGGTCTGACTGGATTTGACTCTCTCTCTCTCTCAGGTCCTGAACTACAGCCTTCCAAGATGTCCTGCCAGCAGAACCAGCAGCAGTGCCAGCCTCCTCCCAAGTGCACCCCCAAGTGCCCCACCCCCAAATGTCCCCCAAAGTGTCCCCCTAAGTGCCCCCCAGTCTCCTCCTGCTGCAGCCTTGG
>NW_004624885.1:295112-323761 GCF_000247695.1 Heterocephalus glaber
GTCCCACTGCCACAGACCCCAGAGCTCTGGCTGCTGCAGCCAGCCCTCAGGGGGCTCCAGCTGCTGTGGAGGGGGCAGCAGCCAGCAGTCTGGAGGCTGCTGCTGAAGTGGACCCTGTTACTAGATGAGCAGACTCGAAGGCACCAAATGGCCACCTGTTTCCTCTTCCACCTGCCCCGTGCTGGTCCACCCCATGTTGCTGAGGGGACCTGGTGAGGGTTGAGCTCAAGCCTAGAAGATCCTTCTGTGTTGAGATCCTGCAGCCCTAGCATCTCCCCTGGGCATCTTAAAGTGCAGACCTTTATATCGCTCTGTAGCTTTCTTTTATTTGCACAGCCAAGCATGATATGAAACAATAAAACCAGAAATCTGCATTCTTTCTTTCCTTGACTGACTGTTATTCCTGCATCATTTTCCTTGTACTCTGTCCAGAGACATCTGTATCTACAACCACTTAAATATTCCCACTGTTCCCGTGACTATTCTCTATACTGAAACATTATTCACTTTACAGGCGTAAGTTGTATTAGGTATAAACAGTATTCTGCCTTACAGTATGGGAAACCAAAGCAGGCTGAGCCACACACAGAATTCATATCTGTTAATGCATAGCCAGTGCTTTTTTCATTAAGACTGGGAAAAGGTAGTCTAAAGGCAGTGATGCTTAACTTACCTGGAGAATAAAACACACTTCCTCACCACTTCATTGGAGGCATTTCTTTATTTAAGAAACCATCTTCCCTTAATTGCTAATACATGTTTGGAGGATCTTTGTACTAGGATTCCTACTGGACACCTGGACCTTAATGAGTCTCTCATCTAAATTTGTGAAGCATGCATTGTAGAATATTGTGGATTTCCCACATCTCATTCTGAACATAAGTTTAATTAAATATGAATGTAGATCAGCTATGTGTCCAGGACTGGACCATCTGGCCATGTTCATCTTCCCTCTTATCTTTCCATTCACATAGAATCATTTCTGATCTTTGTCCCCTATTGGCACCAGTCCCTTACAACTGCTCCTTCTCTCTGGTGCCAGCTTTTTCTTTACCAACAAATGAGTCACAGCATCTGACTTAGAACAGGTGATGGCTGGACAGCTGTTGCTCCAAGATACATCTAAACTTATTCACAGTCTAACCTTTGCCATTTGCTCCCCTCCTTCTCGCCAACCCAGAACTCAATTTAGCAACTAGCTTTGGAAAGTTCAAATCAAAATTTAACTAGTAACCATCCCTCCTTTGTTTTTTTGGATTTTGTTTATTGGTACCGGGGATAGAACTTGGGTCCATGTGCTTGCGAGGCAGGTGGCAGAACTGCTGAGCTAAATCCCCAGCCAACCATCCCTCCTTTGAATACTTCCTGCTTCATGAAGAAAGCACTTCCGAGACATTATATTGCATATTTTATTATGCATAGTGTCCCTTCCTAGAGTTTTAGATTTCGCTAAAACTGTTGCAACTATATATATGTACTTGTTATCTGCCTGTGTTAATGTCATATTTTAACTGTAAGGCGAAGGATTGGGCTGCTTAGCTTGTGCTGTACAGGGGCCATCCCTGTACCATGAACAGATCAGCAATTAGTTTGAATACTGTTCAGTACAAAGATAAGTAATTTCACTTGTTTGAAGAGATTCTTTAAGTGTGTGTGTGTGTGTGTGTGTGTGTGTGTGTGTGTGTGGTGATAGCTCTGCTGACCAGAGATAGTCCCATCTTCCCTGACATTAAAGTAAAGGGTTATTGATGAAAACTGTCATCTTTCTTCTCAAATATTGGAATGCAGCCATGGGTTTTGCACACTGTCACTTATTACTGAGTCCCTGTGGGAGTTTGCAGTGTGTGGAATATGGAGAATTCCCAAATGGTAGCAGGTTTCCCATGTCAGCACATCAAGCTGCTCAGATCTTTTGGTTTCTGGACCATAAGCAACAGGTGAAATTCAGAAACTACAACAGAAACAAAATTAGATTCTGTAAATGCAGTGGTATTTTATTCCAGTCCTGCTAGAACTTGGAGCTAACTAAAAATCCCAGGGCCTGTACCCTATTTCCCTCTATAAAACTTCTAGTTGTTTACAAAGTGATTCATAGCACAGAGCCCAGAGGAGCATTGCCTTCTCTTCTTTGGGTAGATGCGGAGTATGCCTGGCAGATACGTCATTTTGAGCACAGGCGAGAACAAGTGTTTCCAGCATTTCCATTCTGGGCAAAGAAGTGTTGGGCACGATGAGAAGTCTCAGGACTTTCCCTGAAGTGCTGCTCTGGTGGGTTTTTCTAGTGGAAATGCAGCTGCCTGACAGTGTGGATAAAGAAGGAGGCATATCAAATTCATGTCTTGTCCTTTAAGGGAGCAATATGCGCACTGAGAGGGAAAAGGTATTATCTCAGCTCACATGGAGGCCAGGAGAGGGACGGGAGTCTTCCTTTCATTCCAGGCTGGCTGCCTTGGGGTCTGGACTCTAGATGTGGGAGAAGCATGAGGAAGAAACAAGGGCATAATCCCAAGGACGCCTCTCTAACACAGCTGGTCACAGACCAGAAGGAACTCACTACTGCAGATTTTCTGCGGTGGTACATTTACTGAGCCTTTTCCCTTTAAATGTCTTCAGGCATATATACAGTTACGGACTGACATTAGTTTTTCTTGTGCATGGATTTCTTGGTGCTCATGCAGGGAAAGCATTTAACACAAACATGACATGCACTGGTTCCTACTGTGCGCCTTCTGTGAGGTGAACGTAAGGAGAAACTCCTGCTGAATCTTTCCACACATGGGGTCTGTGTCCTGTGTGAATCCTCCAATGTGTACTGAAAGGAGAGCTTTTACTGTGGGGGACAGGGGAAGGGGACGTTACCAGAACCTCTGCAGTGAGTCCTGGTCTCCTGCGAGCCACGGCAGCACACGGCGAATTATAGGAAAGGTAGAAAAATGAGACTGAGAAGAAGCTGAGCTTTGGGTCTGATCAGTGCTGCTCTGGGCAGCAAAGACAAAGCCCCCAGCTTACCACACCTTTTATTCAGTACATCGGGAGAAACAAATGTAACAAATGACTTGCAGAGAGTTCAATAGTTCACATTGGGATAAACAAGGTCTAACAGAAGGCTTGCAGAGAGTTCAGTACATCTCCGGCAAACAAGATGTTAATCAGTCCAAGAACAATGAGGAACTGAGCAGATGTTTGTTCTCCCAGGATGTTTCTTGTCCTGGAGAATCACAGCATCACTGGATCACTGAAGTCTCAGTTGTGACCGGAGGCCAAACTGGAGTTATTCTGTAGCTGGGCTGTAGGCAAGAGAACTAGGCTGACCAAATGATTTATCCCTAGAATTATGTAGCATTGCTCCCAACATTTTACTGATGCTTTCTCCACATCTTCCTGTGTGGACAGGGCTTTTCTCCTGTCTGGGTTCTCTGGAGAACTATAGGCTGAAGGCCCTTCTGCACTCACCTCATTGATGAGCTTCCACGTCTTTGTATATTCTTGTACAGGCGATGAAATTTGAACTGCCATAAACTCTTATCCCATAGTCAGGACACTTAGCAAGTTTCTCTCTAGCATGGGTTCTCAGGCGCACAGTGAGGCCTGCACTGCAGCTGAAGGTTTCTCACTTTTGGCAAATTCCTGCATATTCTCTTTTGTAGTTCACCTGACCTGAGATATTGATACAATCCTTCCTAAGCACTCTCTGATGACTTAGAATTCATCTACACTTTTCTCCAGCCGTGTCAGTTCTTCTCTTTTCTCTTAAGGTCTTCAGATTTGCATTCATTCTCACTGCATTTACCTTCATTAAAATGATGGAAATTTAGCAACAGCAACAAAAAACCAATTGAATCATGGTTAAGAATCCAATCCAGGATCCCCAATGGCATTGAGTTGCTGTGATCTGCCAGTATCCTCCAATATGGGAGAGACCTCCAGTCTTTCTTTCATTTACTTGACCTTTTGTAATAAGCCATGGGTTTGGTAGAACGTCCTTCAGTCTGGATTTAGGTGATGCTACTTTTTAAACTAGATTCAAATTATGCATTTCTGCAGTGATCCCCCAAAGAGTCGTGCTATGTGCTGTGTCCTACTCAGCCATGGTATCAAATCTCACGTGACTGATTGTTCCATTCCTGATGGTGTTACTTTGATTTCTTGGTTTAAAGGTGACGTCTTCTAGGTTTCCTAATTGTGTGGTTACTATTACTAATGTATGAGGAGATACTCTGAGGCTACTTAAATAATTGCATGAAAACTTTTTTGGGGCGAGGAATTTAGCTCAGTGGAGCCACTGCCTGCCTGGCAAAGGCAAATTCCCGAGTTCGATTCCTGATACCAAAAAAACCCAACTTTATTTCATATCCAGTGATGGTTCTCTTATGAAACCATTGTTGCCATAGTTTTGCTGGACTCACTGAGTGGGATTTGTATTTTATATATTGTGATTATATCCTGCTATCTGGCTGAGCTCTTACTATTAAAAGATACTCTTTACATTCTCCTCTCGTTTGTCAAAACTTTTATACAATTTCTCTAGATACTAAGAAGAACAAATATTATGGGAAAGGATCCACTCCCAAGTCCAAATTCTTCACACCTGAATAACCTTCTCCTGTCCTTCAGAACAGTTGTGGGGCTTTATGTTGTCATCCAGACCATGAGAGTACAAGGACAGAAGCTCATGCATCCTAAGTCTGAGTAGTGTTATAATCACTGTTATGTGAAATACATCAATGAATCTGGAAAACCTGTTTTCCAAATACAAGCGATTTCTTCCTTGTTTTCTTTGTATTTGTTTGACTGTTAGTAAAGTTGAACAGCTTTCCTTTCTCTGTGTATAAGACGAAAGTTATTTGTGCCCTTCACCTGTTAGCTTTTTATACTTTTATTTATCTTTAATGTGTAATATTTATTCATACAACAGTGATATTAACTGTTTATGTCATTCATATTTTGTATTTTTCTCTATTGACTCTCTTTGTCTGGGTTATGTGTTGCCTTGTAAATTTTATTTTTAAATAATTTAATTTATCAGTGGTTTTATCTATATATTTTTGAAGCTTATTACATAGTTCAAAATGGCAAAAATGCCTAATAATATAGCTTTCTTGATTTAATAATTTAAAACGCATATATGTCTATTACTTTTAGAGTAGCATTCACCAATTACGATTTAAAAGAAAGATTTTCAGGGGGAGAAAAATGAGAATTCATTTCCATGCTAGTCAGTGGTTCAGAGGCAGGAAAATGAGAAGGCACAGAGAAAAATTAATTCAGGGTGATTTTGTGACATGATTTCTGCAGTTATCTCGGCTGTTACCTACATAGATAACAGAATAAAAATGTAAGAGAAAGACTGGCTGGATGAGCAGTGACCCCAGAAAGCCTTGGCTAGTGAAATAGATCATCTCAAGCCACCCATAGCCAAGGTCCAGGCCAAAGGCTCAGCCTCACTGATGTCATCATCGCAATGCTGACATCACCCAAGTCCAAGCAGAAGGACAGCTGAGTCACTGTGCTGTCTCAACACAAAAACATGAACCAGATGAGCTCTTCGCCTCATCGTTCCAAGAACCAGGAACTACACTTCTGCGTCAGCCCAGGCAAGGAAAACCTGGCCATTTCCCTATGACTAAGTCCACTGGAAACCTGAGCAGAGGTCACTCCAGGTGAGATGGTGCAGATCCCTGCAGGGTGACGTGGCCAGCACACCTCACTGTGTGTCTCAGAGTGTGGTCCCCTGTGAGGATGACCTACATCACACAGAGCTGCTATTTGTGGAATTGGAAGTCAGCTAATGCTAGTGAGAAAATATGTGAAAATAAAATGCCCACCCATATGTACAAAATGTTGTACCAGTTGCTATTGGGGAATTTGAAATGTAAGGTTCAAGTGGTGCTGTCAAAGGATTTATCTGAGCCTCCTTTTTAAAAGATATGTCACATGCATCATAATAGAGCAATTGGGATTTCAATGATGTCATGTCTGAGAGGAAAAGATGGAGGAATGAAGGACAGGAGTAGAGAGGGCTATGTTCAAAGTTCAGCTAATAGACAAGCGGTGTTTCGGAAAAATCCAGGAGCTGGAGAGGCTGTTACTGCACAGAAGTGTGCTGTCAGTCACAGGATGAACATCTGGATGAGGAGCACTGCACGGAGCCCCAGATAGCACTTCCTTCCTTGAAGGGCAGGGGTGACTATTTCTAGAAGAGAGGATGGTGAGGAGAAGAAATATTGGGATTCCATGGGAGATTAGAGTGAATGAGAAACTGTACAGCGGGGAGGGCCTGTCCCTCAGGGAAGACCACACACTTCGAGACAGCTGATGCCTTAGCAATAGGATCTTGGACATGATTCTATCTGTATCTAAGTCTATGTCTATGTATCTATACAGGCATGGACACAGACAGATACATAGATATCACCAGTGAAGTGTAACAGTCTAAAGTAACCAAAATCTCATAAGTACATACAACTCCCCAGATGTGTTTCCTGCCCATTATCACCTGGTTATAGGTTTCAGTCACTATATAATCTGCCTCATCCCATGCTCAGGGAGATTATTTTGGATTCTTCCTGAAGGGAGAACTGCCTTCCCATAATTAATTCTAGAACTACTTTGGCTTCATCTAATTAAGTCTTTCATTTGTTTTTTTTCTTTTTGTAATGTGGAAGGGGCACCCACCGTATCCCAAATTGGCATCAGGCTTTATCTTTTTCTAAAAATGTTCAAATGCAAAATAAAATGCAGATAAAAGCATTCAGACAGGGCCGGAGATTTAGCTCCGTGGTGCCCCCACCTGCCTTGCAAGCGCAAGGTCCCGAGTTCGATCCCCGGTATCAAAAAAAAAAAAGAAAAGTGTTCAGACAGAACTCCTGTCCGGGTGGAAACTAAGCAGAAACCCTAAAAGTTCCCCTTGCACTTCAGTCTCTGCTTTTCTTTAAAGCTGCCTGGCCTCGGCCCCCTCTACTCAGGGATTTTTTCCCACCAGTTCTTGCAGCCCATGGAGAGGCTCAGCTTGGAGACATTTCACTGTCTCTCCTCCTCTCTGTTTGCCTATCCAGGGAACGCACCCTCTTCTGGTGTGTGATTCCTGCACAGCACATTCTCACTCTGCCACACAGGATGCCTTTTCCCTCCTGTGCCTCTACAGAGTTGTTTCTATATGAGACTATGTGAAATCTCTTAACTGAAAAACAGCCATTAAAAACTTAGATGCCTGTCTCCTGGAAACCTGCTGTGATCTAAAAACTAAAAGTGCATGCATTCCTTTTTAATTATAGATAGACTGATTTTGCATGAGGGTCCACTGTGTCACAGGACCTGGCTGGGCCCCACTCTTCTAGAATCCTGTTGTTCCTCACAGCACTCGGGAGTAATCCGCATCATTTCTACTGTAACATTCAGGGAACTGAGAATGAGAAGTGCAGTCGATTTCCACAAGGTCCCACAGCTGGAAGATGCCAGTGCCAGGTTTGTCTGACTCCAAATCCAGGCTCTCACTGGGGCAGATGCACACGCATGACCACACACACACACACACACACACACATGATGGACCACACCAGGGACATTTAGAGGATTCTGCCATTGCACATGGAAGCAGACACAAGATCTGGTGACATGCATGTATTCATGTGATTTTGGTGATTTGGGTTCTAAATGTAGAGACCAGGGATGTTTACAGCCTTGGGTGATTTCTATGTCAAAGTGTATCCAGGAAATACAAGGCAAGCTTGTGGGAGATAAAACTAGTACAGAAACAAGACCGGAAGGTGAGGCAACTCCAGGAGAAATAGGCGGCATTGAGGGTGGAGTTGCCTGGAGCCATGAAGAGGGAGGCAGGTGAGGAGCACCCAGTCATCACAGTTACAGCATCATGGGAGTGGCTACAGCTGGCTCCTCCCATGTCTTGGTCCTGTCTCACGTGCTGAGGAACAGCCTGAGGCCAGGATAAAAGGGTTCAAGGGCACAGCATCTCCATCCACGCACCTCCTGCAGTGTCCACAGACAGGGAGCTCCTCAAGTTTGGTAAGTGTTCCCTGGGAACAGGAGCAGGGATTCCTTGAGGAGATCCTCAGACCAGAGCAGGACAGGAGGCTGGGCAGCCCCTGGAGGCTGGAGCACACTTAATTACAGAGCAAAGGGCAATGAGGCTTGCAGCCAGAAGCTGGCTGCTCTACCATGAGGACAAGGGGAGCCTTGTGATTCCTTCCTAGGCTCACAGATCCTCACACAGATCCTCAGCTGTTTGGGACTCTCAGGGTAAGGGAACAAGAACACCGGCTGATACCTTGATAGAATTTTAGAGAGTAAATTTGGATTGAGGAACCAGTGTGAGGTATGATTTTGGACAGCAAATCTGAAAACAAGGAGAGGATCCAAGGCGTTCATCTGGAGGCTGAGGCACACATGGGTATGGCATGGGCCTGGGAACACATTTTCAGAGCTTCACAGTAGAGAGAACACAGGGACTACAAGGATCTGTAGACCACGGAAGAGGTGCCATTTATGAGAACATTAGAGGCCGGGCTGTGAGTCAAGGGTCCACTGTACACACTTTCATTGACCCTCAGCTTCTGCCTTCATGGAGTGAGCAGGTCCGGAAATGGCCATCATCACTTCTCGTTCTGATTGCATGTGTGCGGATGTAGAACTATTTAGGGTGCTGAGAGGGTATTCTTTCTATTAACGAGTTATTTCAGGTTTAAGTTAGTCATTGTAGAACAATTTCAACATGTGGATGACATACAATGTGTTTTTCACCTTATAACGGTATTTGGCATTATTTCCTACTTGGTGAATGATGATCTCCTTCTAGTGAGGACAATAGTGCTGGGGATTTGTTTCTGTGCCTGACCCCGGTGATGTCATCACAATATGTGCAGTGGAAAGTAGTGGGAAGGACAAGCCTGGGCAGGGTGGCATACTTCCTGGATCTGACTTGGATTTGACTCTCCCTCAGCTCCAGAACACCTGATCAGCTGCCCAGATGTCCTGCCAGCAGAACCAGCAGCAGTGCCAGCCTCCTCCCAAGTGCACCCCCAAGTGCCCCACCCCCAAATGTCCCCCAAAGTGTCCCCCTAAGTGCCCCCCCGTCTCCTCCTGCTGCAGCCTTGGGTCTGGTGGCTGCTGTGGCTCCAGCTCCTCAGGCTGCTGCAGCTCTGGGGGTGGTGGCTGCTGCCTGAGTCACCACAGGCGCCGCAGGTCCCACTGTCACAGACCCCAGAGCTCTGGCTGCTGCAGCCAGCCCTCGGGGGGCTCCAGCTGCTGTGGAGGGGGCAGCAACCAGCAGTCTGGAGGCTGCTGCTGAAGAGGATCCTCAGTGTGGAAGAGCAGCATTCAGGACAGCAAACTGCACGAGGCATCATCCTTGTAGGTCTGCCTGAAAGCCTGAGAAATCCCAGAGTTGACTGAATTTGAGATCCGTTTATCCTCCCTGTGGTCTAAAAACTCAAACCTCTCCTCAATCCTATCAACTGGCTTTGGACTCCAACTTGGGGCTAGTCTTTGTCAAATATCCTCACTTACTCCAATCTTACTACTTACATTGTACACCTGGCTAATTAAAACAATAAAACAAGGAAAATGCTTAACATTTCTTTTATTAGGACCTTATTCTTCTTGGGTAGCTGTTATTCTCCTTACACTATGATCTGCTAGAGGTGACCTTGGACCTCAAAGGACATAGGGGCACTCAGGCTTGCGTTTGAATGAATGGGAGCCGGAGTAGGAAAGAGAAATGTTCCCAACTCTGTCGTATGACAACAAGCAGAGCAGAGCAGAGCAAAGATGCTTAGTTCGTGGGAGCTAGGAAGCATCCTAGGGTAAGAGTGGCAGAGAGGAAGGGGCGAGGCTCCCAACGTAGGTATGAGGCCACACTTTCATGACCCAGTCACACACTCAGAGGCGAGCCACCCCAGTCCCCCGGGTGGATCCCATAGTCATTCACTGTGACCACTCCATGCTAAGTGCTACCATTATTTTTTGTATTCTTGATGAAAGCCATCATAATTAGGGTGAGGGTAGATCTCAGTATCATTTTGGTTTGCACTGCCCTGATGGCTAAAGATGGTGGCCATTTTTCATAAATTTATCGGCAATTTATACTTTTTCTTTTGAGAAGTGTTCATTCGGTTCACTTGCCCATTTATTGATTAGCTTGCTTGTGCTTTTGATGGTGGAATCTTTGGGGTTCGTCATCTCCAGTGAAATAAGTCCGTCTCAGAAAGGCAAATAAGACAAGTTTCTCTTACACATGAAATGAAGAATGGGGGAGACAGAGACAGACAGAGAGAACATGTAAGTAGAAAGGGGAGGGTGAGAGAAGAGGAAAGGGATGGAAGGAGATGATCAAAGTACACTGCGCGCATGTCTGAAAATGTCACAGTGGCCTCATTACTCTGAATAATTAATATGCACTAATAAAAATACAACAAATAAAATGTTTAAATTATGCTTGAACGTTTTCCCTCTTACTATCCTTTCAACAAATATTGCTTTTCTTTCTCTCCCAACTCCAGTATAGCCTCTAAACTTTTTTTCTGAACACCCTATGTGTACCACATTTCTGAGCTTGTTACTGCACTTTTCAGCATGGTGGCTCTCTACAAAATAAGTCCTGTACCTCTCAAGGATTATGGTTAAATCTCAACAGAATATTTCCAACAACTTTCTTCTTATTTTATGGGATACAATATATAGCTCTTTGAATTGTGTCCTTGTGCCCTAATATTTACTCAGTTGGGTGGTCCTCTGATTCTTAGACGCAAGCTTAGAAAGGTCTAGTTGCTTTGCTAATAATTGGAAATGATTGGTCACTTAGAATCACACCTCTAGTCTAAGTTCAAAAATTGAAATATCTGGTCTGAGAAATAAAATCAACGTCAAATTTGACATAGCGGTATGTTTGTCCCTGTCTCTGCTCCTGGGGACTGTTCAATCACAGCAGAAGGTGGAGTCGAGTTAGTCTACTCCTACAGCTTTCCAAATGGTTTTCTGGCAGTTGAATGAAAATCAGCACAGTCTTACGTGCTGGCACAATTTTCTTCTGATATAGGGACAACTAGAGAACAGAATCAAGTTCCTGATTCCTCTCCTTTCAGGCATCTTAAGATCTCTCCTCTCTGATGTGAGTGATGCCTCTCCAGAGAGATCTCTCCAAACACAGCCCTGGTTCCAAAATCTTCTCTTAGACAAGGGCTAAAGTGGCATAGGCCTCTTATTCTCTACAACGTGACCCATATTGGGCCACAGGACACATTCATTTGACCCGTTCTTGCAAAGGAACTATAAAATCAGCTTTATGTAGGAATAACCAAGAACTTCCTGAGCAGACTCAGGCCCTATTCCTCTGTGCTCCAAAATCAGGGAGACACCTGCAGGCTTCTCCCTGGGAAAAGAGAAAGAGGCAGAATCCCAAGCTCAAAGTCCTAGGAAATTCCCATTCCTCCCATTGTTTTCCATATCGTGCAAGTCCCAATTAGATAAAATTTTCCCTTTTGGTCTATAATTTTCATACAATTAAAACCATACCTTGAGCTTCTTGCAAATCAGAACAACATATTAACATAGTTTATATAAAGATTTAAATTATGAAAAAGCAGATGTTAGTTATCAATGGAGAAAAGATAGTTATTCAATATTTGGACTTTTGGAATTTGATTAACTGCAATAAAAAAAAATCTAAATGCTCACTTAATACTGTTTTCCAAGACAAGTTTCAAGGGGTTAGTAAGTTTTTGGAGAAATTAAGTCACAATTAAAGAAATACTTGGGGTCAAATATTTTTCTTATCTCAGGATTGATAAAAACATTCTAAATGTAAAAAGTTAAATCAATCACAAAGAAAATAGGTATGTATACATACACATAGAATACATTTTACCAGACAAGAAGAGGAGAAAAGAGTTGCAAGATACAAAATCAAACTAATAAAAATCAGCAGCATTTTCAACTTCAATAAAAAACTTTCTGAGAAAGACATAAGATAGTAACTCCACTCACAGCAGCATAAATAAAGTAAAACAAAATGCCTAGGAATAAATTTAAGTAAGAAAGTGAGCAATGTATACAATTAAAATTAGAAAACACTGATGTAATATTATAGGGAACACAAGAAAAACACATTTTTGATGTTGAATGATTAGAGAAATAAATACTTTTTAATTGTTCATACAATTCAAAGCAATTTATAGATTGAATGTAATCTTATAAAAATAGCAATGCTATTCCTCACAGAAATAGAATGTTAAACACACATGGAAGCAAAAATTATCCTGAATAACCAAAGCAATCTGGAACACAAAGAACAAATCTGGAGACATCTACATACCTGTACTCAAAACATAGTACAGAACCATAGAACTTCACACACGTGGTACTCATGTAAGATTCACACATAGTCCAGAGGAGCAGAATAGAAAACCAAGAAATAAGTCCATGAATCTACGTCAACTTATCTTCAACAAGGGTATCAAAACCATGCAATGAACAAAGGACAATGTCTTCAATAATGGTGCTGGAAAAACGCGATGTCCACAGGCAAGCTAGAAGCCTATATTTCACTAGTTACAAAATTCAAAATGGATCACAGACCTAAATGTAAAACACGAAACTACAAGAAGAACACATAGGGAAAATGCTTTAAGTCATCATTATAATGAATGTTTTTTAGCCCAAACCTCTAAAGCATAGTCATTAAATCAAGAGTTAACACAGGCAAGCAGTGGCCAAGGGCCAGAGTACACCTCGGCTGCTCTCTAACAAGCCTTTCTGCAGGCCTCTGGGGTCCATCAACTCTGACAAGCCAGCCACCATCCTGAGACCAGCTTCCATGGTGGGACCTCCAGAAGATAGTGCGTCGATGCTCAAGGGGCAGAAAGTGCCATGTGTGCCGGAAACTCAGTCAGGTGGAGGAGGCCTAGGCATCCCCACCCCTCAGGGAAAGGAAGGGCTTTACAGTGAGCCCTCCAAACGTGGGCCCTTATCGAAACTGTGGGCAGAGGATGGAGAGTTTACGAGCGCCCATGCTGTCCTCACTGTGGTCAAGGATGGCGACCATGAGATTTTAGATCAGTTTTCAAGATCAGTCAATGTCTCTTTGACCCAAGAGGAGCTTGACTCAGGTTTGGATGAGTTGTCGGTGAGGTCCCAGGGTACCACGATCCTGGAGACCCTGTCTAACAATTTCAGCATGGACAACACCAGTGACAGTGGTGCCTCCAATGAGACAACCAATGCCCTCCAAGAAAACTCGCTGGCTGATTTCTCTCTGCCTCAGACTCCACAGATGGACAACCCCTCAGAGGGCCGAGAAGGGGTCTCGAAGTCATTTAGTGATCATGGTTTCTATTCCCCTTCCTCTGCCCTAGGAGATTCTCCATCCGTGGATGACTCCTTGGAATATCAGGCTGGTCTTCTGGTGCAGAATGCCATTCAAGAAGCCATAGCCGAGCAGGTGGATAAGGCTGTGCCCCAAACCAGCGAGGATGGAGCAGAATGACAGGGACCGGAAGAAATTCTGAAGGAAACTGAAACCAAGGCTCCCAGCTCAGAGAAGCCTCAGAGCATGTTTGAGCCACCTCAGGTGTCCTCTCCCGTTCAAGAGAAAAGGGATGTATTACCAAAGAACCTACCTGCAGAGGACAGGGTGCTCAGGGAAAGGGGCCCTCCCAGCTGCTGCCAGCTGTGCAGCTCAGCGGCCCAATCGCCATGGAGGAGACCAGGCCCCAAGGAGGCTACTTCAGCAAGTACTCGGGGGCAGCTGAGCTGAGAAGCACAGCCTCCCTCCTGGCTACTCAAGACTCTGACTTGATGGTTGGGTCCTTCAAGCTGAGGTCAAGGAAGCAGTGGACTTTGTCCATGATCGAGGAGGAGATTCGAGCGGCCCAGGAGAGGGAAGAGGAGCTGAAGCAACAGAAACAAGTGCTGCAGAGCACCCCAAGCCCCAGGACCAGGAGCGCCCCGTCACTGGCCTCCAGAACCTCCTGCTACAAAGCAGCCCCAGGTTCTTGAGGCCACACGAGTAAACCGAAGAAAGAGCGCACTGGCCTTGTGCTGGGAGGCAGGGATCTACGCCAATCAGGAGGAAGAAGACAACGAATACATTTCCTTCGGCCCAGGAAACTTCTTTGGTGCTTGGGATACCAAGAAACCAAGAAATTCTCCAATCAAAGCATTTTAATGGACTGCTTATGAAAGTGCTTACAAACTCACCAGTCCCAATGTGGACCAGAAGCTGCAATACACAATGTTGAAAAATAAAGTGAAAAGAATGTCCACCCATCAAACTCTGAGACCCAGGAGTCGTAAGAGAAAGGATTTCTACGGGTCTCAAAGACGACTCTGGATTTGGATTACTCTCCAGTTGATCCAAAAGAGCAAAGACAATACAAGCAAATTAACATAGTTGCTGTTGGCCGAGCACAGACAGCCTTGCTGGCTGATGGGGAAACACAGTCGTGATAGAGCCATTCAGAGAGCAGTAGGCTGTGTAGTCTACACAGCAATAGAACATTTCTCTGAGCAGCTTCCTATTCCTGGCTCATGACATCAGTAGTGTAGTGTTGACTACATTGTTTTCCAGCGGCCATAAAATCAGTGACGTTTCTCTCCATAGTTGTCCAAAAGAGACAGCTGTGATTTGGTTTCTCTTACACTTATTTTTAACTGGGAACAATCAATGATTGCAATACATGAAAACTCATATTTTTAAGCCTTTCTTCACATTGCAGATGCAGTCTATTCTGCACTAGGAGGTTGAGAAAGATGGGGGAAGAAAGCCAAACCAAATGGATTATTTTAGGGTTAGGATCTTGTCTGCTTCTACTATTGATTGATCTGCAGTTTAGGAGACCACATTTTCACAATTATGTTTCTTCATAAGAAAACCATATTTAGTGGGCAACAACTATTTTTAGGATGGCAAAGGGGTACATAAACATGGATAAAATCTGTACACATTGAACAGCTTCGTTCAAGATGGTAGGGGTATTTTCAGAGTGGAGGTAATTGGAAAAAGCGCAAACTCTGCCTCAGAGAGGTAGGTGATAAGAAATAAAAAGGTGTTTATAGCTATTTTGTATTATAAAATGGGCCTTAGAGGTAGTAAGGAGAAGGATAGGTTGTTGTGAATCAACCACAAAGGAAACTTTAAAGTCATGAAGGTAGAGAAAGAAAAAGGGAGGGAGGGGAAAGAATGGGGAAATAAGGAAGGAAGAGAGATTTTTTTTTTCCTGAGCAACCAGTGTTTTTCAGGATGATAAAGAGACAAAGAAATTTAAGTGCAGGCTTGGAATCATCTACAAATCCTACAGATGGGGTGGGTATGTATACACCTTTGTGTATTTGTGTAAAGAGTGTATGTTCACAAGGGTGTGTGTGTGTGTGTGTGTGTGTGTTGTTAAATTTCCAGATTGACTGTGGCACCTGGGTGTACAGTTATTTCCTCCAAAGCTATTTGCCAGCTATGGGAGTGAGTGAGAATTTCTTTTTTATGAAAAGGGATATAGAGGCACCGAGCTGATACAGTATTTGTAATATTAAATTGACCTAACATGTTATTTGCATGAGTCACAATTGCAAAGTTTTGAGCAGTTTTGTAATTTGACATGTAGGAATAGATCCTATTTATTCTCATACTTTGTATTCATGCTTAGTATACTATAGAAGACGCCAGCTTTACTCTTTCTGTCATTTAAAGCAATATGATAAGGGCATGCACTAACTGGGTGCCCTACATTTCTGGATGAGAAAATGTTCAATTTCGGGCCATGAGAAAACAAAACAAAAAAACAACTAACCAGCCTTCATTATTTTTCCTTTGTTTCAAAACTATGGTTTTTTTAAAAGCAATAATTAAATCAGACCTCACTAAAATTAAAAAAAAAAAAAGAGTTAACAAATGAGATCATGTCAAGCTAAAGCGCTCCTATACAGCAAAGACAACCATCAATCAGTGAAGTTAAAAGATGGCTTGGAGGCTGAGGGAAATCTGTGCCAACTGTTCATCCAACAAGGGGTTAATAATACAGACTCTACAAAGATCTCAAAACACTCAAAAAGAACAGCATTTTGAGCAACACTATTTCTCAAAAGAAGATATACAAATGGCCAACGAGTATATAAAAAACATGTGTGTGACATCACTTATCACCAGGAAAATGCAAGTCACAGCAGTAATGAGATAGCACCTCATTCTAGTTAGAACTATAATCAAAACCACAAAAAGCAACGAGTACGGGAGAGGATTTGGAGAAAGGGAAACTCTTACCACTAGTGGCAATTCAGTTGGTACAGTCTTTATGGAAAACAGTATGGAGAGTTTCAAAACACACATTCGAAGTACTATGTGATCAGCTATCCCATTTCTGGTCATATATCCAAAGCAAATGAAATTAGAAAATCAAAGAGATACTTAAATTCCTGTGTTCAAGCACAACAACGAAGAGAGGGAATCAAGGAGTCCGTGCACAGATGAGTCGGTTAAAAAAGTAAACTATGTGGGTTGCAAATATCTTCTTGTAATCTGTATTTTACATTTTCACTCTTTGTGATGTTTTCTGATGAAAGAAGATTTAATTTTAATATATATGATTCAACTCATGTTTTTTATATTGCACCTCTGCTGTGAACGCATATTTGCTTGCCAAAAGTCCATAAGGTTATTCTATTAAATAATTTTTGAAGATGTTTAATAAGTGTTTAGATTTCTGTTTTCTACATTAGGGTTTTCATTTATAGAAACTGTTTTCCTTATACAGTGTGAGAGAGAGGTGTTTATTTATTGTTAAAAAAGATCGTAATCTTAGGTGAAATAGATAGGACATGCATGTGAAAACACCAAATGGTTTCTCTAGTGTGGGAAACTGAAAGTGCAAATGAGGACCAAATTGTATAGTTGATGTTGTAAAATAGGAGGAAGAGGTTCAAAGGGGAAGGGAGACTCATGAGGGGACATGGAGGAAAGGAAAGAAGGGAAAGAAAAAATGAGAAAAGAAGGAAAAAATGGAAACAATGCTTTTGTAAATAGAGAGGGGTGGAGGAGTGGAAGGGAGGGAAGGGAAATGGGAAAAAATAGAGATTTGGCACAAAATGACTTGATGAGTTGTTCACCTTTATGCATCTTTCCTGAACCTGACACGTTTCAAGTGCCCATATGTGATGGGTTTATGAGTTTACTTTTAGTTATTACACCCATTACACTGCTCCTTCACCAGTAGCCCACAGTCATTACTCCAATTGTCATACAATTATATTTGATATTTTGACTCAAGTTCCCTTGTCTCCTCTCCCTCTTCATCTTCCTCTTTCTTCTTGCTCTTCTTCTCCTCCTTGTTCCTCCTCCTCCTCCCCCTCTTCCTCCTCCTCCGCCTCCTCCTTCATGAGGCTCCTGTCTATTGTGGGGCTTTTGCTATTTCTCATAAGTCAGATTCAGTTTGCTCGGTTACTTTTAATTTATTTTGATTTCATTGAAATAGAATTTACATCTTTAAGACAACACTACAGTAATCCGTACATATGACGTGGCTTTTCATTTGTTCTGAGCTAATTTAATATTTTTAATAAGGTGTTCTAATTTTGTCCATTTGTACTTCTTTTGAGATATTTATTCTTATATAGCTCATATTTTTTGTCACCAATATACAGTCATGTGTCATGTAACAAATGTCATCTCCATCGATAGTAAACCAGGATATAATGGTGATCCCATAATGTTATAATGGAGCTGAAAAATTCCTACAGTCTAGTGATGTCATAGTCATCATAACTTTGTAGCACCATGCATCACTCATATGTTGGTTGTAATGTTGGTGTAAACAAAATTACTATGCTGCCTGTCATATAAAGTACAGCATAGAAAATTACAGTGTGTCGTATCTGCAGTATTATCTACTTGATAATATACAACTATGCAATGGTTTATATATTTACTATACTGTATTTTATCTTATTTTTAAAGACTTTCATTTTTGCTCTGTGCTTCCCACTGCCATGCCATGCCTACTCTTTCCCTTATGTAATTCCTCTCTGCCATGCTGCCCTGTCTTGGAGCCAGCTGACTATAGACTGAAACCTATACAAACTGTAGCCAAAATAAACATTTCTTCCTTAGAAAAAAATATTAAATATTCAAAACATTTTTTTATTTTAACTGATATATAAAAATGGTACACCTTTATGAGTCACCATGTAATATTTCAATGTATACACTGTGTAATGTCCAAAGTAGGATGAATGTATCTCTTTCTTCAAGCGTTTATTTTTTTGTGATAAAAAGATTAAAAGTACATTCTTCTAGCTTTTAAAAAATATATAGTACATCATTACTATCTGTAGTCTCCTTACTGTGCAGTATAACACAACTTCTCTCTACTGTCTACACCTTAGTACTCATTAATTAACATTTCCCCTATCAATGGCCCCAGGCTCTGCTCATCACCATTCTGCTATCAGCTTTATACTCCTACTTGTTAAAAATGAGAGTTTGTTATAAAGAATATGCTGTTGTTACTGCATATTTATTTCATCTCTTAATTGGGTCATTTCCTCTTAGGCTTGATTGAATCTTGTGCTCTTTTGTTCAGCATGGCCTTTTTTCATACAAAACCCACTGCTAATGTCGCTACATTTAGGAGAAGCCACGTTTAGTGTCCTGGAAACAAAATTAAAGGTGATTAAGGGGTATGAAGGTGGAACTTCAATGATGGTGGCTGCTCACTACTCCAGCATATCTAATTCCACCATTGCTATGATTTTGAACAAGAACATAGTGACAGAAGCTGTTAAAGGATCTGCTTTCGTGAATGAGACTAACAAAATAATTAATCATGGTCTACATCAGGTATGAAGAAACCGCTAACTACCTGAACTGAAGACCAGATGTGAAAGCACAACCCTCTCACCACTGAAATGACCATGGCCAAACCAAAGTTTGTGACATGAAAGAAAAGGCTGAACTTGACTATGATATTGAATTTACTGCTAGGTCTGGATGGTTTGAAGGGTTGAGGAAATGCTACTCATTATATAATGGGAAAGTGAGATGAAATTCTGGGAGTACTGATGTGGAGGCTACTGAAGAATTTTTTGAAACTGTAGATAAGTTGATGTAGAGGAAAACTGCTTGCCAGAGAAAATTTTCAATATGGATAAAGACTGCCTATTTTGGAAATGAATGCCCAAAAGGACTTTCGTCCATAAGAAGATGAATTCAATGCCAGGTTTCAAGAGATATACAGATAAGATAAATCTCGCTTGGGGGCAATACTTCAGGGCCCGGTGAGAACCCCAGGGCCCCAAGCATATCAGTTGCACACACCAGTATACGACAGCAGCAGAAAGTCAAGCATAACTGAGGCTGTGCTTACTTCAGCAGCACGTATACTAAAAAGAATAACGGAGCTCCCCTTCCAAGATGTCTTCTTCAATTGTTATGCCACTGAAATGGATAAGTGCTACTTGGAGGATAACATCCTTTAATCGGTGATCCATCTCCTCAAATACCACTTCTTTGATCCAACTGATGGATCCAAGTCTTATCAAGGATTAGAAGGCCAGCTTGTTGAGGAGGACACTGGCTCAGGCTGTTGCTGGAACCAAGGAAGACACTGAGACAACTCTGGAAGGGTTACAACAGTCATGACTAAGTCCAGAACTTGGCTTGGCCTTCAGGTGATGACAGCAAGGAGTGTGTGTATGAGTGGCATCTGGAAGAAGACACTCAGGAAGTTTGTCCATGACTTCAAGAGATTTGCTATGGATGAGAATGTGGCAGGAACCAGCAAGGTTGTGGTTGAGATGGCAAGCCAGTGTAACCTGGGTGTGGATGGGGTTGATACTGAAGAGCCCCTGGAGGAGGTTCCTGAGAAATTGGCTACTGAGAAATTGTTGCAACTGGAACAGGAATGCGTAGTGAAGGAAAGGCACCCAAAAAGCAAACTGCAGCAGAAGACAAACAAATTTCAAAAGGTTCTTCTGAGGGATTCAGCAGAATTTGTTGCAGACTTCAGCAAGCTCCTTAAAAAGTTCGGAAACCTGGACTTTGATACTAAAGGATTTTCACTAATGGAGAGGAACGTTCACAGTGCATTATCTGCTTACAAGCAAATTTATGGTGCAAAAAAGGGAACAAACCAATCAAACTGCCATGGACATGTTTCTAAAGAGTGACACAAGCCACAGACACGTCCTTGAGGAGGGATTCCAGAAGAAGGCATTGTCATACAAGACGCCCCTGTGTGCATGTCACTGCCCCTCATGACTTTGCTGGGACACCAGACCATATTGATGATCCTGATCTTGTGGAGCCCTGGGCTAATGCATGTGTTTGTGTCTTAGGTTTCAACAAAAAACATTTAAAAAGTTAAAAATTGAATAAAAATATTTATAGAATAAGTGTATAAGAAAGAAAATATCTTTGTGTAGCGATATAATGTGTGTTTCAATCCATGTGCTCTTAGGAAAGAGTTAAAAATACTCAGCAGTGTGGAAAGGAATAAAGTAACAGTAAGCTGAGTTAATGCGTTACTGACTAGAGAAGTTTTAATACAGTGTAGCCTAAGTTCACAGTGCTTGTGAAGGCTACACCGGTGTGCAATAGTGGGCTTGGACTCCACAGTCACTTACCGCTCACTGCCTGGCCCAGAGCAACTTCTAGTCTTGCAAGCTCCATTCAGAGCAAGCACCCCATGCAGGTGCTCCACTTCGGGTTGTTATTCCATAGCGTGTGTTCTGCGCTAACAAACAGCTTCAGTTAGTGCATAACAACTTCACTCAAGACACATCTCTCCGTGGTTAAATATAGAACCACAAAATAATTTAAGTTATTGCCACACATTTTTGTTTATGGGTGGGTCACAAATATTGTAAGTGTTAAGGAGTTTCTAAATTACTGTCTAATAAATATCATAGCTAACCTTGAGAATTCATATTCTCACATTTTTATGGTAATCTCTACGAAACAGGGCCTATGAGCCAGGCATGGAGGCACACACGTTAACCCTAGCACTCTGGGAGTCTGAGACAGGAGGATAGATAATAATTTGGAGCCCAGCCTGGGCAATTTGGAAACTGCAAGGTGCTGTCTTAAAAATAAAAAAGTGAAAATAAATGAATTTATATATATATATATATATATATATATATATATTCTACAATTGAAATTACTTGGTCAAAATAGAGGTACACTCCACATTTTAATTATTTTACTCACCAATAAATGTTATCTGAATGAATGGATAGACAACCAAATTTCCATTCAGAAAACTATTCTATCCACAATGCCTTTTTCTCCTCATATCCTTTCTTGGTTTGTAAAAGTTTTAAATCCTTCCTATTTAAAATGAATCCTTTACTTTACAGTAGAAAATAAAAATAGGTCCTTGTTTTTATAGATTTTATACATTATGTATTAGTTATATATAAATCTAACATTTGTATTGCTTATTTATCTCATTTGTCCATTATTTCGTGACATTTTCTTATTAAGTTGTACAAAATATGTGTATATCAACTGTTTCAATATTATTCCTGTGATATGTGATATAATTTTTATTCAGCCATTTCTTTTCAAGTTTGTTATGTGTTTCTATATGAATAGTTGCCCCCTGTATAATTTTTATTTGGAGATGAATAAATTTAATTTCATTTTGTTTTTATATTGTGGTTCTGGCAGCTACTAGACATAAGAAATAGTCAAGTATGCTTTCTGTACTACTTTGAGACCAGTACTATTTCATAACACAGGCTAGCAAAAGAGCTATCGGATTAACACTGCAGGAGAAGGATGAGAAGCACTGGGGTCCAAGCTCCAAAACGAGACTGACAGGTGGGCACCATCGAGGAGAATAACTTGGCAGGTGAATGAGAACTCATGCAGCACCCCTTTTCATGTTCCAAACTGGGAAGTGGTCCCTTGAGTCCCATGCAAGGAGGTGGGTGAGGAGCATCCAGGTGTGGCCTGTTGCAACACCACGTGGATGCCAGTAGCAGGTCCTCCCCTGTTCAGGATCTGTCTCACACACTTGGAGGCAGAGCCCAAGGCCCAGATAAAAGGGCTCAGGGCCAGAGCATTTCCATCCGCTCACATCCTGAGGTGTCCACAGACCTTGTCCTGCCTCTGACCTTGGTAAGTGTCCACTGGGAACAAGAACAAGGGCTTCCTCGGAGCAGGAGGAGGCTTAGCAGGGCATTCAGAGCAGGGAGGAGCTGGGAAGGCAGAGGGATACAGGTCTAGAAGCGCTGATGGAGGAGGATGAGCTGTGAAGCAGGAAAGATGGAAGCACTGTGAAGGATCTGTGTGTGCTCCATACTCACAGCTAAGTTTCTTCTGTATCCTTTTGACTCTCTCAAATTGAAGATAAATTAAAACAGTTCTTCCATTCAGAGAAACTGACATTGGAAAATCAATTCTACTCTGTTCTCAAAGCCTGTTCTGGGATCGCTGTGGTTCTTAAAGAGTGGAGACCAGGGGAGTTTGATAACGGAGACCTGACACCTTTTCCTCATCAAGTGTCATTTAGTTGGTCAGGAGTGGGTCTGAGCACCAGAGCTGCACAGTGAATGCCAAGATGAAATTCATGGTGCCAAGGAGGTCAATGGAGAAGGCTGTGGGATCAGAGGATGGAGGAGCAGAAAACCTAGGGTCACATTTTTCTTGCCACAACTAGCATGGAGCCTAATTTCTCCACTTATGAAATGATTTGAAGTAACCAGTTCATAGGGTTGAAATTCTGACTGCAATATAATATATAATCAGATACGTATATAATTGTCATATATCTTATATGTGTGTGCTAACATGTGTCTGCTAAATAGAGCTATTTGGGAAGTTTCTCCAAAAGAGAACCTTTATTTATTTCTTATCAAGGAGAATTGCAACTCTAAACTGGCTCCCAGATTGGACATTTTTAAAATTTCTGGTCCCTGTAAAAATGTAGATTAAGCTAGACTTTGTGAATGCCAGTTTTCTTTCTCCACTTAAAGAACATCGAATTATGGCAAATACAGTTGTTCTTATTTCTCTCTTTAGAAGATAACTCTTTATTTCTACTCTGATGAATAGTATGGAAGCATTAAGAGGTAATTTCTCTACAATGTGCCTTGAATAATCTTGGTAAATGTAAGGAAATAAATACTAATAAAAAGATAATAAAGGAGAGCTCTGTATCCTGGGCCTGACGTGGATTTGACTCTCCCTCAGCTCCAGAACCCCTGATCGGCTGCCCAGATGTCCTGCCAGCCGAACCAGCAGCAGTGCCAGCCTCCTCCCAAGTGCCTCCCAAAGGGTCCCCCTGAGTGCCCCCCAGTCTCGTCCTGCTGCAGTGTCAGCTCTGGGGGCTGCTGTGGCTCCAGCTCCTCAGGCTGCTGCAGCTCTGGGGGTGGTGGCTGCTGCCTGAGTCACCACAGGCGCCGCAGGTCCCACTGCCACAGACTCCAGAGCTCTGGCTGCTGCAGCCAGCCCTCAGGGGGCTCCAGCTGCTGTGGAGGGGGCAGCAGCCAGCAGTCTGGAGGCTGCTGCTGAAGTGGACCCTGAGCCCAGATAAGCAGACTTCAATGAAGCACGTGGTCAAATATTTCCTCCTTGTCTTCTTCCTCCTAGGCCTGAGCTGTGGCCTAATGGATGCTTTTGTCCTGGGATCCAGAGGCCGGAATGCTCTTCCGAAGAACTTGTCTACTGACTTCTGACACTGTCTCTTTTCTCTACTGGGTATCTCTAAACCTACAGGCTCCAGCCCATTTCCCAGCTCAGTTCCTAGCAGTTTTCAACCTCAAGTGTAATAATAAAGACAACTGATGATCACCTTCTTGCTGTAAACTGTTCCTTGTGTTCTTGTGTCTCCAGTATTCCTTCTAGTGCTGTATCCTGTGCTGCTGCCTGGAGCCCTTGGAAATCAAACACGTACCAGTCACATGGTTAAGGGAGGGAGCAGATGAGAGAAAAATGGCTTTGCCTCATCTAACGTCAGATGTCATGTGAAATCCTATGCAGCTCCTCTCTCTCTTGGTGTCGTTCATGAACTCAGTGGCCTGGACTTGGGTCTCTCTTCAAAGAGCAATGTGGTCTCTGGGTCACAGCAGGGAGACAGATGTCTCCTCTCCATCCCTTTCGTGGTCTGTTTTCCCTCCCGCTGATGATATTGCCTAACCTTCAAATTTCTAGTCCTTTCAGTAAAAACACTTTTAGAAAACTAGTCACGAAATTTCTGCAAGTAGATCATGAACCTTAGCTAATTCTAACTAGGAATATGAATATAACATAAAACAAACATGATAAAAAATTAAAAATCCATACGAAGAAATTAAGGGCTCTAGCCCTGAGTCTCCTCTTTTCTCTGCTGAGTTTCAAGAACAAATTTCAGTCAAATATTTCATCTTTATATTCTATAAAAAAGTTCTGATTTTTCATTCAAACTTTTTTCAATGATATATGTTACATGAGATTTAGTCATTGTTAATTTTACTTTGTATTTATTATTTGTCATTAATTGTATTGTGACGCTAAATGACCACGATGTTGTTATTTATTTGTTTTCTTTAATCCATGAAGACACAGAGGTGTCTGGGAGACCAGAACTTAGCAAGATAGCGCCAGGACACACTGGTGCCTGCTTCACACCTGCTCTGGTTAGTGTGGCCTCTAGATGACCCGCGTCTTTGCTCAGTCCCTAACATTCAAAATCCCATGAGGGAATTTTAGTCCAAAGTGCAGAGAGTCAGGTGCCTGCTCCTGGATTATTCTAGGAGGCTGGAAGGGGAATACATTCCCTTTGACAGCAGAAAAAGGTACATATATTGGAAATCCCCCCAACTAATTCAACTAACACACAAACAAGTATGAAGTTAATTGCTACCCAAATTAACACATGACCACTGCAGTATCTACACTGGAATTTCTAGACAAAAGAATCTTATATTCTCCAAGAGGGTCCCAAAAGACCCTAGGGTGTGTTTCCCCTCAGACAGAGTGTTTCCTAAAGGCACACGCCATACGAATATTCAGACGAAGGTTCCATGAACCTTCTGTGTTTTCCCACAAGGACATAGTTTTCTTAGACAGTTCCTTCTTAGAGTTTTATTATTTTAGCTTCTCAGATTCTTGATCCATTTTGAATTTTTTTAAATGTTGTGAGGTATGGAATTGACTTCATTCTTTTGCTTGCAGGTTTCTAGATGTCCTTGCATCATTTGTTGAAATACTATTATTTTCCTTAGTGAAATAGTCAAAATTTTTGACACCCTTGTCAAAAATGAATGGACCATAAGTCTGTTGTTTTATTTATTTTTTCTAACGTGATTTTATTTTTTATAATTAATTAAGTTTATTGGTATGATTTAGATATACATACTGATCATATTCACCATATGGAATTTGTACCTGTACATGATATATCTTGATGCTTATTATTTCCTCTTCTCCTTTCCTTCCTTCCACCCCTTTCCCCTTTCTTATTTACAGGAGCTTTGTTTCCATTTTATCGTTCTTTTCTCCTTTATTTTTCTTTTCCCTTCCTTTCTTTCCCTCTCCTCCTTTCCTTGTGCCCATTCCTATTCGAGTATTTTCTTCCTATTTCACAATATCTATTACACATTTTCTTCCTTATTTACACTTTCAGTTTCTCATACCACAGAGACAATGTGATATTTATACATGTGTGTCAAATTTATTTCACTAAAGAGTATGGTCTCTAGGTGCATCCATTTAACTATAAATGTCTCAAATCTGTCCTTCTTTATAGCTGAGTAGTGCTCCATTGTATAAAAAAAAACACATCTTCTTTATCCATTCATAAGTTGATGAGAATTTGTGTTGCTTCCAAGAGTTAGCTATTATATTATTATTTGTTGGGAATTTCCTCAGAATGGCAGTTCCTGCTCTCTGTGCAGACAGTAGACTCAGGGCAGCCCCATGGGCTGGATAATTGTTTTATAAAGTCCTATGCTTATGTTTTGCTTGATCTACAAGTCTCTTATTTCAGATTGATTTTGGCATCAGGATGCATGTCCCCCCCTTTCTTCCAATTACCCATGTTTTTAGTTGATGTTCTCTGAGCAGCTCCAATGTGGCGCCTCCTCTATTCAGCCATGTTTGAATCCCTGTGGTTTTATTTATTGACTCAATTTTCTTCCATCCATCTTTATGTATAAAGACAGTTTTCACTGACAACTTTGTTTTATTGGGTTATTCTTGCTGTTTTGTTTCCACTATTTTAAAAATGACATTCTAATGCCTCTACCTTCTTTGTTTTCAATGACAAGTCACCTATAACTATTTTGGGAGTGTTCTTGTAAGTAATGTCATTTTAATTTTGCTGTTTTTGAGAATTTCTTTCCATACTTTTTCTCTGTGCATTTACCATGGTGTGTCTGGATGTGAATCTCTTCATGTTTTATCTTAGTTTGAGTTTGTTGATCTTTTTAAATGGGTAGAATAATGGTTTCATCATATTTGAGGCATTTTCTGTCATTTTTTTCTGCTTCTTCCTCTACCCTGTTACTGATAATTATAAAACACATGTTACTGTGCTTACTAGTGCTTACTAGCAGCTCAAACTTTTCTGAAGTTTTAGTCACTTTTCTTTACTGTTTTTTCCTCTGTGCTCTTTACATTGCATTAACTCTACTCATCTATTTTACTTGCTGATTCTTGTCTTCCATTAAAATACACTGTGGAGCCCTCTAGTTTAAACTCTAAAATTTCCACGTAATTCTTTTTAAAAAATAATTTTTACCTGCTCGTTGACATTTTATTTGAAAAGATATTATCATACCTTCTCTTATTTCTTAAGCATGGCTTTCTCTAATTCTTTATATATAACTATACTGGCTGTTTGGGGGGTTTTTTTGGTACCGGGGATCGAACTCGAGTCCTTGTGCTTGCGCAGCAGGCACCAAAACCACTGAGCTAAATCCCCAGTCTATCCTGGCTGTTTTAAAGTCTTTGCCGTTAAGTCCAACCTTATCGAGGATAGTTCCTTTTTCGTGCTACTTTTTCTGTGTAACAGCCACACTTTCTGGTTTGTTTGCTGACAAAACTGTTTTTCTGTTGAAAAATGGTCATTATTGATACTACGATATCGCTTCTATGTATTGATCCTCCACGACCCTTTTTGTTTGGTTATTTGTCTAGTGATTTAGATGAATAACGTTTTAATTATTTTTCTGCAAATCTCAAAAGATTCCATTCCTGATCCCGCGCTCTGCTCCACGCCACCAGCCAGTGCAAGTAGGTGAGCCAAGCAGCGTGAAGCTACCCTGCTCTGTCCTGGGCCCCACCCACACCATGGTGAGGTCCCAGGTGTGGCTTGGAGCCCCGCCCCTATCCGGCACCGCTCAGGCGCCTGCAAGGCCCAGTCCCACTCCCCCCTCCCCCTGGCCTTCCGGCTCTTCTGCTACCTGGTCCCACACTACAGAGGCACAGGGGATTATAAAGGCTCTTGTCCTGAGGGCCACAAGATAGAGCAGAAGTTAGTAACAGAAAGAGGGCTTCTCAGGCTCCTCGATGAAAACTGAAGCTCAGAGGAAAAGTAAAGAGAATCTCTACAATAAAGGCACACCAGACCACCGTACTTGGTAAGTTGGAAGGATCATCACCTTGGACCATTACCTCCCATCAAAACCTGCACTATTTTCAGGGGAAGGGTGACTGGAACCTGCAGTAGAAATTCGCAGAGTTCAACCCTGCAGGAGGACAGGGAGCTCAACTTGGGACTAGCAGCCAGAAATCTGCCTGAATCTTACAGGTCTGCTGCTGGCTTACTGAGACTCATTGACTCGTACAGGCACGTGGATGCCTACGTTGCCTACTGTGACAGCAGAGACATACCCTGAAGGAGGTCCATCATTTTTATTTTTTGCTATTAGCAAAAAAGAAAAAAAATTTTTTTTCTCTTATTTTTAATTCTTAACTTTTACTTTTTTCTACTCCTTTTGAATTTTTAGTTGTTTTTCTTTTCTTTTTTATCTTTTCTTTATCTCTCTCTCTCTCACCCATTCTCTCACTGTCCCACATTGCTCTTCATCTCCCCATTTGTTCCTTTCTGCACTGAATTCAGATTTCTCCTCTATTTTTCTTTTCTTCTCTTTTTCCTTCTCTTGATTATCATTAGGTTTAAAGGAAAGTAAATACGGTATATAGCCTCCCTGTTGCTGTTAGGTGATTCTGTTCACATCTTTGTTCTTTCATTCTGCCTTTTTCTCTTGCCTTTAACAACTTCTTAGAGTTTGTGTGATCTTCCTGTGTCTTCTGGCCTCACCGCTAATCTTTCTTGATCTTTCTACCTGTCCCTCCCTCCCCAACTCCTTCTAACTCCCCACCCAGAAGGGGAAAGATATTATACTGAAGAGTTTATTCACTATAAACATATGTTGGGTTGGTCCTCGGTTTTAATTTAATTCACATAGTTAAATGTGACAGATTAATAATTACCACAAATTATCATTTTCTAAGCTGTGCTTGATGCTATGGTATTGATGATTGTATCATTTGGGCTAACATGCTGTGATCGATCTAATCAGTTTTCCTTCCTGGTATAAGGAAAATAAAATAGCCTCAGAGTCATTAGAGTCTCAAAACCCAAACACAAGCTATATCTGGAAGACACCTCTGAAAAGCACTCATTCCACAAGGGTTTTAAACAAAAGCAACAAAGATACCT
>NW_004624885.1:328457-386867 GCF_000247695.1 Heterocephalus glaber
ACTACAGATCCCATTTGACCCAACTATTCCCCTGCTGGGTATCTTCCCCAAAAAATTAAAAGAATCATACCACAGCGATATATGTGCACCTATGTTTATAGCAGCACAGTTTGTAATAGCTAAAGCTTGGAAGCAGCCCAAGTGCCCGTCAACTGGAAACTGGATAATGAAGTTGTGGTTTTTTCAGAAAATTCAGTACTACTCAGCCATAAAGAACGAGAAACTAGAGTCATTTATAGCTAAATGGATGCATATTGAGGCCATCCTCTTAAGTGAAATAAATAGGACACACATGAGCAAATATCGAATAGTTTCTCTAGTGTGAGAAACTGAAAGTGTAAATAAGGATGAAAATGACTAAAATTGATAATTTGAAATAGGAAAAGGTCCAAAGGTGTAGGGGTGGTGAGAGGAGATGGGGAAACGGAAGAATGGAAAGGAAAAATTATGAGAAAGAAAAAAAAATGGAAACAAAGTCTATGTAAATAGGGAAGGGTGGAGGGGGTGAAGGGTGCACAGGTCATGGGGAAAAAAGTAAGAACCAAGATACATCATGTTCAGGTACAAGCACCCAATGATAAATGTAAATGTATTGTTTACCTAAAATGTACCAATAAATATATAAATTTTTTTTTAAAGATTCCATTCCTCTTTCTTTAGGAGGTAGAAAATTTTTGATACAATCTAAGTAAAAATCTAGAACTAAGAAAATATAGTTGAGATGTTCAAAAGTATGAAAATGGATACTCTGAAACTCATTGTAAATGTCTGGCTTTTGTCATGTGTCAGGTGTGTATTTTTCTGAACTAATTAACTACTCGGGATATAACACGTGGAAGGCATTCGGCCTTTATGATTTAAATCATAAAGTTTTTATTGCAAATGTTGGTGATGGAGATTATTTTAAAAACCTAACAACTAGAACATATGATGAAAGATTATGTACACTGAAAGGGAACATATTCAGGAAAATTTTCTTGGCCAGGTATTTTCAAAAAACCCACTGCAGAGGATGTGGGATTTGAATTAAACTTTGAAAGATAGATTACTAGAAGGTAAAGAAAAGAGAAGTACTCAGAAAAAGAACAAGGTAAAAAAATTTGAAAAGGAAAGAGAGAGAAAGAAGGAAAGAAGGAAGGAGGAAAAAGAGACAGAAAAGAAAGAGAGAGAAAGAAAAATGGAGGGGAAGAGAGACAGATGGAGATATGCAAGGACAAAAGGCACTTCATCAGACAATGAATCCACCACACAACAGAGGAGGACACGTAAAGAAAAAAGTGTACAGAGCTATACTTAGAGGGATAGGACTGGTCTCAAGTACACGGGCCCTTGAAAGCAGGCCTTGTCTTTATCCTGAAGACATAACATTTTTCTGGAAGATTATTTAACAATCATGACAATTGTTCATTGAAAAATGAAGTGAGAGAAAAGAGATTTAAACTATACTTGGGGAGCTACTTTAGAAATATTTAAATTATTATTATTATACTAGAGAGAAAGGGGCTAAAGAGAAGTCCAGGCAAGTAAGAGCAGAGCAAATTCACTTGAGGCTGGGCACCTGAGGACATTTAATGCTCAGAGAAATAGAATTACTAGTAGTGACAAGGGATGAGAAGAATTATTTTCAGGGGTGGAGTCATCTTCAGACCAGGTTGAGACCCTAACATCGGTGAGAGCCACGTTTCTCCAGACACCATCATACTCCTGTGCTACATTTGAGATGTCTGGTTCCACTCCTTACCTGCAGTCAGAGTTCCCTTGCCTCTCTGTGTATCTTTCAGTTAGTGTCTTTTGCTGTTTATTATTGCATCTGTTTTCTATTTAGGGGAGAGCTTTGAAACACCAGATGGGGCTCCTATTCTGTCTTGTATCTAGCGCCTAGTAAGTATTTAATAAATATCAAATGATAGAATCATACTCTGAAATACAACCTGGATCAGAAAAAAAAGAGAGCAAACAGTAATTGTAGGAAAGCATGCCATTTCTGGGGTCCTGCTTTCGGATCTATTTGGAAGATGGTGAATCTCAGGTGCCTCAAATGTGCTCACCCAATGTAGGCAAACCTAGATGCTGAATACGCTCCTTTCCAAGTGCAAATTCTTTTGAAGCCAATCCTCAACAGCATCTCACATGAGATAAAATTCATTGTACTAAAAATGACGCAACTAGAGATGTCTGTGGGCAATTTATTACCAGCAGTGGCATGGAGAGGTGTGAAGGAGGAGAGATGTTTGGTTTACTCTGCGAGAAGTCCCAGGGAAGAACCCCCAGAAAGAATCTTCATCCTTTAGGTAGGAACCAGAAGGGTAGGGCTTGTTGGTTAAGCTCAGGAAAATGCTTTCCTCACGAGTGAGGCCTCTGGAACAAGGATTTATGTGCTGCAAGCCTTGAATGGGGGAAAAGGAACAACTGGTACATGAAGATCAGAGTCACATTGCCATTCTGCTCATGTTTTGTGCACATGAAGCACTTCTGAGGAGTAACCAGTTATTTCTGATGGCTGAGAGGCAAAGATGAGGAAGACAGAGGAACATAGAGGAAGTTTCGAGTCCAATCTCTGAGACTCCATAAATTTTGTTCTCTCTCTCTCTCTCTCTCTCTCTCTCTCTCTTCTAATGGAATGTGATAGGCTTCATGCCATTCTCCCACCTTCTGCTTCACTCCCTGGAGCTTTCATCCCAAGTTCATCTCAAAGCCTTCCTAGAAGAAGGAGGCAAGCCCTAGTAATCTTGGCTTGCTGAATTTGAGGCTCCAAAGGCAGCTCCTCTTCTGACCTTATCCTGGTTTCCACTCTAGTTAAGTCTTTATCCCATCACCCCACACCCCAACGTGGTTTACCTCTGTCCTATCTCTGACTTGAAGGCCTTTGAGGAGTGTTCCTACAACCAGAATGTCCCTTGTGATGGCTCAAGTTTTTTCACTCAGTCATGCGTTTTTTAAATATGGTGTGCAGTGCATGTGAGCCATTGGGAATACAGAAGCAGGCAAGGCAGTCCCTGCCAGCAGGGGGTAGGGACTCCTTGCTTAGCTGTGCAGGCCAGCAGTGACTCTGAGATGGATGTACCTACAGGTGCAGAATTGTACCCACTGCTAACATGGGGTAATATTAACTCCCATGAAAGATGAAGGAAATTGTTTCCCTCTGCGAAAAGCTTTTCCACAGCATCCCCGGATAATTATCACAACCCCGGTTTGGCATTTAAGCAACAGAAGAGTTTGTAAACATTTCACTCTCCATCTTGCTCTCAGACTGCTATGCAAAGTGAAGTCCACTCACACATTCCTCCATGCTAGTTATAATACAAGTTCACAGATGCCTTCAGTAAAAAGAAGTAAAGATCTGATCCACAAAACAAACATGAACGGGGCTATATTTTTCTATTTTTTGGTTCTGAAATACAAAGTCTGTTGGAATGGCATGTAGACGATTTCCTTCAAAAAACATTAAATGAACATTTTTTTCTATGTCAGGTCCAACACCAAGCTCTAGGAATGCAGAAGTGATAAAGATGAAGTCCCTGTCATCAAGGCATAATACAGGAGATAAGATATGTATCTAGGTCACCTTGACCCAGAGAAACTATAGAGGCTATGGGAAAGATCCGTAGAATTCAGCAGATGTAGGAGTCTGGTGTGGCTAAGGAACCCAGCAAGTCCCACAGGGTTCAGGGTATTAAGTCACGATGAGATGGAGTAAACAAGAAAAGTCTTTTCCAAACGCTTCTACCCAGGCATTCTGAAGGCATCAGCCTCTGATCACTCACCTACATGGTAATTTCTTTGAACCACATCCCAGTTGTTTGCACCTGAGGAATCCAGCCCTGGGAATTGCAAAACATCCGGATAGATCATCCACTCCATGGCTGCCCTCCAATAACAGATAGCCTGGAGGCTTCACCTGGAGGGTGTATAAAAAAGCTTCTTCCTTCTTGGCCCCACAAGGCTTCCAGACTCTTTCTGGATAGCTTGTTCATTTGTCGTCTTCTAAGGTAAGACTACTCTGGGGTGGAAAGATGCTTGGATGTCCCTTAGGTGCTGTAAAGGCAGTCTGGACTCTCCTATTGTGTCCTCCCAAGGAGTAGATAGGCCAGGTAAGAGAGGTTTGGGGGAGGGATAAAGGAGGGATGAAGAAGTGCCTGTAAAGGACCCCAAATGATCTACTATGAGGGCAAGCCATAGAGAAAAGCCAGAGCAGCATAGGAGACATCCAGGCTTGGGGATCTCAGAGCAGATCAAGACTGAGTGAAGAAGAGTAGAGACTTGGGTCTTCCTCATGCTTGATCACAGCAGACATTGGCCTTGGCAAAGTTGACTATCATATCAGCTCAACAAGGTTGTGGTTTGTTTTAGGTTTTTAAGTGAAAGACTAAGTATTTGTGTAAGAATTCCTGCCAGGATTTGCCTCCTAAATGTTTAGCTGTGTGAAATTCATTTCCCTTCCCTGGGATGGACATTAGCAGGTTGTTACTGCTAGGCTCCCTGTGGGCAGTTCCAGCTCCTGAACAAGAGAGTCAAACACCCAAGCACTCTGAGTTCATCTTGTAACCACACGTTCTTTCTCTTCTAGATTCAACACATTCACTGCGCAATGTCACAGCAGAAGCAGCAATCTCAGGAGGCTCCAGGTGCTCTCAAGTGCTCTCCTCCTCACCACCCCAAGCTCTACCTGGCTCCCTGCTCTGTTCCTTGTGGGGCTTCCCATTCAGGAGGCTGCTATTCCTGCTCCCCAAAGCCCCAGGCTCAGAGCCCAGCCTGCCCCAGGAGGGCTCGCTGGAAGCCCAGCTGTCTCAGTGGTGGCACAGTGCACTGCTGCAAAGAGAAGGAGTGCTAAGGTGACCTGTTGCAGAGGAGTGGGGCACAGGGACGACTGCTCTCGCCTCACCCCGACCTCATGTGCTAATTCTAACTGGAAGCCCAGGCCCTCCACCTCCCACTGGGCTCAGAAACCCTTCCTCCCCCCAGCACTGGAGAGGTGAGAACTGGACTGGGCTGCTCTTCTGCTGCTCTCCCATCCCCCCCCTCCAGCTCACCTGGGCCACAGCAAAGCCCTGTGGCTGGTATTCTTTCCTGCAGCCTCTGAATCCTTGAGCCCTTGAGACCCAAGGTGGATGCTCTTCCTCCTTTTTTCCCTCCAAAGACAGCCCATGTAATCAATGCCTTTTAAACAGATAGGGGTTTAGGGATCAGAATCCTAGTTCTAAGCAGGCTCACAACCATCAGTATTTATCATACAGAATTCTGGCCCTGAAGGCTTCAATGGAATAAACTCAGGTTGTACACCTACTATGTGCTGCCCTCTGCATTCACAGATGTAAGCAGATGGAAAAGTCTCATATCCAGTGGAAGAAGCAGTGCACCCTGAAGATTGAAACATATGGATCAATAAATATAACTTTAAGCAGATTAACATGGTTAATCCCCAATGTGTGTCCAAAAGAAATTCAAGCAATAATAATAATAATAATAATAATAATAATAATAATAAACAAAAAAAGTCAAGGGCAGCAGTGAGAAACTCTTTCTGGTGCAGTGAGTCAGAGAAGTTTCTGGACCTTGGAGGGAGAGATTACAAACAGGAAGAGCTGGGCACTTGGGGGTGAGGATTGCAGGCTTCCTGGGATAGGAGGCATTCAAACAGGTACAGCAAAGATGGGCAGACATTGGTAGTGGGTGGGGAGGAAGGAGAAAATACCTTCCAGGTACATATGGCAAGTGCTGCCCTGTCAGTGGCTTGAATTTCAGTTTGGATGGAGGCCAGGAGTGAGATGACAGGTGTGGAGCAGATCTAACCCCAATTCCTTATGTTAATTCAAACCAGCTAACTTTACTGTGTTCAAGGTATGCAACAGCAGCTGCTAAAGGACTGTACCTCTAGGGAAAGTCTTGGCTTAACCCCAGAGTCCAGTGGCCTCATCTCAGGGGAGCTTGATATAAATTATAGGGGTCTGGAGGGGGCCTGAGCTTCAACTATGTTGTATATCAGTGTAAATTCTATGTAAAGTTTTTTTTGCTGACATACATCTTTGGGAGAAGGGACACTGAAAATGTGTGTGTGTGTGTGTGTGCGTGCACGTGTGTGTGTATGTACCACATATCCAACCCAATTAATTTTATTAATCAGCCATGCAAAAGAATTTCAGCCTATTATTTTCCAATATATAGGAGGCCCATTTTCAAAGCTTAGCAACTCTCTTGATGCTGGTACCTGATTTTACCTTCATTATGACATAGACCTATATATAGATATGTATCATAATTACCTATGCTTATGATTGATAACTAATTTTATGTGTAAATTTTCTCATTAAACCAATGATGCACACTTGTATGAGGATTTGTTAGTGCAGGGGCTGGGGCCTTAGTGGGGTGGTAAAACACTTGCTGCTTGGCTAGCGTGTGTGAAGCCTTGGGTTTGACCCACAGCAATGCAAAAATGAAGGATTTGATGAGACAGGTAAGCATAAGGAAGGTCATTAAAACCAACCTATGCTCTTACCACCAAAGCATAACCACCACCAGTAATTCCTTAGGTATATGTGTGAACTTTTTAAAAAGACACAAAATGAGATCATTTCATAATATCCTGTAATCTGTTTCTAACTGTAAAGTGGAAGAATAAAACTTTACAAATAATCACTGATACTCTTGTACGCTGATAAATGTTGACCAACACCGTTATACATGGTATTAACACACCATGGCTTTGGTAACCAGTTTCCAAAAATGGGCATTTATGTTATTTCCAGTTATTTGCTGTCAAAATAACAGCAAAATAAACATTCTCACTGGGGATTACTCTTCATTTTTTTAGGATACATTTCTAGAGTTGGAATTCTAGAACTGTCAAAAACTAGAAACGGATTTTGGGAGTCTCCAGAAAGGTTACATTTTAGAAGCAATTAAAATGACTCCATTTAAGAAAATGGTTTATAAGGAAGAAATGCCTTTCCTTAGAGAGAAACACTGAGTACTATGTGAAAGAACTGCTCAGCTACAATGGAAAAAGCACACTTTGTGAAAAGAAATGCTTCCCGAGAGACTTGTCTAACATCTATCTATTTTACTTCAGTAAAAGCTATATTATTGAAAAGTTAAGCTGCCTTCTCTTTTTAAAGGAAAAAAAGGCTTTTTGTAGTATGTAAAGCAGTATCTTATGGGTATTGATAAATCATTTGGTTGATAGGCAGGTTTGTTTTTGTTGTTTTGTTTTTCCTTTTTGTTTCTCAGTACTAGGGACTAGATCCAAAGCCTTCACACTGAGCTACATTCCCAATCCTTTTTTTATTTTAAATTTTGAGACAGGGTCTTGCTGAGTCACTAAGTTGCTCAGTTTGGGCTCAAATTTTCCATCCTCCTCCTTTAGTCACTCATAGTGCTAGGGTTACAGGCATGTGCCACCACATGGCACCTGGATAGCTGATAGATTTTTAAATATTGATTTTCGATGGTCTCTATGCTTGTGTGAAAGACTTCTAGAAAGAATCCCCAAGATGCTGTATTCTTTCTCCAATTGAGATCTTCGATGTTACATTTGTTAGCATTAATTTTTGGGGGATCCCATTTAGGATACCACATTATTACATTCAATGGCCGTGTCTCCTTAGGGCTCCTCTTGAGGGACACTTTCTCCAACTTTTTTTATCTAGGATGATCTTGATAATTTTTAGAAATGCTGCCTGGGTATTTTGCATGATACAGGGACCCTCAGTTGGGACCCTGTAGCACTTTCCTCATGCTTGCAGTTGGATTATGGACTTTTGGGAGGGAGTGCCAAGCTTGCCGCCTCCTATTGCAGTTATATGCTATTATATGATATGATATTACAGCATGCTGATCTTGATCAGATGGCGGAGAGAGTGTTTGACAGGCTTCTCCTCTGTAAACTCATTCCTTTTATTTCCCTTTCCATACACATCCCTAGGAACAAGTTACTATATGCAGCCCTTTTGAGGGTATTCCACCTGCATGAGGGCTTAATATCTACATAAGCTTTTATGCTTCTTCTTTATGGTAGATTTGTGTGTCTTCTCCACTCTATAAACCTATTCAATTCATTTGTCAAAACAAACTTATTGGTATTGGGTATCTATCTATGTTACGCTTTGGGGTGTAATCCAATACTGTGGTATTTATATTGTGGTTCATACAGTTTTAGCTTAGGAAGGTCTTCACTTCGGTTAATGTGTCCCTTTGCCTTAATGCCATGGGTTCCCTTTTGAGCAGTTCCTAGCTTTCTGGCACCACTAGATGCCTTAGTCTCATGTTGTATGTTCTCTACCTTAAATCTAAATTTAGCCATTTCTCTAGTGAGCTCTGGTTTCTTTTACTGGAAAATTGTACTATAATTCAAGATCTCAGTGTTGATTGTGTTCATTACATATGTGAGAACTCTTCCCCCAATACATGGCTCCAGTCAGCCTTGAGTCCTTCCTGATCTGTCTCAGTGTTCACTGTCACAGCAACAGCCTCAGCCATGCATGGCTCCTGAGGATCTTTTCCTACAGGCTGGCGGAGGTCCTGTGGGGAGAAACTAACAGGCTCTCTGGGTTTTCATGGACATCCATAAACCTCTGGAGAAATAAAAGGATAGGTCCTCGTCATTGAGAAACACTGAGTGAGTCAAATGATAATAACAATAATAATAATAATAATAGTAATAACAGCAGTAACAGCCGCCATCTGTATTTATAGAAAGTGGAGTGCGTACCAAATAGTCTTCTAAGCACTGTCCGGCTGTCACTCATTTAATTAACACAGCAGCTCTATGAAGCACATATAATCATTATCACCATTTTATAGATCGGCAACTAAGGCAGAAAAGTCAAATGACAAGCCCAAAATTATAAAACTAACAAATAATGGAGCCTGGATTTGAAGTTAGGCAAACTGACTGCAGATAGTATAGACACTTAGGTGCTATGCTGTATCCCCGAATGCACGGAACTGGTAAAGAGTTACCCTATGTCACCCTGGCTCTTCTGTCAGCCTTCAAGCATAAACACTGGGCTGACAATCAGTTGGCCTTAGGTTTAGTTCTGATTCTGCCCTTACTTTAACTATAAACTGAGTAAGATGACTTTTGGGAAGCTTCAACTCTCATTTGTGAAATGAAAACACAAACCGGCCAAATGAAATATTTTATTTGCTAACTTACACATTCAACAAACTTTCCTAAGTACCATCTATATGTAAAGAGCTGCATTTCTGAGATGGTGTTATCATTCTTTCATATCTGATCAAATTCATTTACTGGTGAAATTTTTCCAAGAAAGTTAAAGATCTTGTAAGATAATGAGTTCTTCAACTAAAAGCTCATCTTTAAGCAGAGAAGATATAAGGACTTAGACTTGCTAAGGCTAAGTGATTTGGTGACCTGCCTGCCTTTCCTACATCCTTCAACTTTCTATGAAAATTCTGGAGACGTTCAGAGGAGGATAGTAGGAGGCTGTGGAATGTTCCTAGAATGTTCTCCAGGTTGGCTACATTTCCCTGGTCCAATGAGCACACTCCAGGACTATGGCTCTCAAGTTAGGAAGAACTGAGTCGGGGTGGTGGCATGCCTGTAATCTCAGAACTCTGGGAGGCTGAGGTTAGAGGGACATGAGTTTGAGCTCAGCTTTAGCAATTCCGTGGGACCTTGTCTCAGAAAGGCAGTTGGAAGGCTGGGGATGTAGCTCAGAGCAATGGTTCTGAGTTCAATTCCTAGTACTGAAAAAAAAAAAGGACAACTCATTCAGGAAATATTTTTTAAATGCAAAGGCTGAAAACCCACTCCTTGGAGATTATGATTCAGTGGGTCTTCATGAACAGAGAACTTCATTTAAAAAGAATTTCCTGCATGGCTCATAAACACAGCCAGGTGTGGAATTCCTGCTCCATAGCAGCACCAGGAGCAGGAATGAAAGGTCAACCTCCTTGCCTCATGTGATTCCTTGGTGAGTTGGTCCTATTGCTCAGGAATGAAGACACTAAGATATGCGCTTGCTCTTGAACTCTCCAATATTCCATTTATCTATATAGATTGTATCCAACTTATGCTGTTTAGAGGAGAAAATAAAGGAGCAGAATATAGTGCAAATGTAGGGGGACATGAAGAGTTTCTCCTGTGTGTCTACCATGTCTAACAACAGGAATGTTTGAGAATGTCAGGCTCAAAGTGATAGAACAGGAGGTCTTAACGTCACAGATGAGGCTACAGTTTCCCAAACTCTGCAACATGCCTAAGGCTTCCTAATGCCTCCCCATCCTCTTCCAGTGTAGAGTATTAGCTCTACTGGGTCAAGGTAACACTTCTTTTCCTGGAAACAGGCTTTTAGATGAGGGGTGGTGGGAAGAGGAATTCATCTTCATCTTTCTCTGAAGTCATGTTAATTGCAGGATGAAAATACAGTGAAGCTAGGTCATCTCCTTCTGGCATGATGGAGAGAACAATGGTGAAGTTATTAAATATGGGGTTGTGATGAGACAGGGATATTATTAGTGCTGCAGTCTCTAAGAATGGAAAGGTCAGGGAACCCGGGATGTGCTCTGCTTGACTGGGTGGGAGGAATCCAACCTTAAAACCCCAGAAAGGGATCAGATGACATAGGAGTCAGAAAGCTCTGTTATTAGAGCCTGCGGAGTCTCTGTGGGGAAGTTTTAGAAATATCTTTCTAGGATATTTTCCTGGAGGAAAAAAAATAAGCAAGATTGTTGTGGCAGGGTGAGAAGTACGCACCGCACCACTCCTCTTCTGGAACACACAGTTGCCGGGATCATAAACTCTCAGCTTCAGTAATGAATTAAAGAGGCAGAGTTTAAAGTAAAGGAAGATGGTTTACTTGGAAAAGGATGGAAAATAAAAAGAAGATAGACAGCAAGTCTGGGGGAGTAGGGAGCATGATCTTTCCCATCCCCCATGTGGGCCCCTGGGAGTTGTTGCCTCTGATGGGCTCTCTGGCTGTCTTTGATCCTAACCTGGATACCTCTGTCATTCTTTCCAGCCACTTGATTTCTTCCTGTCCCTTTGTGATGGATAAGTGTGCATGGGGGGAGCCTTGTAGAAAGGTAACTTAGAGTTAATGTTTAAGTAAAGGGGGCATGTGTGTTTTATATATTAAATAAGAGTCCTTAGGTGGCTGCTCCTTATCCCCTTTGCATTTTATCAGAGGTGGATACCAGAGGGGGCTGGTCACCCAGGCCTTTCTTGTTCCTGGTTTCATCCCTGGCTTGCCTGTGGACTCTTCCTGCTAAATTCTCATGTTAATTTGCTACCTGGTGCCTTCTTGGATTTGCTGTCTCTCTCCCCCCACCCCGCTTTGTCTTTCTAAATACTGCAGACACAAAAAGCTGCCTTTAGTAAGATTTCTTGTTAATTTCTTTAATAAAACTTAATGAGAGCTTATTTTATCCTTCTTCCTGCCTATGACCCCCTGTGCCTATAAGATGCTATTTCTTCATCCCTTCCAATTTCAGAAATAGGATATTTCTAAATGATGATAATGTGTGTAACTACAGAGGCCTTATAGGCTATTTTAGCTACTGCCCCACCCACTGCCCAATGAGGTCAAGCAGGGCCCAGGAAAGAACCCAAGAGGTTATAACACTTGTTAAACGGGGACGAGGGTCAGTACAGCTCACAGAGACCATAAATTAGGGAGTCACCCAGGTCCTAATGAGGCAGTCAAGAACTTGAAAACGCTTTTGTGAAGAAACAGTGACTCTTCACTGGGGAGAGCAGAGGTCCAACGGTCAACGAAAAGCAGGACAAAGCTTGATAATATCCCAGCCTTTATTTTGTATTTGTCTCCTTTATTACCTTAGTTATTGGATCAGATCTCTCTTCTACATATTGGCATGTTAATAACTGAGGCAGTGTCTTTAAAAACTGGTGATACCAGGTTTATTGGCCTTAAATTTATCTACTCTATCTCACCCTCCATCAAGAATAAGGACACCATGATAAGAGATTTGCAGGGACATTCAACAAGCAAATTTTACCCCTTGGGTGCCTAGGAGTCTCAAGTCATTGTCCTAAATCTTCAGTTACTCTGGATTCCAGCAGCAAAAACTCCTGAAGATTAAGGTTGTCCTCCCCCGAGCAGGAGCAATCAGTTAATAGGAACCAAATTGCCTCCTGAAGCCATAAAGACCTCGCTTGAGCTACAAAACCAAAACTGAGAAAATGTTCAACCAGAACCTGGCCAACCTGAACAACTCCTGAGAAGCTTTTGCCTCTGTTAACAAGCTGGTGTGATCTCGTCAGAGGTCCACTTCTTCTGCTTTTCTTCTCCTCAAGCTGAAGTCCCCTTCCATTTTCTTTCATTTCCCATGTAAAGATTTTTCCTGTAAATTTATGCTCTTGCCTCAGCTTTAATTTCTATCACCCCTGAAGGAAGGACTCATACTCTTTGGCGACCCTAGTCTGATTTACAGCACCCCCAAGCCCAAAGCTCTCATAATTACCTCAGACATCAAGATATAAGCAGCAACACTCATTTTACAAGGGAAGAGGCTGGAACTCAGAAGAGGCAAATGTCCCACAGCCGGTCAGTGTCAGGATGACCCCTGTGCTCCACGGAAGACCTCCTACCCCTTTCCAAAGGAGTTTCCTGCAGTGGAGAAACTGAGAGGAACAGTGCTGATACCAGAGGATGCTGGAGTGCAGCCCCTGGTCCTAAAAGAGTAGAAGCACACCTAGGATTGTAATAAACAATATTGCTTATCATTTTAACAACAGTTGAATGTTCTCACACTGTTTCTCGTAACCGCCATATTAGACATGATGGACTATGTCTCTAACCCACACTGTGCAGGCAGGCTGGATTGACTGGCTTTTTAGACCACTTCCTAAAAGAGACATGAGTGTTTTATTGAAAAGACTTATCCTATACTTCTACGCACTAACTGAAACCCACGGAGCCAGGACACTGCACACAATTCCCATTGCTCACGAGTTCTCTCCCAGTGTTGTTTGCCAGAGTGACACACACATGTTTCCTGCTCTTCTGGCCTGTAGAACAGTTCAAAGGCTAAGTACTCAGGGAAAAGGAGGATCCTTATTTTCTGGTCTTTCATAACATAGGGATTAGCTTGATAACAATCTCGTGCCTGCCAATCCCGACCTACCTGGTACCTCACCCTTGTATTAAGGGCACACCCAAGCAAGGTAGGAGTCTGTAACATTCTTGAATCCTCACTCAGATAGTATGGTGAGGAAGTGCCTAGGAAGACGAGAGTGGAATCCAGCAAGGTGCCCGCTGTGGCCAGTCCTCGGGTAAACAAAGTCCCTCTGACCATCTTCCATTCAGTGCCTTTCCCTACAAGCTTATCTATAAAGAGCTGTCCCCAAGTCCAGTTGTTGGTCCTTGCATCAAACCTGCAGCCTGGCCATTTACCATAGACTTCAGATTCTTTTTTTTTTTTGGTACCGGGGATCAAACGGGGGTCCTTGCACTTGGGCAGCAGGCGGAGAAACCACTGAGCTAAATCCCCCCTGACCGAGACTTCAGATTCTTAAGTGTCCAAATCAAGGTATGTAAGGCCACCTGAGTCTAGTAATCATTCTAAAATGTAAACAAGATCATACCTCTCCCTTGCTTACATGGCTAGGAATGGCCAATTGTCTCTGTTCAATTTTTTTTAAAGCAGCCTATCCGCACTTGTAAGTTAAACCAAATGTATACCTCCAATATAGAAAGCAGGCAAAGATGTAATTACTCCAGTTGCAGCAGGGGGTAGGTACAAGGCCCAGATTGTCTTTTTCTGAGATGCCTTTTCCAGGCAGTCAAAATAGTCGAGGATTAAGTATTAATGATATTTAAAATTGAACTCACATTTCTGGAGTCCTAAGTGGGATGATGTGAAGAAATGAAAGAAATTAAAATTCTCAACCTACTATCTCACAGTTATTTGGATCATCGTAGTACAACAGCTGTGCAATTTTCTTAATGTTAATCTTATTTTGCAGATTAATTTAAAAAAATAAGAAGCAAGAAACCTTCATAACATACCCATGGCTCAAATACCAATACCCTTATTTCAAGACCCATACCTTTCCAGCTTCTTTAACAGGGCAAAGTATGAACCCAATGCACTGGACAATGGTAAAGCATGGAGGGAGAACTGGGAGTATCCTAAGACAGCAACTCCTGCTGCCTGGAAGTGTGGTTTTTAGAAGAGAATGTTAATAGGATTCCAAAGAATATAATTAGGAAGCCATGGGTCTATAGGCTAAAATCACACAACCAGAAAGGAAAACATTACATTTGGGTGCTCTTCTTCCTTTCTGTACAGCCTTTTGTTTTTATTCACTTCATATCATGACCATTCACTTGTTTCCAAAATATACCAAGCTCATTCCCATCTCTGTGCCTGTATACATGTTCTTCCCTCTACCCAGAATGTCAGTTTTCCCCTCACCCCTGGCCAACTCCCACTCATTTTTCAAACGACATTTCTTCCAGAGGTGACACCACCAGACTGCAGGTGCCACTCCCTCTGGGCACTCCCAGTCCTCCCTCCACGCTGTTTCCAATTCTTTATGTTTTTATCAGACTCATGTCCTTATGTAGCATAGAAGATGGAAAATGCATCTTGGAATTAGGGCACTGGTGTTTGGATCACGCATATGTGATTTAATGTTTTTGAGCTTCAGATACTTTTTATCAATATAATGTGATCAGCAATGAGAAGGTTCATAAACTATTGGTGGTTGGTGGGAATGTAAATTAGTACAGCCGATATGGAGTATAGAAGTCCTTCAAAATAAAAATATACCATTCCTCAATGGACCCACAAAGAAATCAAAGTCAGCTGCCTGTAGAGATACTTGCACACATGTTTATTGCAGTACAATTCACAACAGCTAGGTTATAAACCTACAAGCCTATCAATGGAAGGATAAAGAAAATGTGCTATATATACAGAATGAGGTATTATTAGCCCAGAAAGAAGAATACAATCACATCATTTGAAGGAGAATGGATGGAAACAGAGATCATGTTAAACAAAAGAGGCCAGACTCAGAAACACAAGTATGTCGTGTTTTCTCTCAGATATGGAATCTAGAGGGGAAGAAGAATGGCATGGAAGTGGAAGCAAAGCTATCAGACAAGGGGAAGAGGGTGGAGAAGGGCAAAGGGAGGGTGAGGGAGACAGCGAGGGCGTGGTTATGATCCAGCGTGCTGCAGACACGTGGAGTGCTGCCACAAACCCCCCGCCCTGTATGATCGGTACAGACTAAAAACTACGACATTCATGAAGTTACTGTGCAATATTTTGGGGTAATGCAAAAAATGCTGAATGGATGAGAGATTAAGAATAAATTCCCTTCTTTTTCCTCATATCACCTCATTTGTACCATTCCTTAAGGACAAAGAAGTATCTTCATTTTCTTTGAATTTTCACAAAAATCCCACACATATCTGGCATTCAATAAATAAATTAATAACCCTAAAGTGATGCTTGAAAAGAAAGTTTTTGTTGGGATAAATTTTCATTGACGGTGGTAAATCAGTATACTACAGTGATGTCTCCCAACCTTTCCAAGTGACACAGTATTTCAATGGAATTCTTTGGACAGAAGGAATGTCTGTATAAACAGGGTGCATGAGCCCACAGTCCCTGCCAGGAGAGGCACAGTTAGACAAGAATCACATGACTGCAGTATATGTCATTCCTCCCTCCCTACGTGACTTGCCTTCAAGTACATATTTCATACACGCACACACCTGCAGTACCAGCCATCTGGTCTTCCCTCCCGACCCAGTGACTTGGCCCCCTACAGGTCCAGTACTCATAAGAAAGAACACAGACTTGAAGATACGCTTGAGGTCCTCTGACTCAGCGGCCTCAGAACCCCAGAAGGAGTAGCAGAGCTGAGACCAGAGTGAACCTCCTTGCAAAGATCTATGACAACGCTCTTCCTGGTAACCAGCATCAGTGGCTCCAGCCTGGGAGAAACTTGCCATCCCTGCCTTGAACAACTGCACTCACCTGCCCTCCCTAGGTGCTCTCTCAGAGTGAAAGGGGGGAGGGCTTTGCTCTAACCACCAATCACTCATTAACTCACCGAACAGATACTTTTTGAGGTCCTGTAGTATGTTAGGCGCAAGGGTTAAAGAGTGAACTGGTGAAGACTGAAATTTCATTCTATCCAAGACAATGAAAGTTGAAAAATAAATACAAGTATGGTGTTATGGGAACACAGGATACCATGAGAGTATTTTAGAGGATAAATAATACCGAGACAGGATATACAAGGATCCAGAGCAAAGGCCTAGGGAAAGATATTAGAAAGGACAGAAAACTGTTCCTCCCCTGTGGCACAGGGAGTCACAAAGCTTGGCTATTGGCATAAGTGGGCTTGAAAGCTTACAAGATGGAAACTGAACTACTTTTCATTTTGCCACAGCTATTTGCTCCATGCAGTGGAGGCTGTAAATCTTTCCAGGGACAGCAGTGAAGGCTCAGAAGGTTCGAAGAGGAGAAAGGGCAGCATGTTGTACCTACCCAGGAATACAGGCATGTGCACAGAGGCCCAAGCAGTGTTTGGGGGCCAAAGCAAAGTGGATGGACATGATTTTTGATGACTTCAATCTGCCAACAAGTCTTTTTAAATTTTTGTAACAAACACAGCAGGGATGACTCAGCTAGACTGGGGCTTTGTCAGTCAAGCGCACTGACAAGCCAGAAGGGTCATGGATAATGACAAATCGCTGATTGAAATAACAGGTTAAGGAAATCACACTGGGTGGAGAATAGCAAGAAAAGTGAAGTGAGCTTGGTGGGCAGGGAGAAAGCAGATTCTAGCAGATGTAGCCAAACAAGTTGAAAAGAAGGGGCTGTGAACACAGAAAGGTGCCAGGGGGTATAGTCTCAGGAGATAAGGGATATGGCTTCTAATATGGGCTCTGCACGACTCTGTGAATCTCCTTCGCCCTCCCTGGCTATGTGTTTCCTATCCAATGTGTCCAGTGGAAGCAGAAGTCAAAAATCCTTTCCCATGGAATCTTTCTGTGATACCACATTATTGGTCAATATTTTAGACACTTGGACATCTGAATCAAATTCACTGCCCTCGTCGGTGGGCCAGGATGCTTAGATTATAAGTTGTGAACCTGTTTTGATGACACCTACAGAAACTTCTATTTATGCCCTGGTTTGACCCAGAATTTGTGGCTTTAGATTTGCTGACCTGTCGTGCCTGATTCACCCAGAAACTCTAATTTCAATCCCTAAATTATGCTGCTGTAAACACCCTTATAAACCACAATCTTCTTATCTTTATGGAAAGGCTACTTGGATTTATGGAAAAAAGGGATGTTCCGGGAAGACTCGTGAGGATCTGGTCACAAAGACAGACAGAATGACTGAGCCACTGGAATGTGGGAAGCTGTCCTCACAGCCACCTGACTAATAAACAGCTTTCATGTCCTCGGTGGCTCATTCCCTCGAGGGGTACAGTTCTTGTATAAAAGGATTCTGTTCACAGGGTCCCTTCTGTTCCATCGCCTGCCCGAGGTTAGAAGGACAAGGTGAGTGGCCCTACTGATCTGATGGCAGTTTAGGGGTGGCTGGGCCTGCCACACTGTGGCTGAATGCTACGAGCCATTTCAGGATGGACAATGAGAACTAACTGGTAACTCCAGGAAGATCAGGTTCATGGAAACCATCAAGATGGTTCAATAATTGTCATTCTTGAAGGAGTAAATATTGACTGGAGACTGGGGCAGTGTGGGGTCATGGACGTGGGAGAGCAACTAGTTTGTAGGATGGGACAAAGCTGAAGAGTAGGACTAAGGCAGAGCACAGGATGCAAGAAAGGAAAAAAAGTGAAGAAAGGTGGTGTAATAATGGACTTGCGCTAAAAATATATTGTGTGCATAAATTAAAGGATATGATAAAAACCACTTCATCTCCTAAGCTGTTGCTTTTGAGGTCAGGAGTCTTAGGGAAAAGCAAAGCAGGTGGAAGAGGGTGTTATCAGATGCTTACTTACCCACCTCTAGATTGCTCCCATGCCAGGAAAGCATGGAGGTCCTGCTGTAATGATGTAACCTCTGGAGCCACAGATTTAACTGCAGAATTTTAGCCTTGGTAGAAAAATGCTTACTCAAACCAGCTTTATATTCACAGGACTTTCAAACTACTTGCATTGTGTTTTAGGGTACTTGAACTTTCTCCAAGATGTCCTATCAGCAAAACCAGCAGAAGTGCCGGCTCCCTGCCAAGTGCCCCCCACAATTCCCCCCTCAGGCCCCTCAGGCTCCTTCTTCATGCTCCCCTGCTGGCCCCCCTCCAGCCTCCTCCTGCTGTGCTCCCACCTGCTGGGTATCTCTAGTGTCTTACCGGTTTCCACGATTCTATGTGCGCCAGCCCCAGTGTCCCGCCTGCTGTGAGAACCTATCCTCTGGATGTTCTGCTGGTTGCCACGGCTCTGGGGGCTGCAACTGACCTGCAACCTTTGGGAGCCAAAGAACCATGGCCAAGGACCAGCCTTGAAGTGATGCTTTTCCTTGCTCGTGCCCTCCTTCCCTCTCCTGGCCTAGCTTTGCCGCTGATAGGCTCTTCTCACTGAGAACCACGGGCTTCTTGGTGTTGGCTCTGGTCCTAGACCAAGGAGACCTGAGTGCAAGGAAAAGTCTGTCTCCCAAAGACTTATCAGTGTACAGAAATAAAACTAATCTTTCTCGGCACCTTGTATTTGTTGGTGTTTGTTGGTTCTCCCCTTAAAGCCAACTCCCACGGTGATCCAGAAATTTCCACCTAGAGAGACCCAGATCTGAGCTGGTGAGAGGGCTGTGCAAAGAGCAGATCTGGAGGGCATGGCAGGACGATGGTCCCAAAGTGAAGGTGACCCTGATCCCTACTGCTGCAGTCATCACCATCGCTGAGCTTTCCTTCTGCTCAGCAAGGACGCTCTGCTTCCCAGACCCTTCTTATAGGGACGATCTCACGCTCAAGGTGAAGGCACAGGGGTATCTGGCATCCTCAGATGTTCATTTAAAAGCCACAAAAATAGCTTTCCTTGAGCCAATGCCCACACGACTGTGTCCTCCGTTCATCTCTTCACACAAGGGCCAGAACCAACACTACTCTGTGTAGCAGACAGCATGATACCTAGGAGGACTCGGTATTGCTATCTACTCTTTTCCTCCCTATTCAGTAGGACAAATGCCACGGTTCTGGGGATGTGTTCTCCAAGCACCTTCCTTTCCAATCCAACAGTGGAGCCCAGGCAGGAGGAAAGCTTTGGCACATCCCTGTACTACAGTTCTTGACCTTGGCACTGACATGCACTCGTGCCCAGCAGGTGAGACAAAGGGGTGGACCAATAGTCACTACCCAGACCATTCATAACCCACAGCTTGGAGTAACCAAACTACAGCTATGGCAAATGTGGGTTCATGCAGTGAGTGTGTCTCACACAAGAATGCCATCTTTTCAGTGTGCCTTAGCAGAAGAGATTGGGCACTCTGTTCTAGACCGTTCTCTTAGCTCCAAATAAGTTTGTAAAGGTCCCTGAGGAATGAGTGAGTCAGCTGTTGAGTGACTTGTCTCCTTTTTAGAATACTGAGGTAAAGGTAATATACAAATATGGTGAAGCTGAAAGCTAAGCTGCGGAAACCAGAACAAAGAAACAAGACAAACTGAAAACTGTTAGTGCTGAGACCTGGCTATAACAGCTGCCCAGGGTTGTATACTGCACAATTCACTCACCTCTGAGCAAAAGCCCTGAGCGCTATTCACAAAGTAATAATTATCATCTTATCAACACTGTGCAACCAGCAAAAATAAAAAAAGGACCCAACAGAAATAGTGGATGGTGAGGTTGAAAATAAAATTGCATTGTCATCTGCAATCTATGAATTAATTGTGTGTGCTCATCAAACTAGTCCATTTTTCTTAATTTATTAACTCATATAAACTTTAATGTAAAAGACGAATCCCAACAAGTGTATAAGCTCTCGTCTGCATTCTGTATAATGGCCCTAGTGTAAAATTTCATTTGAAAAATGGTTGCAGTTATTAAAGCATGTGAAAACTACTATAAAATATTAGAGATTCCGTTTATGTCAATAAGCACCCTATAAAAATTGCAAGTGATAATTTTCTTTATGAATGCTCTAAACAATATAAATGTCATTGTGATGTAGTGACACATTTTTATTTTTAGTATGCAATATGAGTTTAAGAGAATAATATGCCTAATCTGAGAAAATTGGAGAATCAATAACATTATCTAACTCTAAAACACATGAAATTTAGCTTGGTCACTAATTCACATGCACAATTGCTGGTTAATCTTGTCTTGATATATATTGTTTAATGAATAGGAAAATGCATCAGTATTATTTATTTTATTCTTTAATAGAATAAACTTGAGATGTTACTCAATGTTATTAAAAATTCCTCTCTTTTTCTAAATAAATTTATCTCCTTTTGACATGTCATTGGGAAAATAAATTTTGTAAACTTTCTTTTCTCTACTTTAATGCAAGGGGGAAATATTGTATTCTTGAACAAAATTAAATGCATTCTTGTATTCTGGTCTTTTTGAGGACCAGAATAGGCTTAAATTAAAACAATTACCACAGCTAAACCCTGTGCAGGACCTAGGGGCACAAATAACGCCATATTAAGGTATGATGTGTTGATACGTACCCGACCACAAGAGGGCAGTGGTGGGAAGGCTACAAATTCCTCAGCTAGCTGAGGCGCTGCCACTTAGGAGCTTGCAATGTGGCTTCTAGCACTTCTGTGGGCCTCATCACAGACATCTAAGGATGGAAACATCACAATGGCGATATACACTAAGTTAGCTTATTTTGAAATAATGCATTCTAAATTGAAAAATGTCTGCAGTATGAACTGTTTTCAATAAATTAGAGAAGCTATTGATCTCTTGCTTATTGATTTTTTATTATCAATTGACTTCTTGGATGCTGTTGGAAGTGTTTATACTCACTTTTCTCTCTGGTCTCACCCTCTCCCCTTCATCTCCTTAACTGGCCATATATAACTGCTTCCTAACTGTTATCAGCACTGTTCTCAGTGCTTAGCACACTCCATCTCATTTAATCCTCACAGAGACTGCGTACATCCATGCCCTGCCTATCCCCCATTTACAGAGTGGGAGTCTGAGGCTAAGTAGTCTGTTCAGGGTCACAGAAGCGCTCAATTATGGAACTAATCCTCTAGTCTAGCAGTGGGGCCGACTGGGAGACAGAAATCGTGGAGAAAAATAGACCAGAGAAGTTGAATACAAGATTGACTAACCATCAAAAAGAAAGAGTAAGTATAAGACATAAGAAAAAGGACAGACTTACAAAGGGTTCATGGTACATTGGAAAAACCATGGCTCAACCACCAGCAGGCAGAGTCACTCTCTGGTTTCAGTAGACAGGGGAGGTCTGGAGTTCTAGGCAAACAAGAAGCTACCACCCCGCCCCCTAAAGCAGGCACAGGAGCACACACTGACCCAGGGTGACTTGGGTGTGAAGTGGGAGTCCAGGCAACAGGACACGGGCCTTCTGAGCATGTGGGCAACAGGGGCACATGCAGCATACTGCAGACTCCTGTGGACAGCTCCCTGTCCTCACCCTCCATACAGGTGGGCACTGATCGCCTCCTGGGACACGCAGGGCTTTGCTCTCCTCTCCTGGAGGGCTAAGGAAAGCTCATCTTCACTCAGGGCCTGCAAGGAAGTAAAGGGATCATGTGCTGCACCTGAGGCTGGGCAGCTGGCCATCGGGCATCACACACCTCTCCCTGCCTGCTTCCCTCTTCTTCCTGCACTGTTCCTTCAGTACCCTCTATCCTGAAAGGTTAACATGGCTCTCAGTTTTTAAAAAAATTTATTTCTTATTAGTACATATTAGTCATACATATTGATCCTAGGAAATTTGTACCTGATGTAACATATCTTAATTCTCTTTTCCCTCATTCCTCCCTACCCTTTAATCCCTCCTCCCCTCCCCATTTACAAAAGCTTTCTTTCCACTTTTTCCTTCTTTTTTCCCCCTTTTTCTTTCCTTCCCTTCTACCCCTCCCTTCCCATTCGAACATTTTCTTCCTACTTCCCAATATCTGTCCTCCATTTGTCTCCATATTTACACTTTTGGTTTCTCACACAAAAGAAACAATGTGATAGAATGGACCCTTGACTTACAAACTAGATTTGTTCAAGAGGGCTGGTTTTAACTCAAGTTGCTCGACTGAAGGCTCAGGCTCCTCTACACAGCCTTCAAAGTCTCTCTCTTGTATACAGGCAAATCTCAGTGTCTTTAGAAAGACATTGGCCCAGGATTTCTCAGTTAACCCCACACAGAAAAGGATGCTGTAATGTTGCTTCCAAAACTCTTTAAGGGTTAAATATGTGTCTGAAACCATCTGGAAGCACAAGCAGCCAGCATTTAGGTCATAATTCAAGACTTTCTCCATATGTTAAAACTAGAATTCTGGCCTTAAACCAAGTTGTTCGTATGTCAGGCTCGTCATAACTCAAGAGTCCACTGTATTTAAACATATGTGTCCAACTTATTTCACTTAAAAGTATGGCCTCAAGTTACACCCATTTACCTAAAAATGTCTCAAGTTTATCCTTGTTTATGGCAGAGTAATACTCCATTTCATATGAAAACCACTTTTTCTCTATCTATTCATGCACTGATAGACATCTAGGCAGTTTCTAAGATTTGACTGTTACACATTGCACTGCTATAAACATGGGTGTCATATATCACTATGATATGATGCTTTTAATTCTTTCACGAAGATACCAAAAATGGGAACAGCTATGTGAAATTGAACCACTATTTTTGAGAAATCTCCATAATGATTTCCATATTGGTTGTACCAATTTACACTCCCACCAACAGTAGAAAAAGATTTCTTTTTCCTCACAGCCTCACCAGTGTTTGTTATTGGTTGATTTTCTTTTCTTTGGTTGATTTCTTGATGATAGCCATTCTTTCTGGAATGAGAAGGAATCTCAGTGTTGTTTTAATTTTTATTTCTCATGTGACCAGTGATGCTGAACATTTTTTTTCATATATTTATTTGCTGTCAGTACTTCTTCATCTGAGAAGTGTCCCTTCCTCAAGGATACCCATTCGGATTTGGTCTTTAAATTTGAATGGGGCATTTTTTTTGGTCCTTTATATATTCTAGATATTAGTCCCTTGTCTGAGGAATAGCTAGTAGAAATTGTTTTCCCATTCTGTGAGTGGTCTCTTCACTCTGTTGATGGTTTTTCTGCTGTGCAAAAGCTTTTTAATAAGATGAGATCCCAGTTATTGATTCTTTGTAATATTTTCTGTGCAATTATTATAGGCAGAGGAGTTAGGTAGAAATATTATAGGTAATCAGATAGGGCTAGGTCCTCAAGAGGGTCAGGACAAAGGTGAAACACATCACAGCTGAGACTGTAGACACATCTGTTGGAAACTGGGCCTCGAGATAAAGACAAGATGACCAGACATACATACTTCCTCAAAAAATAAATTCGGGGCCTAAGGAAGTCTAGATAGACATCAGCCACCCCAGTGGGTGACCAGAGACCTCTGGACCCACCGCTTCCTAGGAGAATCTTGTTCTTTCCCTCCATGCTTGTTACTGACTCATTTCCCAATTGGACCACTATTACCTCAGTGACTGTACTTGTAACTTTATTGGGTGATCATGGCTGTGGCCCACATGATACTCACATGGGTTTCATCCTATAAAACTCCCCTATAGAGTGGGGTCTCCGGGTACCCACTTGGGTCCCCTCCTGCCCCTGAGGAGCTTTCCTATCAATAAGTATCTTCCTACTATTAACATTCATTATTCCTAGAATTCATTTTTTGATTTTTAGAGAACACAAGCTTGGCGTGTAATACAGCTACCAGGTTGGGAGATATAATATTTAATATTTCATCTCTGGTATTATTTCCTGTATCACAATTAGAGTTTTGTTCATAAAGTCTTTGCCTACACCTATGTCTTCAAGAGTTTTGGCTATTTTATCTTCTAGCTGATTGAGTGTTTCTGTTTTAATATTTAGATGTTTGATCCACTTTGATTGTAGTTTAGGGCCTGGTGAGAGATAAGGGTCTAGGTTTAATCTTCAGCATGTGGAAAGCCAGTTTTCCCAGCACCATTTATTAAGGAGGCTGTCTTTCCTCCAGTGAAGACACAGCCCTCACTTTAAGGGAGAAATGCAATTCTGTAATCATAGCGTTACATATTAAAGGATGAGTTTGGAGCTAGACTGTAAGTTTTTAACTGACATCCTGACTCTCAGTCTCTCTCGCATACACTTGCCCACATCTACAGTGCCAGAGAATTTTGAAATTCATCGTCAGACAAGTCAACTAGAAAGGAGCTGTTGCCTGTTTCTGACTCTTAAGGGTGGCCTCTCTTCCACCAGGAGGCAGCAGAGTTAAGCCTTGAACCTGGCTTTCCGCCACCCTTAATGTCAAGAATTACTTGAAAATCCTTGCGCAGCGTCCTTACCCTGAATCGGTCCTGAGCTCTTGCTAGTGTTAAACCTCATCAGGCCCGAGGAGAAAAGGAGCCAACCAACCTGTTACCTGCAGCAGTAGATCTTTCCGGAGCTGGGACTCAAGCTGTCAGAGTGGAAATGTCTTACAAGTCGTACAAGACTCCAACCTCTAGAAAGCAGAAACATGACAAAAAGGATGAGGCTGCAAATCTTGGCAGAGAGCAGACAAAGGCTGGAGTTGAAGCCTGCAGTTCTTGTTTTGGCTCCTGTTCCCCCCAGGTGAGGAGGAACTATCCCTGGTCACCCAGTCACTGCATCCCAGGTCTTTTACAGATGCAGTTTTGATGTAAATTCAGAAATGTTCACAGACTGTTCAGAGTGTGGAGGAGGAGATGGCTACATGCTTGTGCTTGTTCTATTGTTAGTGGCATCTGATTTAATATAAAAGTTACTGAATGAACCTTGGGTGGCTCCAGAATACATAGGTATTTTAACAACAACACACAGGGAGGGCAAAAAGAACAATCCAAAAAGCTTATTTGCATAGCAAGCACATTTGCTTTTGCTTTGATTGTTTACAGCTGTATAAAAAAGGCAAAGTTGGCTGGTCAGTTCAGTCTTTATGCCATCCATATTGACATTGTAGCAAATGCTCGTATACAAAGAACACAAAGGCAGCCTGGAACCAGTGGTGCACACCTCTGTCCCAGCACTTATGGAACCCGAGGAAGCAGGATCAAAAGTTCAACCCTAGCCTAGGCAACGTCACACCTTAGCAGAGACAAAATCTGATTTTGAACTCTCACCCTGTGGAGTCTGCTTCAGGGAAAACATACATCACCAGTATTTAAGCCCTATGCTGAAAGATGGGTGGCAGCTAAAAGCCCAGTAATGATTTTGGAGATATCTGGATGAAGTATTCAGATCGGTGGGCAAAGGAAAAACAGACGCAAGCAGGGATGACTGGACCATAAATGGAACGAGTCTGGTCTGAGGGGAGGTTCCCTAAGACCCAACCACAAGAAAGCTCAGCTTCAGAATCTTTCCTCTCTCACCTGATGGAGATAAAGTTCTAGCTCTGCTAACTCTACCTTCACTCAGCAGTTCCTACAGTCAACCCCGTGATGCCTCACAGAGGGACCCAGGGCCTTGCTCATGCTAGGCAAGCACTCTAACACCGAGCTATGCCCTCATCCCCTAAATGTCCCTGCGGTTGCTGTGTCCACTCTAGTTCTCAAAGGCTAGTGAGTAGCCTGAGTGGTCAGTGTAAGAGCACAACTTGGATGGTATGGGCTAGCGTGTCTACACTCATGCACACCTGCGTCCCTCATGGTGCAGGATGAAGCCAGAGCAGGAAGAGAACCAGGGATGGGCCGCAGGGGCTATAGCATCTATTTAGTTTATGCTTTTCCTTCATGTCCTGGTAATGTTAAGGGCATGCCTGCTTTCTGGGGGAAGAGAAATTCCTAGTTACTGAGGCTGTGCTGGAGGAAGAAAGGGGAAAGGCAAATATAAAAGCGTCCCTTTTACCACTGTATTAGGTGATGATATTGGTTCAGTTTCAAAATCTCCCCTGTGCCAAACGCTCAGCCAGAGACTGGAGATGTGAAAGTGAGTGACACAGTGTCCCTGGCCCTAACCTGCTCCATTGGCTCTCAAATCCCAGGATTCAATCCAAACCCTTTCTTCTCCTTACTCCCAACTCTGGACCAGTCACATGAAAAACAAAAATAGTCTTTCCTATTCTATCTTTCATTTCTGGGTCTGAAAATGTCCACACACACACACACACCTGCACGACCCACTTCCATCTCTTTTTGCCAAGTCTCCGCTTCCATGTCAGCTTTCCAATAAAGATTTCTGACCCAAACCTGGGGAACTGTATAGGAACTATATAGGAACTATTGTTCCTATACACTTTGCTTATGAAGGAAAAATCCTGGAAGAGATTACACACTCAATAAATATTTGTTCTTTAGGCTTGTGTTTTAGGAGATGGAATGCTTGTGAGTTAGCTGATGGAAACACTTTCTCTAAGAAACCAAATGCAGACAGGCTGTTCAACCAGCAGGGGGCGCAAGCGGATCAGTCTGCTAGTCAGTCACAGTCACGGAGGGAGAATTACGGTGTCATACAGGATTAGAAGCTCAGGATCTTGGCACTGCGAGGTAAGCATTTAGTCCAGAGGACTTTGGCTTCTGATACTCATGGACTCACTAGGCTGCTAAGGAACAACCTTCTTTGCCGAGGGAAGACAGCTAAAGGGAGAGGCCAAGTGTGAGAACTGTGAATTGAGAAGAGTCTGAAGAGAAGCTTGTGGCCAGACCAGGAACCACCGTGAAGACTTGTCTTGTGGGTCCTCTCTCCATGACCCGTCCCTTCTTCATTATATATTTACGAGACCTACATAATAATGTCCTGCAGAGTGTTAGATGTGGAACAGTGAGTGGTAAGCAAGGTAGAGAGGATGCCTGTGCTGGGGAAACTAGGAGACTACAAAAGACAGAGAAATAATGGCTTTTATAAAATGTAAATATGTCAATATTTAGTTCAGGAGGCTCCAAGAAAGCATATCAGGGGACTAAGTCTATGGGCTGAGGAAGTTTTCTTTAAGGGAGTGATGTTTCAGTAGAGCTTTGGGTTGAACAGCACAGAGGAGGGTGCTAAGGCTGTAAAGGCCATGTTCTGACCACAAGATGCACGGAAGGATGAGGGTGGGAGAGGAAGAGGAAATACAGAGAACGATGCACCATATATATGTACTGACTCCACAATGAATGTAATTATTATACGCTAATAAATTTTAAAGAGATCCAGAAAGAGGTGAGCAGAGTTCAGCAGCAGTCTCCTCGGAGCCCGTCTGTTGGGCATTAGAGAACAGTGGCTGGAGGTGAGGTCAGGCTGGTGGGGAGAGGTCAAAGAGAGGAGAGTCCTGCCAGGGCCTCAGTGGACTTTGACTTGGCACTGTAACAATCCTCTCTGAAACAGAATAGTAAGAAGACCTGAGATAATGGTGCCGGCCCTGTGACACAGGCACTAGGACATTCTGGAAAGATTTCCTGGGTGGACTGTACAGAGGTAGGTCAGGATGGAGGGGTCATGAAGCTTGAAGAGAAGGTTGTCCTAAACAAAAGGAACGATTTGGAGGAGACAGGAAGTCCAGGTGGTGGGCTTGCTGGGTGAGGACCAAGGAACTAAAGGTGGGGAGCTCAAAAGGGATCAAGTGTTCCTGGATTTTAAAGGAGGAGCACTTAGGAAGCCCATGACAGGGGTGTCTCCTGACCAAAGGGATAAATGCTGTTGACCAGGCAGCAGGGTGACGGTGGCCACAGTGCTGGCTTAGGGGATGGGACCTATATCCAGGGTGGCAAGGCTGCCGAGGGGCCTGTCATGGGTCTCCCTGTGCTGCAGTGGACAAGAGTGATTCTTAACCCACTCTCCATCTCTGACATGGTGCAGCCTCCCCACTGGGGACTGAATTCATTCTTTTTCTCATTCTGGGACAAAATACTTGACACTCAAAGTAGAAAAGGTTTATTTGGGGGCTAGGGATTTAGCTCAGTGGTCCCGCCACCTGCCTGGCAAGCACAAGGTCCTGAGTTCAATCCCTGGTACCAAAAAAAAAAAAGAAAAGGTTTATTTAGCTCACAGCTTGTAGAGGTTTCGGTCAATAATTGGCTGGCTCCAAGGCAGGGTGGCCAGGCAGAGGGGCATTGCAGAGGAGAAACAGCTCATGGTGGGCAGAAGGCAGCAAAGCAAGCAAGGGGCCGTAGCAGGTTCTTTCTGCCCCTTTTATACTGTATCTAGGTTACTGGGATCAGGGCAGTGCCAAACCAATCAGTGTGCTTGTTTAGTAATCACACACCCTTAACCCCAGCATCACACTCTAGATTCAGCCACCTCTGAGAAAGCACCACCTATGACCACATGGGGCTTTGTGTGTGGGGGACATCTAGACACAAACCATAGCATGAACCTATTCCCCGGCCCTGAGAACAGAAGGTCATTTGCAGGGGATTCTGTGGGAGCTGCAAGGTGAGCCCCAGGGCTGGAGCTTCATGACTGTGACCCGTATCATCTGGTCACTGGGGTGGGGGATGTTGCTGCAGAATGACCTCAGCCTAGGTGGAGGATGATGGATCCTAACAAGCTTGTCTTTCAAGTGTTAAGAATGCTTGAGACTGTTCACCCTTCATACTGATCTTCAGGGTAGAGACAGGGGAGCAAGATAGAGATAGAATGAAAGACAGGAGAGTAGCAGAGACAAGGAAGCAGAGAGAAGAAATAATAAAGGCAGCAACAACAAACACATAGAAAAGCAACAGAAAATAAAACTAGAGGGATTCCTTCCTCCCTCTCTCCTCTCTGAGGCTGGCTGAAATTGGTCACAAGTCTGGACCCTGAAGAGAGTTGATTCAGACCACAAGGCAGCAGAGATAACTACAGGCCTCCTGGCACATTCCCACACCCCAATTATTCTAATTGGGCTCCCAAGTAGACACATATACTCATGTGTGGGCATGCACGTGGACACACACATGCACACACACACATGCACGCTATCAGACACCCTTGATCTCTGTAAAGAGGTCGGATAGTAACACTCTCTGACCTTTCCTGGCTCGCCTCTTTTTTATTTTTATGCTGACGTGTCTGCCCTACTTCTCTCTCCCCATAGTTCGACCTCTCTCCTTCCTTTTTTCTCCCAGGCAAGTCAGAGCACCTCAGGGCAGATCTGCCACCTCAGCCTCTGCGTGGCTAGACCTGGAGGGTAACTCGTCCCACCCCCACTCCTGAGGAGGGCTGCCCCAGTGTCTTTCTCTTAGAAGCAGAAGACTCTTCCTGGAGGTCAGAATGATTCCGAGCTACCTGGCAGGCACAGAGTCAGGAATGAGTTCAAGGGGACACCATCCTCAGCGAGGTCCCTTTCCCCTTCCATGTGGGAGCCGCCCCTGGCCGAGTTTGGGCTGCAGCCACATAGCCAGGGGCTTGGGGTTGTGATGAGGACTTGTGAGTGACCTTTCTTTCCAAATTTCTTTCCTGGGGCTCTAGTCTGGGAGGTTCAAAGCACTGTAAACCATAAAGGAGCTGCAACCCGCTGCTCCTCAGACAGGATTTGAGAGCCTGTACAGTCTCCTCGGCATTTGCCAGGGACCTCCTTCCAGGAGAGAAAGGCTGAGACCAGGCTCTGATGGTTCAGAAAGTGGAGTGGAGAGAGACTGGGTGGGGCTGGGTCTGCATGTTACTGTCGCCAGTGGGTGGTGGTGACAGCCACCCTTGACTAAATGAGACCCAGTTTGTCCAGCAGGAACTGGATTTAGGCAAATCCCCAGATAAAAAGGGTTGGGTCTAAGAGCCTGACATGCATCACCTAGGGCGGTCAAGGCTCTGGGTCTATTATAAAGTCACAAGGGAGGTTCTGATAGCAAAGTAGGTCATCTGACAGGTGTGCTTCAGTAACCACCAGTTCAAGAATCTCACATTCTCTGGGAAGATGATGATAGGGTTTTCTGTTCCATGGCAATCACCCTGAGGAAGTCTTTACTATGAAGAGGGATTTGTAGTTTGTGTCAGAAGAGTCACCCTATCTGTAGGATACAGAGAAGAACAGAAGTCGGGTGTGGCGGCACATGCTGCTATTCTAGCACTTGGAAGACTGAGGCAGGAAGACAGCAGGTGGGAGCCCAGCCTGGGTAACTTAGTGACTTAGCAAGACCTTGACTCAAAATAAAATAAAATAAAGGATTGAGGATGTAGCTTAGTGTGAAGGCCCTGGGTTCAATCCACAGTGTGTGTCACCCACCAAAAGTCAAACAAGCAAGACCCTCTAAACATGAGGCAGTGTTTACAGCAGGGCTGGTAGGAAGCATGTCAGCAGTGCAGGGATGGCACCGAAGCACAGAGGGTCCATTGGCAGGAGACTGAGGTGCTACAGAAATAAGCACCATAGAGGAGCTGTTCACATGGGCTTCAATTTTAAAGCCTTATGATGAAGCTTGAATAATCTGAGTTTGATCCAGCCAAACAGCCATTGTCAGAAACCTCCAATTCCTCCTTCCTTGTTCCTATGCTTAGGTATGGACATAGCCGTACACACATGCAGGCACACACACACACACACACACACACACACACACACACACCACAGAAATACAGCTGTGCTCTCAGTGGAAAGCCCATAGCAGTAACTGGTTGAATTAAAAAACTAATTTGGGCTAGAGCTTCTGGCCAAAAGTTCTGTGGGCGCCAGAGGCTGGAACGTGGCTGAAATCTCACGTCAGCATTTGCCACTCCAACTCCTACACTTGTCGTCCTCCACATTGCTGACAGGGCTCTGATAGACCTGGCGTCTCCCCCACCCGAGTGTGGCCTGTGAGCCGAACCCTCAGCGGGAGGTGCAAACCCCTTTCCCCACTCCCTCCACTGCTCGCCCAGGGCCAGAAGACAACCTGGTCTCTCTCTGCTTGCTGACCCCTGGCTACTTCTTGACCCTCTTTCCTGCTCTGAGGCTATGATGTGGCTTTCAACCAAGTGCCATAGGAGAAACAGGACAGAAGCTAAATGGCGGCAGCCCAGGGCCACATGCAGGACGTAGGCCTAAGGGTCTTGCTGGAGAACTTGGGTTTTTTAGGAAAAAGAAAGGAGGGCTGAGAAGCAGAGAGAGTCATTTTGACATTTCTTTTTCCCAGAAGAATCATATAATTACAAAAGAGCTGAATGGTTGAGGCTGAGGACACCTATGATGTCCAGGTCCTTCCTCTTCACCCTGTCGCTGCCTCCTAATAGAGCAAGACGTAAAAAGAACTGAAGGGTAAACAGAGCTGCCTGACGCTCAGGCCCAGGGCTGTAGAGATTCAGGGAAGGGCAATGGTTGAAAGCTTTGAGAATCCTACTGCACCCAGGTCCCTGGGCGCCACATTTGAGGACAGAACAAGCACATGTTCTGGAGTGGGACGGAAACTGGCTGAATCCACTGAAGCACATGAGGTAGATCTCTGAACTGCCATTGTCTTCATGTTGAAAGAGGGGTGAAAATCCCTGCCTCTCAGGCTGATCACGGTCATCACAGTGCTTGTGAAATGTCTGACGCGACTCATGATCAGCTGGAGAGTCATGCTCTTCTCGCTAGCTAAGAGACAGGCAGATTTCTTACCTAGTCTAGTCTTTCAATTCCTCACCTGGTAAGTGGCTCCCTGGGAAGGAATCAGCAGGCTGACATGTGTGAAAACATGAGGCTGTGGGGCTGGCAATGCCCTCTGAAAGCCTTGCCTTCCTAAGTCTGGGTCATCACCCTGGAGGTGGATGCATCTGGGAATCAAATCCCCCCAGCTTTCCTTCTGATGAAAATATTCTCCTTTTATCCTAGGACCTTCAAATCCAAGGACAATGTGTGACCAACCAAAATGCAACCAGTGCTGCCCATCAAAACCACCGACCTGCCCACAGCCCCCACCTTGCTGCCCACAGAAACCCCCATGCTGCCCACAGAAATCCCCGTGCTGCCCGCAAAAACCATGGTGCCCCTCAAAACCTCCATGCTGCATTCAGGCCCAGTGTGGCTGTGGAAAGGCCAAGCCTGGGGGCGCTTGCCTTAGGAAAGAGTCTGAACCCCTGACACTGCCATCCGAGGAGAAGGCCTCTCACACCCAGCAGCCCCCTGGAAGTCCACAAAGCAGAACCAGCCCAGGCTCGGAGGCGCAGAAGAAACCGAACAAGTAGATTGTTCCTGGAGTTGTGCCTACCTCCTTGTAGAGTCGAGGACAACTGAAGGTCAGGCTAGACTTACATATGGAAAAGTTGTTGTCTTAATGACCACCAGTGCCAGCCAACTAGAGGGCCCCTACTTCTCTTCATAGTCTCCTACTCTATAAGCTCCCAGCTGGAAATGGAAGATTGAAAAGCCTGGATCCATCTTTCCTAGTGATCCTGACATTCAGATAGCCAGAAATAAAAGAGCAATGAAAAGAACATTGCCTCCCTTTATTTATTTCGTTACTGTGAAGCTGTCTCATCAGTCTGGTATAAAGTCTAAGAAAGTATCCTGAGCTTGTTCTGAAAACCCATGGGACCAGAAAACCAGCATCCTGGGGGACAGGGCCTCTGCTCAGCAGGAGTTAGGGTGATTTGCTCGTCTTGGGTTTAAAATTAAAAATTCTGCATTCCAAGAACCGCTTCAGTCCCAGACAAAGAGCAGTGGTCAGTCCTGCACGAATCCCATGCAACTCCAGACGGGGCAGGAGCACACAAGGCCCTTGAGGTGACCGTCCCCACCTCCCAGAGACTTCAGCCAGAGGTAGGACTCAGCCAACTGTGGGCTGACAGGAGAGACAGCTCTGACATACAAAATTCTCCCTATTTTGATCCATTTGTGGGAGAAAATTCTTAAACAGGAAGGACGTTGTAAGACCACAAAGATTGTACTGGCATTACTTAGCTCTGCTTTCCAGGAGGGCAGAGATTTCTCCAAAAGCTTTGACACAGTGAAGGCTCAGATTTCGAACTCTAAGCTGATGCCTATGAAGCCTGGGCAATGGGCCACTCTGTCTGTATTCCTGGGGTGAGCTGTCTGATCGTTTTCAACCTTGGGAAAGGCAAAGCCCCGTTTCTTGGGTGTAGACTTCCAGGAGAAGAGGGCAGGCACTAGGAGTCTCCCAGCTGGCTGGCCAGACTTGCAGGTCAGAGACTGCATCAGAGGAACGCCTTTCACCTGCCTCTCCCCCATGGGGGTCAGGCCCCAACCCCTTGGTGGGAGGAGAGGCTGCAGGGCTATGGGGACCGCGGGCGTATGTGCCCATTGCCTAGATGCCAACTTTCATTCCAAGTCCCAGATCCCACTCCGCCACATCAGGCAGGTTCCAGGCTGGGGCTCTCTGAGGGTCCACCCCGTGGGAGAGGAGCTCTTCCTGGGAGGCCTCAGTCTCTCCTCTGCTCCTCCCAGCCCAAACCATTGCCTGGCTCTTCTCAGTCAGTTAAATTATTTTAAGATGCAAACATGTTGCATGTTTCATGTTGTTCATTCGTTTTTATTGATGAGTAGCAAATACCCGCATTGTTTGTGTATACCAAATTTTATTTATCCAGTGATGGACATTTGGGTCATTTCCAGTGTTTGGCTATTACAAATAAAGCTGCCATGAACACTCATGGAAATAATGTGTATATGGGCACGAGCTTTCATTTCCTTTGAGTGAGGCGTTAAGAGAAAATGACTTATATACAGGTGCATGTTTTCCTTTTTAAGAAATGGTCCAACTTTTCAAACTTAGTTGAGACGTTTTGCGTTCATCTAAAAAGTGTGTGGGAATTCTGGTTGTGTACCTCCTCACCATATTTTTTTATGTTCCATTTTTTAAGTTGTGGAAAACAGATAAAGGGCAATTACTCACCTCTTTGGGCCCAGGCCTCTCTCTGTACCTGAGAAACAATGTTTGGGGGACATTTAGACTCAAACCACTGAATGTTGAGGATTCTTTGTCACTAAACGATTTATACATATTTGCCCCAAAGTGTACTTGGTTTTCCATTTCCTGAAGTTTTTTAAAAAAGGAATTCTTAACTTTGATAAAATCCAATTGAGCAATTGTTTTCTTTTCTGAATCTTTTTATATCATATTGAAGAAATATTTGCCTAACTCTAAGGCAAAAAGACTTTCTTTTGTGTTTTCTCCTGAAGGTTAATTTTTGTGCGTGGTAGAAGGTGGACAAGGGTTTATTGTTTGTTTGTTTTGGAGGGAGGGAAGCATACAGATATCCAGCACTGTCTGTTGAAATCTATCCTTTCTCTGCTGAACCGCTTTTGCATTTTCCCCAAGAATAACTGGTCATGTTTGCTTGTGTTTACCTCTCCTAAACTGATCCATTTGCCTCTCCTGACACTTACATCTTATTTATTGTGGCTTTATAGAAAGTATTGAAGTCAGGTAATGTAAATCCTCTTTTTTTTCAAAGTTGCTTTTAGCTATTCTAGGATCTTTGACATTTTATATGAATTTTAGAATACTTTTCAGTTTCTACCAAAAAAAAAAAGCCTGCTTGAATTTTTGACTAGGATTGAATTAAATTTTTTTTGGAGGGAAGAATGGATATCTTTACAATATTGACTCTTTTGATTCATGGAATATTGCTTCATTTATTTAGATCTTTAATCTTTTAAAAATTATATAATTTTAGTAAATGAATCCTGCTCACACTTTTTATAATATTTTCCTTAAAATTTTCATATACTTTAATAATACTGTACTATAAACAATACTTTTAAAATTTTGTTTTTGGTTATTCAGTTAGTATACAGTAATAGTTATTTTATATATTAATCTTATATGCTGCTTATTAATTTTATAGCTTTACATAAATTCTCTACAGATTTCCTAATATAACTAAGTACAGACTTGTTTCTTTTCTTTCAAGTTGGATGTGTCTATGTATTTCTTCTGCCATTTGAGGGTATTCCTTCTCTTCCTATTTAGTAGCTGAGAATTTTTAACAGAAATTGATGTTGGATTTCAAAAAAATGCTTTTTCTGTAAGATATTGCGATAATCACGTTTATTTTTTGTCTATTCATATGACAAATTACATCGATTGATTTTTGAGTGCTAACACAACCTTGCATTCCTGAAAATAAACCCTTTTATAGTAACCTTTTTGCATTTGATTTGGTAAAATTTTGCTACTTGGCTTCTGTGTTAATGAACAATAATGATTTTCTTATTGATAGCTTTCTTTTCTTGTAGTATCTTTGCCTTCTTTTGGTATCAAAGAATGTGGTTCTTTCAAATGAGAAACAGTGCCTTATCTTCAATTTTTCTGGAGGAGTTAGTGGAAAATTGGTATAAATTTTTCCTTAAATGTTTGATAGAATTCAGCAGTGTGATCATTTGGACCTGGAAGTTTCTTTGTGGGAAGAATTTCAATTGAAAATATTATTTCTTTAATTGCTTTCAAGGTTTTCAGAGTATTTCCTTTAGAATGAACATTGCTAATTTTTGTCTTTGAAAGAATGCATCTAGGTTTTTAAATTTATTGGCATAAACTTCTTTCTAATAAGCCCTTATTATTTTTAATATTCTTGGCATCTGTAGTAAAGTTACCTCTTTTGTTCTTGATATTTGCAATTTACCTCCTCCCCTCTTTTCCTGGCAAATGTTTTTATCAATTTGATTGATATTCCCAAAGTGCCACCTTCTTGTTTCATTGATTTTCTATGTTATCTTCAGTTTTCTATTTCATTGATTTCTGCTCTGATCTTTGTTATTTTTTGTTTGCTTTAGATTTAATTTGTTCTTCTTTCTAGTTTCTTAAAGTAGAAGACAAGGACATCATGTTGAAATCTTTCCCTGACTCCTATGGGCGTTTAATATAAACTTTCCTTGAATTACTATTTTAGCTACTCCCAATTTTTTATGATAAATTGTGTTTTTATTTTCCATTTTAAAAGACTTTTTGATTTCTTCTTGATTTATTCTTTGATCCAGAGACTAATTAGTAATGTTTTATTTATTTCCCATATGTTAGGAGATTTTCAAGAGGTCTGTTATTGATTTCTATTATTATTCTTTTATGATCAAATAATTTATTTTGTGTGACTTGAAATCTTTTTAACCAACTGAGACTTGTTTCATGACACAGATAATAACTTTACCATGGTGAATCCTCCATCTTCACTTGAAAGTGTATTTTTTTGTTGGGTGGAGAAATCTACCAATGACAATTAGGTCAATTTGTTTAACACAATGATTCAACTCTTCTGTATCTGTACATATTTTCTGGCCACTTGTTTTACTAAGTATTATGTGAGTAGCACTGAACATAACTGTGAATTCTATTATTCCTTGCAATTCTAACAATTTTTGCTTCATATATTTTAAAGCTCTCTTACTGCAAGCAACTCGTTTAAGATTTACTGCGTTCTCTTTATGAATTACCTCTTTGTCAGTACAAAATAATATTCTTTATCCCTGGTGACAGTCTTAGCTATAAAACATATTTTGAAGTCAATTTAGCCGCTTCAGCTTTCTTTTGATTAGTATAAGTAAGAAATTCCATTTTCCATCATTTTACTTTTAACCTATTATATCTTTATATTTAAAGGCAATATATATTTGGATATTTTTATTAAATTTGGTGATTTCTGACTTGTAATTACAGTATTTAGATCAGTACTTTCAATGTGATTATTTATATGGTTGAGTTTAAATCTATCATCTTGTAATTTGCTTTCTAAGTCTCACCCATTTTCTGTTTTCTTTTGCCTTTTCTCTTGTTTTGGGTTGAGTCATTGTATAATCCGGTATCATCTCCTTTAGTAATTTATTCACAATAATTCTCATGGTAACTTTAAATTAATTGTGTCTTTAATTTAGTGTAGTATCGTTCATGTTATACCACTTCACTTATAGTATAAGTCCCTATAAATAAAAATATAACTTATTTTTCTCCTTCTGAACTTTACTTTTCCTCTATATATGTCAAAAACCTCATAATACAGTGCTCTCAGTTTTGCTTTAAATAATCATTTCTTGACGGGTCCCTTCACGTCTCCTGATCATTTAACCCTGTATTGATGCAAGGATGGGTCTCTGCGGCCCTTCGCCTTTCTGTCATTATTTATTCTCTTAATAATTTCATCCTGCCTCTTGACTTCAGCCATCAGTTATATGCTGATGATTTTCAAATACATATCTATAGCATGAACTTTTCTCTGAATGCAAGATTAATACCTCTAATTGCCTTCTTGATAACTCTGCTTGGCTTTTAAGGGCATCTCGGACTTAGCATGACCCAGAGTCACTGCCGAGTGAGCTCTCCCCCAGAACCCAGCCCTCCCTCTTCCCGTGGTTTTCCTCATCTCTGCTAATGGCAGGTCCGTCCTTATTTATGATCATTCAAGCCAAAAATATCGAGTTATTGTTTATTCCCTAGGTGCACCTTATATCTAATCTGTTAGTGAATCTTATTGGGTCCACTGTCAAAAATTATCTATGATCTGACCACTTCTCCCTACCTCTGTGGCTGCCACCTTCGTTCCAAGCCACTGCTAAATTCCTACAGCCGCCTTTTGAAGTTCTACTGGCTTCCATTCTGGCCAGAAAGATCCTTTCAAGATTGAGTCAGGGGATGTCATGGCTTTGGGTCTCTTGTCTCATACGCTGAAAACCAGAGTAGCTTCATGATTTCCCCCCACTGACCACTTCCCCTCACTCCTCCAACCTTGTCTCCTACACATCCCTAGCTATCCCAGCCTCCTTGCTGATCTCAGAACATTCCCGTCTCAGGTCATTAGCCCTGCTGTCCCCTCTCCCTGCCTGCCCCCTCTCCTCACGCTGACCTCCTTGTTTTCTTCAGGTTCCTTCTGTGAGGCCTTCCCGGGCTATCATGTTTTGCGCCCCACAATCCTCTTCTTATCATATGCTTTCACATGGGATTTCTTAACACTTGACGTACTTTATATTTCAGGTATGTTTATTTTGTTACTGGTTACCCCCCACACTGGAACAGAAAACTTACAAAAGCAGAGATTTATTCCTGTTTTTTCAGTGCTCTACCCTGGGGCCAAGAACATAAGCACAGAGGCAGAAGGTCAGAAAGGCATTGCGATTGCGGTGGGAGGAGTGAGTGCACAGGCACAGCGGACAGTGCAGGCAAAAGCAGCAGACTCGGGCCTGGGCCAGGTCTGTGAACCCGGCCCGGGTGGCCCCTCTGAGGCTCCGCGTCATCCTTTGTAAAGTGAGGGTTGAACTCAGGACCTTGCAGCACCCCCAGTTCTAGCGTTCTCCAACTTGAGCACTGCCTGTGATGTGGATGTGGTTTGGGGTGACCGGCCCTGAGGTTCCCAGAAGAGAGCTGGAGAGAGAGAGGGAGGGAGAGGCGGGAGCTGAGCAAGCAAGCACCTGCCTGAGTGGGAGCCTGGGCTCAGGCTCGCTGCTCTCTCTCCCTGTCCTGCCCCCCTTTCCCTAGCGGGCTTTCTAGTGAAATCTAAGTGGTTGGAAAATAACTTCAGCTGCTCCAGCAGTTTTGTTTTTTTTTTTACCGGAGATCGAACTCAGGTCCTTGAGCTTGCTAGGCAGGCGGCGAAACCACTGAGCTAAATCCCCGGCATGCTCCAGCAGTTTTCAGCTTGCCCATCTTCTGGCTTGCAGCCCTTCTGCTCATGCCAGGCCCCTGCAGGCTATGGCACTCCGCCCACAGATATCCCTGCCTCAGGAGGGAGAGAGCGGCCTGGAGCAGACTCGGAATCGGACACCCTTGACAGCTGCGGAAACACTGGCCAGGGGCCACACGACTCCGAGCTTAGGCTCCTCTTCTGTAACGTGGGAAGGAATAAATGAGACAGTGAATGAGTGGGATGGATATCACAGGGTCTAATAATGCTCACTTCTTTTTTGTTTTTTGGGGCTTCTGGGGGGAGTTGAAACAGGGTCTCTCACTATGTAGCCCAGGCTGGCCAAGAACTGGCAGTGATCATCCTGCCTCAGCCTCCAGACTGCTGGGAAGCCAGGCCACCGCGCCTGGCAGGTTTGCTTACATTCCCCGGGGAGATTCCCTGCCCGGGCTGGGTGCCTTGTTCACACCCGTGTCCATGTGAGGTCTATTTAGAGCACTCACTGGGCACTGCGTTGACCTGGCCCCTTCTTTCAGCTTCTGCACTGTCTTTTCCTCAGACCAGGAGCCCCTGAGAGCAGAAGCAGGGCCCGCTCTGAACCTGGACCTTCTGGAAGCCAGGGCCTGGGTATCCCTGTCAGAGAGAGAGGCTAGGCTGGGACCCTCCCCAGCAACCTGACCCACACTGGCCTCCCTGAGGCCTGTGCTGGCTCTGATGCTTTGCACTGTGACCTGGATGGATGAGGGCTGCGTCAGGGGGTGGGGAGGACTGGAAGGAATAGGCACTTCTCCCCACTCTGCATTAGACCAGCTCATTTGGAGGCCGGAAGCAGTCAGACTGTTGCTTCACGACAAATAGGCCGCAAGGACAGTGACAGGAGGTTAGAAAGGAGCCTCCTTTGGGCCAGGTCACAGGGGGCTCATCAGGATCCAGGTGAGGGAGGGAAATGCAGGCAACTGACTTGTTGGCAGAAACATCTCCTGCAGGACCAATATTTTCCCCAAACCTCCTCACCATACGAGTGTGTGTGCATCTAAGTGGCTCCACACCCATGTCCGGGGCAATTTCAAGAGGAACTTTACCTCCCAGGAGGCAGCTGATGCAGGATGAGGTGGTGGCCACATCTCCCTTGTTAGCAGGGTAGGGACAGGGGGTGGGAGCCATGCACTTGGAGCGCGGCCCCGGGCCCAGGAATCTCAGAGCTTCCACTTGCTCATCTGATACGCCAAAAGGTTTCTGGGGCAGGCCGCATAGCTGGGCTTGGTCCCTCGGCTCCGCTTTTATTTTGTGACTGCCCCTTCTCTCCCTTCTGAAGTCAGTCCCCTGCCTGCTTCCCCTGCGCTCAAAGGCCCTGCCACTCTTTCTATCTGCCCTGCCACACTGCGCGCCCCTGACCCTGCCTTTCCATCCTTGTGCAGCCCAGGAAAGTCTTCTTCCACTTGGTTTTGACCGGTCTCTCCTGTTCTTCGTGATTGGGAGAACCCTTTCCAACTGTCTCCGACTTGGTGTCCTGGAGCTCTGTGTCCACTCCTCATTCTATCACCTGGATGCCTTTTCCATATCCAATTGTACCCCAAACTGCCATCTCTCACCTGACGCCCAGGACCCCAGGGCCCTCCATGTCCCATCATGCTCTAGGAGTGCAAACCAATTTCAATCTCTCTGTGAGGCTGCCATGAGGGCATGCAACCAGTCCACACGGGGCCTCTGTAGCGGGAGCAGCCAATGCGGGGGGCGGGGAGGGGGGGCAGTGACCTGGCTTCTACCCACCTCTGCTTCCACGCACTGTACGACTCTGGGCCTTACGGTTTTTCACTGGCAAAATGAAACCAGCTGGTACTCTTTGTAGATATTGCACCTTTCTTTTCTTTAGGGAGATGCCATACTATATCCCCTTAGCCAACATTTGCCATGACTCACAACAAAAAAGAACCCAGTGTCCTGAGTGGAAACTACGGGCTAAGGCCAGACGCCGCCTCGTCATATACTCATATGAACCCAAGGAAGCATTTTTAGCTCGCTCACTGTAGGGGACAGGGGAAGGGGACGTTACCAGAACCTCTGCAGTGAGTCCTGGTCTCCTGCGAGCCACGGCAGCACACGGCGAATTACAGGAAAGGTAGAAAAATGAGACTGAGAAGAAGCTGAGCTTCGGGTCTGATCAGTGCTGCTCTGGGCAGCAAAGACAAAGCCCCCAGCTTACCACACCTTTTATTCAGTACATCGGGAGAAACAAATGTAACAAATGACTTGCAGAGCGTTCAATAGTTCACATTGGGACAAACAAGGTGTAACGGAAGGCTTGCAGAGAGTTCAGTACATCTCCGGCAAACAAGATGTTAATCAGTCCAAGAACAATGAGGAACTGAGCAGGTGTTTGTTCTCCCAGGATGTTTCTTGTCCTGGAGAATCACAGCATCACTGGATCACTGAAGTCTCAGTTGTGACCAGAGGCCAAACTGGAGTTATTCTGTAGCTGCCCTAGAATTATGTAGCATTGCTCCCAACAGCTCACTCTCTTTTTTTTTTTTAACAAAGAAACTGATGATCATAGAGGTGAAATGTCCAAGCAGTAAAATGCGAAAGTGTGACTCAAACTCAGGCACACCTGACCCCAGAGCCAGGGCCCATCCCGAACAGTCATCCTCCTGTAGACTGGATTGGGCTGAAGCAAAGGCCAAAATGTGACAGAGTATGGATCTCTACTCCCAGGGCAGTAAGGCTCATTCTAAGGGATTTTTGGCTGAACAAGAGAAACAACTGGTGCTTTCTCCAGAAAACCCAGAGCTAATCGTGTTAGGTAAATGACTGACTCACAGGGTTGGAGATGTCTTTGAAGTCATGTACTGCAACCCATCACCACCATCAGATGTGTGAACACCTGGTGAAGCAGGTGAGGGGGAAGAGAGCCTGGACTAGAGGTCAGGACTCCAGGGTTTCAGCCCAGCTCTGTAGCACATTCACTGGAGGCTCTGCGTAACTCACAACCTCCCTCCAGACTTTAATCCCTACTTGTAGAAGAGGGGACAAAACCCAGCAGGTGGGACTGGGCTCTGGACTATTTAAAGCCAGGGACTGTGTTTTATATTCATCACTTTATCTCTCTCGAGTGCCTTGCACATAGTAGGTGGTCAATAAATAAATGTTGGTTGAATGAATGCACCAACTATATTAACAACTTTAAATCATGATTTGCTTTTTGGCAAGGATGTTACTTCTTTTTTTTTTAATTGAAAATTCACTTAAAATAAAAACCATTTTAAAATGAATAATTCAGTAACATTTAGTACATTCACATATTATACAACCACCAGCCCTATCTAACTTCATAACATTTTCACCTCCCCAAAGTGAAGCAGTTGGTCTCCTTTCCACTGATTCTGGCAAACTCCAATCTGCTTCTTGTTTTTATTAATTTACATATTAAAGTTGTCATCAATTGTTTTTGTGGTGCTGGAGATCAAACCCAGGACTTTGTGAATACTAGCTAAGCACTGTACCACTGAGCTGCTACACCCCCAGCCCTCAATTATTATTTTTAATAATTAGGTAGACAGAGAATCTGTCATGTTCATCGCACAGCATGCAACATTTCCTATGCATTCTCTAAGAAGCTCTCCATCTCAGAGATTGTTGTCTTCTTGTTCAGAGAATCAATTACGAAGAATGTGATTTCTTCAATAATGAGCCCAAGGTGAGGGCTTTCCCTTTACCTGAAGAATGGTGTACTATCTTCCTTTTCTGTCCTCTTAAAATCATTTTTTGCTGTTGCTCCTCTTGCTGCTGTCAAGAATAAAACTGTGACTCTCCTCTCATAGCTTCTGGATCCAAGAGAAAGGGCCAGCCCTGGAGATGGGAAGTGAGAACCAGTAGTCCAATAGGCCAAGGAGGAGAATGCAGAGGAAGATGTAAGAGAAGCAAGCAGACCAGATCATACAGGTCCACGCAGCAGCCCAGAGAGGAATAATTACTTCTTTGGGCTCATTCTTGGCTCCTTGCCTTATTCTGTCCTGAGCAGCAGATGTCCTGAGCAGGTACACGAGGAGCTCACTTTGGGCTCAGGTGGCAATGGAGGAGGACAAGGAGGATTTGAGGCATGTTGGGAGGCAAAAGTGCTGGCTGCAGATTGAGGGATGACATTGCAGATGATGTCTTGGGGAGAGGAGGCAGCCCACGGGGAAGGAGAGGAAGTTAAGAGCCTCCAAGTGTCAGGACACTGCCACATCACTGAAGAGACCAGGCATGGCGACCCAAGATGGAAACATGAGGTTTCCTGGCCCACATCACCTTCTATACCATCTGCCAGTCACCCCATTGTGGCAACTTGCTAAGAGCTCTTCTTAACATCTCTCCCCCCAGGGCAGTGAATTGTCTTGATCAATCCCTTCTGCCTCCCATGAGTAATGGTCAGTGCAAATAGGTTGCTTCAGGAGAGAGAGGGAGATGGAAAGGGAGGGGGGGACGGGAAGGGGAGGGGAGAGGGAGAGGAAGGGAGGAGAGAGAAAGAGAGGCGGGGGGCATTTTCTGCCTCTGGAAGAGACATAGCCAGGGCCCCCTGGGGATGGGGTAGAGTTAGGTAAGGCTTCTCCATGTGTCGTAGATGTGCGCTCACTCTCGTTATGCTGGGTGGGAGCTCGGCAGTTACTTGGACCCAAATAGTGTGGCCCATAATGTCATCCATGAAGCACTGAAAGAATCTGCCCCCATGCATGCATTCCCAGGATTTCCCTAAATAAGGCAACCCAAGGGCACAGCATGGGCCCTGTAAGCCCTAAAAGGCTGGAGCTTCACACACACATGCGCACACACACACACCTGGCCTTGCTTGTTGGTCAAATGCTCTCACACCATCTTCTCAAAGCTCTCATTATGGTATGAGTCAGAGGGCGGAGGAAGATCAGGCAGATACTGAGCCTCTGGAAAGCCACAAGACCCATGTGACTTCTTGAGCAAGGGTTGCTGCTCTGGCCCTAATGATCACAGGCTGGGGAGAGGGGGAGGCAGCTTCTTCCCCTGTGAGGTCAGCTGCAGAGCACAAGGCAATCCATGTCCATATGAAAACGCTCAGTCAGGTCTCATGGAGGGATAGAGGGGACTTTGTCTGCCCCAGCAAATGGCACAGCCTGGGCCCTCTGAGGGGAGACAACGTGAGAGCCCTGGGTGGGGACCAAGGAATAGAGAGGGTACGAAGAGAGCTTAGCTTTCCAGGGACCAGAAAACCTTTGTGAGTCTCCCATCTGTCTTCCCGAACTGAGCCCCAGGAGCATGGCAAAGTTAGTACTGTAAACAGACCAGCTTGGCATACGGGGGGGGTGCCTATGGGGATAACCAGGGAGTTAGGATACTTCTCAAAATGAGCTCCAGAAATAAGTATTCTCTTCACATCACTCTAACATAGCTCTTGGATCAGTTGTAAGAAAGAGAGCTTAAATAAATGACACCCATAAAATAAGCTGCCAAGCATTAAAAAGACAGACAAGTTACAATTCAATTTTATTTTCACACACAAATACACATTAACACTAAAATCTTAGCCGTCATCTTCAGGCAATGAGATGTACTGGCCATTCATTCCTTCAACTAATACAGATAGAGCACCTCTGTATTCAGTGGGTTTTGATAGGTTTTAGGAACATAGTAGAAAACATACCAGGTATAGCCCTGTCTTTACATCGCTCATTTCCCAGGGGGCGAGACAGATAATAAACAAGAGAACAACACATAAAATAACTCCAGAGTTCTATTAGTGAAGCAAATCAGAAGAGAACCCTTTAACTAGGACAATCTGAGAAGGGGCTCAGGCAGACCCTAACATTCAAAGGCCTGTCGGAGCCAGGTCCTTGGGGAGGACCCTACTGGCAGGAGGCAAGCAGGTGCCTGGCCCTGTGGTAGAACTGTGGATTTGTCCTCAGAACTGAAGACTCATTGAAGTAGGAGACACCTACCAAGAAGAGAATGGCATGCACGGGGCCCAGCAAAAAGAGGAGTCAGGTATCCTGGGGCCTTTCAGAACCTGCCTGTGAATGTGGACTTTGTTCTGTCAGCATCATGGGCGGACATGGTCACCACTTGGAAAGATTTCTTAAGCTATTTTTAAAGAATAGTTTGGGGAAGGCAATAGATAATTTGGTTCTGATCATTACACTTATATACTCGTCCAAAAATCATTATGGAAAGTGTTTTATTATATAAAGAAATACTCACCTTTATATATTATCACCACACAATTCTGTTTGTATATAGTGGAACAGGCTTTGGAGTTTTTATGAGCAATGCCTTTTTGGGGAACTTCTGTAAACACAGCCTTGAGGGACTGGGCACCCCTGGGATGTAGGAGGAGATGAGGCAGAAACCTTCTGCTTGCTCCTAGATGGTCTAAATCCAAACCTTCCTCAAGGTAGAGTTTATTTTCCCCAAAGAATAGTTATGTTCTGCGAGAGAATGGGCTTTTGGCATAGGAGTGTCCCATCTCTTCGGGAAGGATAATTCTTTCCATCTTCATACAACAGACCATGGCCCAGATATCCCAGGAAATACTGAACTTCCTATCTCTTAACCTTGAAAGTGAAGTTCTGAGTCTAAAAATGAAAATAAAGCCATTTTACAGGTAGCTACATTGGGATTCAGAGAAGTTTGGCTGAAGTCACGAAACAGTGGGCTGTCTTCCTCACCTCTCTCACCTCTTTGTGCCCTGGTCACAGGGAATCACAAGAGCAGCTGAGCTCTCAGAATCCTCTGGCTGACAGGAGCTGGGAAAAAGAGCCCCTGAGGGCCTCCCTGCTCCCATCCACCACAATGAGTCAGAGGGGCCTGACCAGCTGTAGTGTCAGAACCAGTTCTTCGCCTCCGACCTGAGCAGGATGCTAGGCGGGAAGCAGTATAAAGGTGCGAGCTCGCACTCCACTGGAACCCTCTGCCTCTGTCTCTACCGTGAGCTTGGTACGTTTCAGCTGAAGGGACTGGGGTTGGGACAGGACACTTCCTACAGGCCGGAATGTGCCCGGGGGTGGCCAGGCTGGGCGGGTGGGTATTGTTCTTGGGCTGGATTCAGCTGGATTATCTTTCCTTCTGGGGATACGTGGAAAACCAGGAATACCAAAGTCTTCTCAGGTATCTCTTTTCTTGGGGCCATATTTTGGGATTCCTGTGCGCCCGAGAGACGTCAGGCAGAGCGGGAGGGAGGAGAAATCAAGCTGCCTCTTCACTCTCTGACTTGGACTGACCATGATTTCGTTTTTTTATGGTATAAGTGGGTTCGGAAAGATGCTTGTAAAGTTTGGTTGTGCTATGTGAAGTGGGGAGTATGTAACAGGGAGGATTTTTAAGTGGGGAAGCTGAAGCAGAACAGGGGCAAGAGCACCCAGCTTAGAAGTACAAGTCTTATTTCAAGTTCCAGCTCCCGGCAGCCCGGCAGCTCCCCTTGCTTTCTACCCAAGCTCTGGAGCTGCAGCTGAAGTTCAGAAGGTGGGGAGAGGAAGGCGCTCTGGGGTTGATAGGCCAACCTACTAATTTCACAGAGAAGAAATCCGAGGCCTGGAAGGGCTGCATGACTTGCCCAGAAACACAAAGCGTTTCAGTGGGAGACTTAAGATCCAGAATATGTCAGCTGACTCCTGTTCACACCTGATGCCATGTCCTCTCACTTCCCCTGCAGCACAGGCTATTGGTTTTCTGGGACTCAGGGCCTCTGGTCTTATTTCTTCCTGATCACTTTTAGTGAGTGGAGATCAGGAATTAGGGCATAGACAAGGACCAGACAAGAGCAGATTAAATGGCACCAGGACACCCTTGCAGAACAGCTATGGGAGAGATCTTTTTGGTGGCTCTTGCCTGGGAACAGGGGGGCTCCCAGGAGGGCCTTTCTCTGTCCCTCCTCATGCCCTCTCTTCACTCCACTGCTTCTGCTGAGAAACCAGGTATTGCTGCAGACTCCAGGGGTTCATTTACTTCATTTGCCTTCAGCTTCTGACCCTCCTGCTTTTAATGCTGACCCACAGCAGCTACTAAGATGTCCCAGCAACACACACCACTAGTGTCTGCACCTGCTGCTGTCAATCAGGAGTTCTTCAAGACTATTTCTCCTCCAGCCTGCACCCAGCAGGAGCAAATGAAGCAGCCAGCTGCACTGCATGGCCCGTGCCAGAAGGGGCCCTCTGAGCTCCCAGTGAGGGGTCACCACAAACCTGAGGAGAAACTCGGAAGCCCTGTGAAGGGGCTGTCTGAGCAGGAGTGTGAGCCTCAGCAACAAGAGCCAGAGCTGCACCTGGGACAGCAGCAGCAGGAGCCTCAGGAGGAAGAGCTGTATCTGAGACAGCAGCAGCACCCACAGAAGCCACCAGAGCCTGAGCTGCACCTAGGAAAGCAGCAGGAGCCACAGGAGCCAGAGCAGCCCCCAGAGCAGCAGGAGAAGCCCCAAGAACCAGAGCTGCACCTGGGAAAGCAGCAGAAGCCACAGGAGCCAGAGCAGCCCCCAGAGCAGCAGGAGAAGCCCCAAGAACCAGAGCTGCACCCAAGACAGCAGGAGAAGCCCCACGAGCCCCCAAAGCAGGATCTACACCTGGGACAGCAGCAGCAACAGAAGCCACAGGAACCAGAGCTGCACCTGGGACAGCAGCAGAAGCATCAGGAAGAGCATGAAGAAAATCAGGAAGCAGAAAACCTGGAGCAGCAGCCCAAGCAAGAGAAAGTACAAAGGGAAGAGCAGCTGAAGGAGCAGATGGCACAAGAGAAGGGGCTCTTGGACCAGCAACTGGATGAAGAGCTAGTACAGAGAGATGAAAAACTGAGAAAGAATGAGCAGCTTCTGGAGCACCTGGAGCAGCCTGTGCCTGCCTCAGCCCTTGAGCAGACCCAAGAGGCTGAGCCAACGACAGTGGGTAGTCTTGCTCCCCACCAGGAAACAGCAGTAGAAGCAAGAGATGCAGTGACCACCCAAAATTAAGTAACAAACCTAGTATCCCTCAGACCATCCCACACAAGGAAAGACAGAGTTGCTGGCCCAACTTTCCCCTGGATGTCTCCCTCATCTCTGAAGCTGCCTGACCCAGGCCCTCTGTGTGTCTCTCTGATGGTGCCAGGAAAGAGGAGGTTATGGCCCAACACCCACCCCAAAGGAGCCCAGCCCCAATCCTAGGTGATCAGAGCCTCTGCCTGAGGCTATTGTTACTATAGCAACTCTGGCTTCACCCCAGTATGATGGCTGAATCTGTATACATACAATAATACATAATAAATCCTAGAAATCCTGGGATCCTGTTCTTTGGTTCTCCTCTGTCTCTCAGGGTAATAGCTACAGCTGACTTTATTGGTTAATTCCCCAAGGAGGATAAACATCTTGACTTTTATTTTTACTCCCCAAATCAGTCAATATATGCAATGGCTTCTAAAAAAGAGACCAAATATAAACAAAAACAAAAATAAATTCACACATGCACCTGAAAGTAACACTTGCAAGCCATGAAGAAAGGAAAGGTTATTCTGGTCAGGGGTATATCCATCTCGATCTGACACTGTCTTATACATCCCATATAGATCCCAATCCCAGCCCATAGCAGAGGCCAGACCCACACTTCACATCATAATTCAACTCCTCACATTGTGTGTGGGGGGCACTTGGGAGGATGCCAGGGAGCTTTGAGGCCTTTGAAATCATTCCCATGGTCTCCTTTCAGAGGTTTCTTTATAAATTGTTTCCATGAGTTTTCAGTCTTACTTAGCTGAAGAAGACTTTAGAAAAGCAACAGAAGCAGAATTGGGCAAAGTGAGGAGAGGAGACACTCCAGGACTGGTCTGGGTTGGGAAATTGACAACATTATTAAGGGAAGTAAATGTTGGGCAAACAAGGACTATAGAAACCAAAAAATGCTGAGCAGGCTGCAGAAATAGAGATGTACAGATTGGGAGTGATTGCAGCTATTCCCCTCCTTCTGTACACTGGCTCCTTGATATTTCCACAGCTTCAGCTGCCACCAGTCACATCCAGATTTAGAGTGCTCTCCTTCCCGGGATAAGCATTGTCTTTAACTCTTCAAATTGTTTGCCTTTAAACCATCTAGCAATCTAGCCATATCATCTTGGGTAGGTGTTCTCAATTTACTCAAAGCTATTTTACCACAGGCAGGAAGGTATATCAGGGACACACCTATTAAAGTGTCCATAGACACTCAAATTTAACAGGTCTGAATGGCATTTAGAATTCCTTGCTACTCACCCAACCCCAAGCAACACACACTACAATGTTCTCTTCTGAGTAATGATACCAGGATCAATTCCATGCTTCCCTTATCAATACCTCCTAACCTCAGGCTGAGATCATTTCTCCCCTGAACTATTGCAATAGGCTTCAAGCTGGTCTCTGTTGCTCTCCCTGTGGTCCACCCACACACACCCTGTGGTCTACCCACCACAAGGTGTTCTTAAAATTCCTATTGAGCTACATCACTCCTTGGGTTATCCCTCATCAGTGGTTCTCATTACTTAGATCATGAGAAAGTAGGCTCAATCCTAACAGCAAGGTTAGGTAGTACTGGGTCAGGAAGACAGAGGGAGAAATAATCAGAAGTACCCAGAGTGTCTACAAACTCTGTTTAAAGACTTAGGCAGTTGTTGTTTTAATGGATTCTACTTTTTAGAATAGTTTTGAAGTTCTAGAAAAGTTGAGAAGATAGTACAGAGAACTCCCATACACTACATGCCCAGTTTCCCCTATCGTTAGCATCGAACAATAGCATGACACCTTTGTTATAACTAACAAAACAATGTTGACATGTTATTAGCTAAAGTTCATGGTTTGTTCAAAACTCTTTAGTTTTTACCTAATGTCCCTATGCTATCTCACTTAGATGTCACATTGTGCTTAGTTGTCTTTTCTTCTGAAGCTTCTTGACTGGCCTTTTGAAGTTTAGTTGTTTTTGATGACCTGGACATTTTTGAAGGGCACCAGTTTAAAATTTTGCAGGATATCCCTCAACTAGTTTTTCTGATTTTTTTTTTTCAAAGTCAGACTAGGGTATTGGTTTTTAGGAAGAGGAGTAAAGTGCCATTTTCATCATGTCTTGTAAAATATATGCAGCACAATCAATTGTGACTTACCACAGTTGATAACCTTGACCACTTGGCTGAGGAGTGTGTGTCAGGTTTCTCCATGATAATGTTCCTCTCCTTAATACCCTATCCTTTTCTATACTGTATCAGAAAGGAAGTCATTACCCAAAGCTCACAAATAAAAATGAGGACCAGAGCTCCCCAACATTGACAGTAGAGTATCAACATAAACTTGGAATATTCCTCCATTTTCATTTTTATTATTTGTATTATTATTATTATTATTTACAGTACTGGTGAACGAACTCAGGACCTTCACCTTAAGCTATATCCATCATTATCTCCTTTTAAATTTTTAAATTTTGAGACAAGGTCTTGCTAAATTTCCCAGGCTGGACTTGCCTTACCCTCACTGAGTGCTGGGATTACAGGTCTGTGCCACGATCTCTTTGTTTATTCATTTAATCATATTTTAAAATCAGAGTGAACTCATGGATATTCATTTTGTACTTAGGACTAGAACTCAACAATACTTTATTTAGTTTGCTGCTTAAATTATTCCACTTTGGGCCATTGAGAGCTCATTCTGTTGGTTTCCATGTGCTTTGGGATATTTGCACCAGTATTAATTTTATTTTTAATTTTTGTGTTTTCTTTTCTATTTTGTTTTATTCTTGTTTATTTGTTTTGAGCATTTATTTTATTTCTGGCACTGCAAGATGCTCCAGGATAATCTTATAAATTTCCTGCCCCAGTCATAGAACCAAAAATTCTTCAAAGATTTCTGATTCATTATATTAGAGAATGTATTAGAAAGCAAGAGCTAGGTCTGGGTGTAGTCATTACTATTGAAGTATCATTTCTTTTAGGCCCTCTAAACTGGAAAAGAAAATATGTATGTGTATTAACCTGTGTGTGTGTGTGTGTGTGTGTGTGTGTGTGTGTCTATATTAAGCTAAACAGTGAGTTTATACAAATGTCTCTAAATGTAATCCAAGTTTACTTAGGTTTTCCTCCCATGTTATCCTGCAGAAATTTTAGTTTTGAATTTTACAATAAGTTTTATTATGTATTTTGTATTTGTTTTTGTAAAAGATGTAAAGTTTGGACCTCAATTCATTTTTCAAAAATATGGATAGCCAATTGTTCCAACACTGTTTGCCTAAAAGACTATCCTTTCTCCACTGAAAGTCCTTTGCTCCTTTGTCGAAGATTATTGACTATATTTGTGTGGGTCTGTTTCTACATTTTCTATTCTGTCACATTGAAATGTATGTTTACCCTTTTACCACTATCAAGTAATTTTGTTACTATGCTTTACAGTAAATCTAAAATTGTGAGGTAGGCATGTTGGCACTCATCTGCAATCCCAACATCTTGGGAGGCTGAGGCACAAAGATTACAAATTCAAGTCCCACCTGGGCAAGTAGTGAGACTATAAACAAACAAACAAATGAACAAATAAGTTATCTGGGGACATAGCTCAATACAGAAGCTCTGGGCTTAATCCCCAGTACCTCAAATAAGTAAGTAAATAAATAAATGAACTAAAATTGGGTAATATTAATCCTCTGTATAACTTTGTTATTCCTCTTCAGTCTTACGTTTATTTTGACCCTTGCTTTTTCAATATAGACCTTTAATTACAGTGTTGATAACCACAAAATAGCTTGCTGAGATTTTGTTTGGGATTTCATTGAATCCATGCATGAATTTGGGAAAAATTCATATCTTTTTTTTTTTTGGAAAAATTCATATCTTAACAAAATTACGTTTTTGAGTCCATGAACATGGGATATCCCTCCACTTGTTTTGATCTTCCTTGATCTTGTTCATCAAACTGCAATTTTCACAAGTAAATATATAGTACCATTTTGATAGATTTTTATCTATAAATTTCAAGTTTTTTGGTATGTAGCATTTGTGCTTTTAATTTCAAATTCAATTACTCATTGTTGGAAAAGAGGAATACAATTGGGTTCGTATGTTAACTATGTAACGTATAACCTTGCTGCCATTGCTATTCATTTCAAAATTTCTAATGTTGATTCTTTGGAATTTTCTACATAAACAATCATGTCACCTGCAAAAAGTTTTATTTTATTTATTCTTTCACAATCTGTATAGATTTTATTTCAATTTCATATCTGTACTGTTCATTATTTTAAAAGAAAAGTATCCAGTTTGTCTCCATTAATTATAATCTTGACTGTAGGGTTATTGCAGATCTTCTTAGTCTACATGAGAAAATTCTCCTCTATTCTTAGTTTGCTGAACATTTTTACCATCAATGGGTGTTGGGTTTTGTCAAGAATTTTTCTGTATCATTTGATAAGATCATATAATTTTTCCTCTTTAGCAGTTGATGTGATGAATTACATTTTCAGATGTTGAACTATCTTTACATCTAGAATAAATCATACTTGATCATGATGAAAATTATGCTTATATATTGTTCAATTTGATTTGCTAATATTTTGCTGAGAATTTTCCCATCTATGTTCATGAGATATAGCTTTCCTTAAAGTTGTGTTGGCCTCATGAAATGAGTTAGAAAATCTTCCTTCTGTTTCTCTTTTCTGGCAGAGGTAGTAGAAAATCAGAACAATTTCTGATTCTTTTAGATAACATTTAGTTGTGTATTAGCTTTTATCCATGGTTACAGTCCCTATGATTTCATTGGTGCATATAGGCCAGTGGTGGTGAACCTATGACACTCATGCTATTTGTTTTTCTTTTAAGACAAAAGATATTAATGTATGAGTTTTTTTTTTCTAAACTAAAACCATGGTATTCAGGTTTATTGGCAGTGTTGCCATTTTGCAACAAATAAGTGGGTTTTGGGTTGCAGTTTGGGCACTTGTCTCTAAAAGGTTCACCATCATTGATCTAGGCTTTTCACTTGTGAAGTTATTATTTTATATAATTGGATTATATCCTGACACATTTGATTTTTATTTATTATACTTTTTTCTTTCATTTTTTCCTGCCTTCTCAGGTTTTAATGGAGATATTATGATTTTATTTTAACTTCTTCACCTGCATGTCAATTACACTTACTTTAAAAATCAGTGGTTTCCTCAGAATTTAAAATATATGTTTATAACTAATGTGAAAACAATTTTAAATAATACTATACTGCTTTACATGTAGTACATATAGCTTATAACAGCATTTTCAATTGTTCTTTGTGTTCAGTTGTCCATATGTTATATATGTCCAGTACATTATTACTATAATTATTTTAAAGTTATTTCTTAGATCAATTAAGAATAAGATAAACTTGTTATTTTTTTCCACTTAGTCCTTTTTTGATTCTATTTCTTCTTCATGTAAGTCCAAGTTTTCTGACCTATATCACTTTTCTTCATTTTTTTAACATTTCTTTTTCTTTTAGCATATCTTCTTCTTTAATAAATTTCTTGAGGGAAGGAATGCTGGTGATGAATTCCCAGAATTTTGTTTTCCTGAAAAAATATTTATTTTACTTTTGAGTATTAAGAATACTATCAGGAGATAAAAAATTCTAAGGTTTTAACTTGCATTATCTTAAATATTTTATGCATTGTGTTCTTGCTTGCCTGGCTTCTGATGGAAAGTTTGATGTACTTCTTATTCTTGTTTCTGTGTAAGTAAGTTTTTCTTAAAAAACTTCTGAGACATTTTAAAGGATACTCTCTTTGTATTTAGATTTCTCAGTTTGCACAGGATAATCTTGACCCATAATGGAAAGGACATGATGCAGAACTATATTTATCACCACTCATCACATATCCAAACAAGAAAGCGAGGATGATTCCTGGAGTTCCTTGATACTAGTGTCCATTCAGATTATGTATCCAATAGCCCTCAAAGGATCTGCAGAGTAAAACAGAAGTCTCAGGGAACAATGGAAGCAGCCATTCCACAGCAACCATCTGCCCAAGAAGGATATTATAAAGTTTATGCAGGATGTATAGTTTAGACCCATTTCCTGCAGAACATAAACTATTAGAAACATTAAAAATGTAGCCAAGAGAATTAATAAGGATCATTTGGCAACAACCATCTTTTTGAAAGTAAGCATTCTGAGAGTACCAAAAGTATATAACTATCCAAGCAAGTAAAAAGGAGGATACATAATGAAGCTAAATCCAAATAAATCAGGTCTGAAGAGACTCTGGATGAAGGTCCACCAAAATATACAAAATCTGTACAGAAAAAAGGAGATAAAACCAACTTCCTCAAAAGGGAGACATTGCTGGTATGCAGGAACACTACAGGATCGGACTGTTGATATTGATATTCACATGAATTCAAAGATGAAGAAAAATGTCAAGCCTTTAAGTTTTAAGGTTGGAGTAGGCAAAGTTATGAGAGGATAGGATGTATCTCTTTCAATCAAAGCGTTCTGGTTCTCAGAACTTACTCAGGACTGGATTTGAGGAAATAAATTCTAACTCACCCTTAAGGTGGCTGACATCCACCATATACATGAAAGAAACACACATCTGTCTGTCTTATATCCAAGAATTCTATTTTCTATTATCCATTGCTCTATTTTGCTATGAGTTAGGACATCCCAGTGGCCATTCTGATATCCCAATCTTGTTCCCTATCCTGGTAGTCATATCTACCTTGCCTCTGATGGTTAACTAACACCACTCATATTCTGCTATTTTCAAATCCTATCATCCTCATCAATACTAGGAACCCAATTCAATAAACATTTCCTAATTCAGTCACAGACTATAGAGGACCACCACTATTTGGCTTCTCAGTAATAATGATGTCCACCGTACATCAGGAAGTTACATTTCCTGTCACTTAAGGAAAGGAGACATTTGGGCCCCCCTAAAGAACACGCTTACATGGAGAGTATGAGTTGTATAATAGATAAAAGTTTCAGAGGTAGATACATAACGCCTTTTTTTTTGGTACCAGGGATCGAACTCCAGTCCTTGCGCTTGTGAAGCAGGCGGTGGAACCACTGAGCTAAATCTCTGGCCCAAAGTTAGATAATATATAGTAGAGCATATGCCTCTCAGACTTTTAAATCTTTTTCTCCATATTCTGCCAAGGTGGTTCTGGCATTTCCACATTATTTGATGGACGTGATAACTTTTCTATATTCTGAAACATACCCTAGAAACATGTTAGAACTGTCTAAAGGGAACTGAGTCATACATATTGCTCCCATATCCCCAAATCAGCAAATGTCCTCATAATCATTATCCCACATCCCCTGGTCTAATGCTCCCAAGATCGTCTTCCAGATAAGCTCTCCCAACCCATGCTGGGATACACTACCTAGATACTACAGATCTTTCATTGAATAATCTTCCTCTCTGTTCACAGGGCCAGAGCCAGCCCTGTAGACTGTGCCAGGACTTGAACCAATGGCCAGGACCACAGGGTAGAGTAAGCTCTTCACTTAGAGAACTGTTGTCTTATAAGGTCTCTGCTTCACTTGAGACCTCTTCACAGTCTCAGCCAGTGGGATGATGAATTGATATATTCTATCCAAGGGCAGTACCTACTGCTAGATGCTGGATTTGGGAAATTCTGGAGCTCAGGATTATGAAGCACCACCTTGAGTATGTTCCCATCCCAAGTCTTTAGGACCAATTTCTCCCCTGGGATGGGTCTGGTTTTAGCATTAAAAAATATGGATGCTCGCAGGCCGCGCGGCCGTGACCGGCTGCAGACGCAGAGGGGCAGCCAGGGGCCTTGACGCAGCAGGCCTGCGCTAAGCAGAGGGCGGGAGGGACTCAGCGCTGGTCTCCCGCCCGGCCCCGCCCAGCCCCGCCGCTAGAGCTCTCCGCCCTGCCCTGCCGGGGGCGCGCGCGCTCGTGGCTGGCGGGCCGAGGGGACCCTCTGAGCAAGCCGGGCCGCTGAGCACTTTCCCGGTACATTTCCAGAGCACCAAGTGCTGGGTTCTGGGTTCTGCCCCTTGGATTTCACTCCCGCATGTGGGCGTCTAAAAGGAAACCAGAAGCGGGTTTAAGCACATGAAACATTCTATGTCTAGAAAATAACATTTTGAGAAGATAACTTTTCCAGAGATAAAGCAAAAACCAGTAAAGACGTGCATCCTCTTACATATCAGTCTCATTGTGCTGCTTTTTATAACTTAGCTTAGAAATGAAACCATTATGTCCTCAGTCAGTGAAGTGAATATTTCTATCAAAGATTTCTTAATGAGCGTTATTTTGGAGCAGTACCTCTTACATTTTCAAGACTTTAGTTTTTATACTGTGAAGGTCTGTACAAGAATAAATGATAGTGTGCTACATGAAATTGGAATATCACCTACAGGACAACATAGGATACTACAAAAATTGCAGATGATCTTGTCAAAAATGCAAGAAATCCCAATATATGCAAATGGTCGTAAAACAAAGAATGATGACACTTCAAAAGATCAGATCGCCATGCTCCACCTTCTCATCAGAACACCTGCATAGAACTTTCTGATTCTGGAAGTTTTCAGGCACATAGCTCAACACAGTTGGAGACAGGTATAAAAAACCTAGATCAAAATTGAGATTCATATGGCAAAGAGCCAGTCTTTTCAATCAGATGATAAGTTATCTCTTTCTGAACATGACTTTCCCATTTCAGAAGAACCACACTTGAATTTGGATTCTCATGATGTATCATCTGGTAAAGTAGAATCTTTGGCTTTAAAGAAGACTATGGATTGTACAACTAAAGAACAAAGAACAGAAGAAGTTGATTTGGTATCAGAAAACTTCAGCATCCTTCCTAATGCAGACCCTGAATGCCTTTCTTCCCTGCACTGTTCAGCATCAGAAGCACAGTCTGGAAACGGAACTAATGGCTTATTAGAAAGATCACTACCTTCCCCATTGTTTCAGTTTCAAGGAGAAATGGTTGTAAATGGTTTGTATGTTCCATCATCACCAGTCCTGTCACCTATGAGAAGTTGTAGCAAGCTAGTTTCAAAGCCAACTCGATCTTTTCTGCCGAGACACCAGCCTGTTCCAGATATTCCAGGGGCAACAAAAGGAATTTCAGGGCACTACTTCTGTGAGAGAACGACCTCAACTGGAAAATCTGTGACACTGCCAAATTCAAACGAGGAGAATTCATCTTCCATCTTCCTTATGGAGAGACCTTTCCCTTTCAGAAACTAGAAAATGCCAAGAAGTCTATAAAGAATGAATTTTGGACCCGTGAAGAATAACTCAAAGGGGAAGCAAGTATTTCAATGAACTCTTTTTCAGTCAAATCAAGCATATATGATAATAGAAAAAAATAAATGAAGACAAAGTAGAGGACATTTGGATACCTCAAGAAGACAAAAACAATCTCTTACAAGACTGCTTCTGAATCAGAATACTCAACAGTAGAAGAATGCTTCCAGAGTTTAAGAAGAAAAAATTGAAAAGCACCTGAGTCTAGAACTCAAAAAGCATTACATTTGGACCCTGTTAATAGGCACAGTTATGCTTTAAGTTCAACAAGTGGAAATGCAGACTCATCAGCTGTTTCCTCAAATGCCATCTCTCCTTATGCCTGCTTTTATGGATCTTCTGCAGTGAAAGTTAAATCAGGATGGTTGGGCAAGCTCTCTCCTCAACGGTATGTATGTATTCACTTATTCATTTGTTTTATTTCAGCAGGAGTATGTGCTGCTGATTCAAGTTTTTTCTTTTCTAAACTGGCTTGATTTTCCTACTCCACTCTATACGCTCCATACTCATACAGTTTTTTGGGATTTGCAGTGTACTTTTACAGATGTACTCTTTAAACATTAGGGGTCAGTGCAGTGCAGCCTGGAGTCAAGGTTCTGAATAACAACTTGGAGCCTAACTTCACGCCCACACACACCTAGATGCTTAATGTTAGGTTCTCACTCCACATCAAAATACACCCTCCTCTCAGCTTGCTGTGCAAGCGCAAGGACCCAAGCTCAGTCCTCGGTACCAAAAAAAAAAAAAAAAACAAAAAAAACCACTCTCCTATGGCTCACATTGTAGCAAAGAAAAACAACACAGACTGAGTTAGTATTACTCGGCCCACACTGTCTGGATTTTGCTCATATCATAACACCGTTCTGTTTGAGAATACAAGGTTTATTGTACTTAGGGAAAAGGACATCATTATTAGATTTAGGTCTTCTCTGTTACTGATATATTGTTCTGCTTCTTGTATGTTGCTCAGAAAATCAGAGTTGCTTGAATATTATACTTTAAAACAGATACAGCATTTCAGATGTTTATAAAGAAACTTCTGTCTTGTAAGCATTTTAGAATACTGAGAAATCTTTGGAGAGGGATTTTTTTAAAAATTAGAATTGTTTTCTAGCATCCTGATATTTGAATTTTGGGGGGGGAAATATACTTGAAATGTTTCTCATAAATTATTTAATTATTTTGGATTAAACCTCTCATGTTTAGCTAATGCTGTGAGTTTCTGTAATATGCTGGTTTTCTATACTATACTCCTGAAAATGTACTTCATTTCAACACAGTCTTCATTCGATTTAAAATAATTTCACTAGGAAAAAAAATAATAAAAGAAGTTTGTGATGACTGGTAGGAACAGGAAAAAAAATACAGATGCTAGATACTGAATAGTTTCTCTAGTGTGAGAAACTGAAAGTGTAAATGAGGATTAAAATAATTAAAATGAATAATTGATAATTTGAAATAGGAAGAAAAGGTCCAAAGGGGTGGGGGAAGTGGGAGGGGTAGGGGAAAGGAAAGAAGGGAAAGGAAAAATTATGAGAAAAGGAAAAAATGGAAACAAAGTCTTTGTAAATAGGGAGGGGTGAGGGGGGTGAAGGGAGG